>JASJET010000070.1:9220000-9802500 GCA_034092305.1 Diaprepes abbreviatus
CGGTGAGTCACAATTAGGAATGGGACGCATTCAATTTGCCCTCAAAGGTAACGAAAGAGTAAATACAGCTCGTGCATTTTTGGAAAATTTTACAAACAGACCGAATTTACATATCAGTCTAAACAGCTTTGTAACAAAAGTACTTATTAATATAAATAAAAAAGCCTATGGAGTAGAATTCATCAAAAATGGACAGAAATACCGAGCCTACGCTAAGAAAGAAGTTATAGTATCGGGTAAGTCTTCAATAAAGAAACAAATTTGTTTTACATACAATAACAAATAATAAAATATTTTTAGCTGGTGCTATCAACTCTGCTCAACTTTTAATGCTCTCCGGGGTTGGTCCCAAAGAACATCTAACTAAACTTGGAATTCCGGTTAAAAAAGACTTACCTGTAGGGAGAAATTTGCAAGATCATATTTTTTTCTTCGGTATCAATTATAGGTAATATCTTCAACAATAAATAGTACTCTATTCAACAAGAAAAGGTTTTTCTAAAGTTTAAACTCAATCGAATTAACCTTTTACATGAATGACTCAAATGCCACAATGCAAGTTGTATCGTCTCAGTTTAAAACGAAGCACTGTACGGAGAACCAACTCTCAACTAATCGGGTGTATTCCAAAACGATCTTTCTGTTTACACACAGGATTCCAAATTACTACTGCTTAAACTAATACAAATCTTCGTATAGAAATAAAGGGAAACATAAGAAAAAAGAAATATAATTTATGACATGTCTGAATGCGAGAAGAGTGGAACGACGCCATCTAAGGAAGATAACACGATCGATGAACTTCTCAAGCGCATTCTACACAAGGCTGGGACTTGCGGAAATTAAAAAGTTGAGGAGGATGTATATTATGTGAACATAAACGATCAAGCAGCATTTTGCAGAGCTTAACAGAACCTCTTACTCTTGCAAGCCCAACTTGGAAATACACAGGGATGGGACTACCGAAAATGTCATCATAATTATCTTGTAAAGCGCCACTCTAGGCCTGAACTTCTGTTACACTAAGTATCTCATTGATCATTTCCTTCAACGCCTCTAGACAAATTTTGTATAAGGACAATAACCCCAAATACCAAAGTCATCACTGCAACGACTAAAAATCTGAAAATATTATAGATTTCCACACACATTAACCGAAATCCACAAATTGTAGGAAAACTTCACCGTTATTCACATCTCGTCTATCAAAGAGACGAGTCTTTGTACGATCACATTGTTCCGAAAAACCTATTAAAATTTCGGACAAAAGCCCATGAATTCATCATGGAAACGAGGAAGCGGGCCGTTTGGAATCCGCAGTTTAGCCTTAGGGATCTCAACCAAGTATGCCTGTTACAATTACCGTTAGTAATTGTTGCTGAAAAGTAAATTTAATGAATGCTGGAGGGAAGCCACTGGACTGAGTTGTACCAAGGCACATATAATTGGACCTAGTGGGCGGCTTAATAGGAAATGAACTGCGGATAGTGGTGAGATTTTTACTTGCAAGGCTCGTCGGGGATGATTCAATATGAAGATAGTGCCTGGAGGAAGATGAAAATGTTGCCTATGTTCTTAGAGAGTACCTGCCACTCAACGAATTGAGACAGACATTTCGGCCAAAGAGACCTAAACAACGAAGATCGAGTATTCTCACTTTTATTCACTCATTCATCATAATGGAACTCTCAAATTAAGGACTACCGGAAAATGTTCAAAAGGTTTTTAAAAAACGCTAAAATACTATACTGAAATAAAATATAAAATTGCCCAGAGAGAATAAAATAAATTATTAAGGGACTCACAGAGGAACGAGTGAAGGAAATCCTGAGAAAGTATGCCCTGGCTCTCCCTAAAGGAGGGTAAGCCACGACAGAAGGGGGAATTTTGAGGGGAGCTACTAAAAGTTTATTTCCGAAGCTCATACTAATATGAGGGTGAATACGAAGAACAACAGCAATTCTCCTTAGCACATCATAACTACAAAATATCTAAAGCAATAGTCACATAAGAAAGAGTAAAATAGTCGATGAAAACCTTCGCCCCCTTCAAGTACTTTGGTAAAGATGGCCTATTTTTACCTTTACTACAAAGTTCCACTGCACAAGCAATGCAACAAGCAATCTGGTAGAGTTATTCTCCTCGTGCCTGGAGCACTTACCTATGGAGTGAAGGAAAGTAGTCTTCATTCCCCAGGTAGAAAGGACAAATTATAAATACCCTAAGTCATCCTGTCAGTCTAGCAGGTTTCTTATTAAAGTTATTGGAAAAGTTGGTGGACCGACATATCAAGGAGGTATACAGTTCTTACTTCCCTTACAATTTGCAAGATTAATTAACCAAGCGGTTTGGCGATCGGCCTGGAATGACTGACAGGTATGCTCAGATGTAAAGAGTTCAACGAGGCCTAGACATCGAAGATGAAGTATTGCCACTTTTTATTCATTCATTTAACGGGGAATAAATCGTTAATTGTATTATAGTGCTGAAAACGAACTTTCGTGTTTAAAAATGAATTTGTTTAAGCTGTATAAGCTGTGTGGCAAAAATCGTGTACTCCTTCTTATTATACTTAATGCATGTAAATATTTGAACCAAAAAAATCAGATTCTTAATATTAGGTAAAATATAAACAAGTATAATTAAAAGAATTACAGGTACATTTGACCTATATTATAATTTTTCAGAACTAACAAAACACTCGCCACCACAAATTTTACAGAACAATTAGAACTATATATGCAACACAGGAGACCACTTACTGCAGGTTTTGCTGCTGAGATGGCGGCCTTCACAAATTTTGGATCTGACGAGACTAAAAGACCCCTTATACAAGTTATAAATTGTATTCCTCCTCCGATAGCTGATTTAATGCACTTTGCATTCAGGTAATTTATTTTACAATATATATTAAACATCTTCGTGTAACATTATTATCAAGCTGGCCCATTTTAAAAAATATTGAAGTAAATTATATAAAAATATGAATTAATATTTGTTTTATATAACAATTAATTCAATAACTGTAAACAGAAAAGAGAACGAAATAAACTAACTTGCCTTTTTCTAGATTTGATGAAGCACATACTGCCGCATTTAAAACAAATGCGTCCAGTGACATTTACATGGCCACTGTACTTTGGCATCCAAAGTCACGAGGTTCGGTAACTCTAAAATCCAAAAATCCAAAAGATTATCCCATTATAAATCCAAACTACTTTGGGGAGCCAGAAGACTTAGAAACGGTATATAAAGCAGTTCAATTGTTAATAAAATTGAACGACACTCAGGCTTTTAAAGATTATGGTGCACAACTATTAATTTTGGACTTTCCAAACTGTACTGAGTGGGAAAAGCTGAGTAGAAACTGGTGGATTTGCGGCATTAAACACTTGAGTATAACGGTAGGAAGTATACCCTCGACCTTGTTATTTTTAATCGCTCGATCAGAAAGTTCCCGAAATTTATATGAGAGAAGAAAAAAATTATGTCAATGTTATTTCCAATTTTCAATCATTTTCCAAACGAAATTTCCGATAATCTTTAGCTCGTTTTACTTTTATTTATTCTGTAGTCTTAAAACGTTCCCCTTTTATTGTCCGATTTGTCTTTGCGAAAAAAGAGTCACAGAGGACCATATCAGGTGAATATGGTGGCCAAGCAACATAACAGTGTATTTTTTGAAAAATATTTTAAATACATAGTGATGTGAGTAAATGCATTGTTGTGATACCTTGAATAGGTTTTTTCGCAACTTCCGGATTGCGTCACAGAAACGGCCCAAAACTTTCAAATAATACGATCACCATTTTATCTATTTCACTTTGAAAATCATCTTTATTCAATATTACCAGAGTATTTTGAAAGAGCTTTTTGGTGTTATTTTTATGCTGCGATTTTATAACGTTTTCATTCAAGGTTTGTTACATTTAAGTATGGAAACAACTTAAATACGAGCCGTGATAAAATTTTCTACAGAAATTAAGTTATAAGTTACATTAGGAGTCTGCTCATTCATGTACTACTGTAAAAACGTGGACTCCGAACTTCAAACGTGATCGTTTGAGCTCTCAAAATTTAAAAAAGTTTTAGAAGATGAAAATTCACAAATGAAGAAATCGTTCAAAAATTCCACAAAATCATTACAAATAGCCCACAGAAACTGACGGTGGCAGTTAAGATTGCTGGTATATCGAGAGAAAGAGCGGGTCACATTCTTCCTGATAACTTGGCGATGAGAAAATTGTCAGTAACATGGGTGCGGCGTCTTCTGATTCCAACCAAAAAATTGCAACGCAAAATTGCATCGAAACTGTATGTTGACTCTCAACAAATCCAACCCACAGACTTCTTGCGGTGGTTTGTTACTGTTCTAGATTCACCTTTATACTCCCGATACCATAAATGGTGGGTTGATTTACGTGAAAAATACTATATAATCCTTTTGGAACTATTGCAACGTTAAAATCTTGTAAAAAAGGTCAAGACTGGCCCTTTCAGAACCGAAATTTGAAATGGTTCTGCACGCACTCAATTTATCCCACTTGGTTCCTACCGACTTCAATCTCTTCCCAAACCTCAATAAATCCCTTGATGGGAAATGTTATGAACGATCGTATGGATGGTTCTTTTGCAGACTTGGACGAAAACGACTACAAAAAACAAGATTCAAGTACTGGAACAAAGACATAGGAAAGAGGAGATTATGTAGAAAAATAAAGTCAATTTGAGTCATAACTTTTGTACTTTCCTTGTGAGCCGGAAATTTTTCTACCCTATCCTCTTACTATTTATTCACTCCACTATCTGTAATACAATTTTGTTAAGGACAATACCATTAACATCGAAAAAAAACTGTAAGGACTTCGAACATTTGGATGCTTTTATTTGGACGATTGAGCTTTCGTTTCGATGTTATAATCTTATATTTATCTATCGTTATATATCATCAAGTGTTACAATAATTTTGAGTTTTTAGTAACTTTATATAATTTTTCAGTAATTTTAATGACATGCTGATTCCGTTGAAAAATGAATAATTTTGACATGAATTGGGCTGCCGCCATTTTCAAACTGCTTCCCAGGGACCGTATGAAATACCAACTTCTACCGCCATTTCTTTTATCGGCGATTATCAAGGACAATTTTCTCCATGTTTGTTTTGATGGTTAATATGCTGGATCGTCCAACTATATCATCATCTCTTCACGGCCTTCGTGTTATTCAACAAAAAAAAATCTCATAACTGACTCATCGAAAGCCCTCTTCAAAATTTGTAACAAGTCAATGCACATAATTTAATTTTAAAAACAAAATTTTCAACAGATTCTTTATTCCATCATTTTCAAAATTAAAAAATCGCCGAAGACACTAAAATATGTCTTACTTACCGTGAAAGAAAAAGACGAGTTCGATGGAAAACAAAAATTTCGAGAACCTTCTGATCGAACTCGTACAATACAATAATTAAACAAAATTACCAAACAGTATGGTTAATTCATACTTCTAAAAACCAACAACTAACACTAAGAATCTACATTAACAATTTCGATTTGCAAATGAGTCTGTTTTTTCGCAGATGTACCATCCTGTCGCAACGAACTCAATGGGTCCAAACCCTTACACATCGGTGGTAAACGCAAGACTCCAAGTTCATGGGATAGCATCCTTAAGAGTTGCTGATTCTAGCATTATGCCAGAATTAGTTTCAGGACAGATTATGGCAGCCACAATTATGATCGGTGAAAAAGCTGCCGATTTCATAAAGCATCATCATCAACGATTGTAAACAATTTTAGAGTTATCTTTAACTATGTAGTTAGTTTTATATTTCATTTAGTCTAAAAGAATAATAATTAACTATGCCTATTTTAAAAATAGTATTATATTTCACGCCATTTCTCCCAAGTGTTGTAGTTGTATAGAATGTTCAAAACAGAGTTATGTCTTATGAATAACAATGAACCACAAACATGAAGATATTACAAAATATGTATATTCAGGATTGGAGAGGTTGTATCTTACCTGAAATCACTTCTAGGAATATACTCAATAAATAGGACAAAAAAAGAAAATGAGAATGCAGAATATTATTGTCCAAATATAAACATTAATGTGAAAAAGGGTTGTCATTAGAAGCTTCCGAGGTTTATAATTGCTATAGGGTATGGGGAAGAAATAAAACAGGGTTTAAAACAAAATGCAATTAAAATAAAACCTTATATTTTAGATGGGACTCTCTAAAATTACATGCAGCATTTCATTCTGGAGAAACAATAGATGAAGGCTTATCCCAGCTGTCAACATCCAGTGCTGTCATAGAGAAAACCTAATGTCTAAAAGCATTAGAACACTAGAAATCCCAAAAAAGGTTGGAAGCCTCTTCCATGGTGGTGCACCACCATCTGTAAACTAGTTTCGAACTTACTGGTTTTCGTCAGTATAGAGCAGGCAAGCGCACCTTAACAAAGAAATCAAACCCTTTAAGCGACTTATATTAAACAAAATACAAGCAGCGCCATCTCTCAGCAACAAGGGTTGCTAGATTCTCTTCAAATATTTAACAATTATGGCCTTATCTCTTCACTCTAATTTCAGATTACAAATATAAAATACGATTTAACATCGTTTATATACAAGAACAAAATAAACCATATATTCCTTGTTTAGTATTTAAACCCTATAAAGATACGAACAAAATATACCGTTTGATTCATATCAATATCTATTTTTGTCGAAAACGTCTGAAGCATTGAAATCATTTTTGATATCCTAGATTAGCAACAAATTATTGTATTGGTCCGGTAGTGGCGCTATGAAATAACTACGAAACTGTATATTGAAGCCTAACCTACCTACAATATTGTAACGATTTTCTTCCCTTATATTCTTACTTACTGGATCTAAATAAAAACAACAGTTTTCACTGTGCAAATACAACTAACTAACTTAAATCATATTTACTTATTTATATTCACCTATAAAATATACTCTATTAAAAGTCCAGAATTCCACTAGAAACATGACTAACAATGATGACTAATCGGTATATTTTTATAAGGACGAGAACAGTCCTTCACTACAATATTAAATTTATGAAGAAGTAATTTATGTACATTGAATTAAAAACATGGTGAGATACTACGGATTCTGATTCAGTAAAGACGGCATGTTATTATTAAATTTCCATTTGTCTTGCAACATTTATTTCCTGTTACAAAAACATAATTTTACAGGATAATTGATAATAAAGCATGATATAAATTCCAAACCACTTTTAAATCCAATTTTATACATTACCAAATCTCCTCTGAAACACATGCAAAATTGTAAACGTACCTGAAACAACAAAAATAATATTAATAGTGATAAAGTCGGTTAGAAATATGGAGAAATTTAAGTATACAGTCTTATTATTATGCGAAGTATATGAGACGGAGACATACTTATGCGGAGAAACAATCCCATGGGTATTTTAAAGTTTATAACGCAACTCGATCCGTTCAAAAACGAATTTACCGTTGTTTCATCTCTTTCCACTTTATTATTATTCTATCTTCTATATTATTTTACAGAAATTCTTGATCGGATGACCTGAAATTGTACTATTTATATTTTAAGTAGAATTAATGAAAAATTAAGGGGCGCAAAAAAAGGCGTGCCTTACACCAGTGTGAATAGCATTCCTGTACAAGTTATTGTTGAAATAAATAAATCATTTATATAAAAGCAAGCTCCTCTCAAAGCATTTAAGGTCCATCTCAGTCTAGAGCGCAATAAAACAGAAATTTTTCTATTTTCTTAAATAATACATTGAACAAATGTGTTTGAGCATCTCTATATTTATTGAGCAAACGCTTTTTATTGACACTAATAACTTGCCTCCTATATGGTAGACATTAGTTGAATCAAGTTGACATATCAAGAAAATAATCGATCATAAATATATAAATAAAAAAGGCGGGAAACTATAACTTCGGTACGTTCAAAAATCAGTCTAACGTACTTGCATTAATGCCTTCATCTCTTCTAATCTAAGAGCTAATACAAAACTACTTTTTTGGCCATTATTAAACATACTCTCATTGTCCAACAGTTTCTAGCCTAGTATGACACTACATAAAATAAAACATGTCAAAACTTAATTTTTTTTATGAAAAATAATACATCAAAAATAAGCTCGTTTTCCAAAATTTCAGAAAATTTATTTCCTTGACAATTTTGTATAGTTTTGTCTTACATGGCTTTTTAAATAGTAACAAGGGTTTTAGGTTTTTCTTGAATTATTAGAATTCATTGCTAGGTAAACCCAAAAAATGGAAATTTTTCAAAATTAATATGATTTACAAGATTTTCAAAAAAAAAAATTTTTCACCGTTTGTTGAACCATTTTTCCATGAAAAAAATACTTTTTTACGATTATTTTTTCAAACTTATTGGTTCAAATAGAAGCTATTACGCTAACGTAGGTATGTGAAAAATTTTACTAATATTGGTTTTGTAATTTTAAAGACTTCTATCTTGCTCGTCAATTCTGAAAATGCCATTTTGAGAAAAACACGTTGGAAGTTATGGGTAATGAAAATTCAATGGTTTTTAAGATTCGTTAGCTATTCGTCGATTCCAGCCCAAACAATTGTTTTTGGGCTTCCTTATAGAACTGATTCTCATCAAGAAATTGCTCTTTACGGATTCTTTAATCTCTAGAAGACTGCGTCGCTCTTGTTAAGTTATTCGCTGCTCGTCAATTATTATTTGAATGTATCTGCGTTTCATGGCTAATAATAACATCTAACGCATTCATCACTTGTAGTATGGAATGATACCGATCATACCAGCTGTCAGACATTTTGCAATTTTAATAATTTTTTGCCCAGAAGGCAGGTGCTCTGTGGTCAAACACCAAATAGTTACTTTCGTTCGCAATCTGCATATGATTATCCAAGTATCTCCGTTAATCTTCATTTGATAAATCTTCATCCAATGTCGATGTTTATTCCCAAAAAGCTCCTGAAGTACAATAAAGATCTCTGTCTAGCATATTATAAAGATGTTGCTGATTTTGGTTCTTTTTAAATAAAAAAAAATACATTTCTATTAGTCGCATTAGGTATATCTATGCTTATGACGACTTTCTGTTTGTAAAGTTAAAAAATATATTTTTCTATTTTAATATTTTTAATTTAATAGTTCCGGTCATTTTATCTCTTAAAAAAAAACAAATCAAATTTAAAAATTGATTTATTCATGCTGACACATACCTATTTTTATTAGAAAATAAATGACTGGAAATTTAAATATCCTGTTAAATAACAGCAAGAGCAGTTAATAAAATAAATCCTTCAATAAAAAAAGCCTATCAATTATAATTATTGAAGAGCCTACATAGACGTAGGAAAGAATATTTGATAGAAATTAAAAGAAAAAGAGCATAAATGAAAACAAACCTAAATATTATGAATTACATTATATCAATTTTCGCTATATCCATCCTTATTTTACTGGTTTATTTAAAGAATTATATAGAAATAAAAAATGTGATTTATTTAACCTATAAAATCACCTTCATGAATGAAGAATTGCGTACTTTACCTTTTTGACTATGTCAAATATCACCTTACTACTCACATAATATCTTCCCTCTTTTAATCCGATTTGTACTCCCTTTGCAAACGGAGAGCGGTCTCTTTTCCAATAGTGAAAAAAATATGAATATCAGTTTCCTAGTTTCTGAGATTACCACGAACAAATAAACAAACTTTTCCTGTATTGTAACAGTTTCAATGTTGATATATGTATTATTGAAGATATTTAAAAACTATGTTTTTTTTATATTTTCAAATGCAAAAACTTTAAACAGGCCCCAGTATAATAAAGTATTACGCGAAATCAATGCGAGGACGATAGAATTTACCACGGAAATCGACGGTGCAGATTATCACAATACAATAAATGCCTGTTCATATGGGAGGGGACATCCAAAAGATCATGACAAATGGATAAGAGATTAAATTCACTAAGAATTACTAAAAATTTTCTTAAAACCACACTTAATTTTGCTCACATTGTCCATTGATACCAATATATCTGATTTTTAAATAAAAGAATGGCGAGATTTTATCCATGATCTTATGTTTAGCGATTTGGCAATTATCCCAATTACAGAAAACATGTAATTTTTTGCTTATTTCTTTCATGCTGTTTACACCGTATTTTGCTTTTACAGCGCATTCCGGAAATTATATATATATATATATATATATATATATATATATATATATATATATATATATATATATATATATAACATTTCATGTAAATCTAGCAGAAAACAATAAAAATCAAACCAAAAAAAATTAATGAACTTTGAACATGGAAAAATTTTCGCGCATTGTTGCTAGATAACCATAAAATTGCAATTTTTCTCGCAGCAATTCAATAATTTGCTCTTTATATTTTTTTGTCTTAAAATTGAATATGAAATCAAGATCAGATTTTTGGAAAAATACCATCAAAAATTTAATATCGGAGACGTCACAAAATAATAATACATCACGTTAAAATTAGCGACACTGTTCTGAAATCCATTCTCCCTCAAATAATAAGTATGAGCCAGGTTTATACGTATGTAGATATGGTTGATAACAATTAAAAAAAAACTGGTTATTACGATACGTCCATGCGTCCGTTCATCTGCATATCGCAAACTTACAACTTTGTTTTTTATCTAAAAAATTTGGCAATGAAAATTATTATGATAAAGTTACCTTCACTAATTTATGAAATATACTGTTTAAAATATAACTTCAGATGTGCTCAAAATGTCATCATTTGCTGGAACACGCTTTCAGTTAAGACAGATGCGAGACGAAATTGCAGAAAAAACTGACAACGCCAACAACTGCGAAACCTTAACATAATATGTTATTATTTTTATTTTGACCTTCTACAAGCCATTTATACATACATAAGTACACACATACTGTATAAACCTGAACTAACTTAGCTCATATTTATTACTGTTTTACGACGACTTCAACTTCTCTCTTAAATTCATTCCTAAATAAATGTTTGACTAAATAGGCAAAAAAATGTCAACTTAGTTTTAGAATATTTCCACTAATTTTAATCGCCAAAAAAATATTCATCTTCTACGACCTAAAATTGGAGGTATTTAAAAAATACGATGTTTCCACCATTCCGAATAATTATCAACGTTTTAAACTAATCTTCATTATACTCTAATTCTGCAGGTAGCTAGAATTAAAAATTTTTGTTCAAGGAGTTCATCTTTAAAAGACGAGATGGTAAATTTTAGCTTATTTACTACGATCACTGTCAAACCCGATAGTTTATGCTGCCGGTAATACCATGACCGAAAAGATATCAATTTCCTAGTAAATGATTCCATTTTTACCACCTTCTCAACCTCTTAAATTGTTTCTGTAAGGGTAATTGGAATGGTTCGGCAAACAGTTCATTTATACTTTGTGAACCTATGCCGTAACAACTTTATGGTAGAGTGAACTTAAAACCTTTCAGTGTTAATCTTCTCCTCTTCAAGTCAACAATTCTTAATCCGATTTTTAATACTTAACAAAAACAAAGATCCTAAAGTGATCAGGAATTGAACTACAATACTACAAGTATATTGTAAACAACTGATCTTATAGTAAACGTTTTTTATTGTTTAAAGGAAGGTACGCTAATTCAACGTATTCTTCTTTCTCACAGTTTTTTTTCCGAATTTGAAATTCAAAGCATCAAAGGAAGAAAATTCAGAATATTCTTACTATAGAAAGCGCGAACCTACCCTTACGGCTTTCGCTACAACCTATATTATTTGCGGACTAAAATTGGAGTTAGATCTTTTAAGGATCACTGAAAGTTTCGGCTGATGCGACACCGAATTACCCTACTGATTATTTTAATTGTACTGTGCCTTTCATTAAATTGGTATTACATAAAGAAATATAATTCCAACTTCCACTTAAAATTAGCGAATGTACAAGTTTTGACTGTAACCACTGGATAGGACAAGCACGTGAGTGTGTTTATCTAACACAGACAATTCGAACAGACAAAAACCTCCAAACTGCCAACTTGAAAGAGGGATCAAAATGGCATGAAGCATCTTCGGGCAAACTGAGTCTTATATTAAGACATAAAAGCAAAAGATTCCCTGTAAAAAAGAGGACTATGTTATCATTCTGGACGAATGTCTAATCCCTGTATTTACTCTATGGTCATTAACATTCCAATGAGTACAAAAACTGCATATAAACTCACACAAACATAAAAAAAACTAAACTAAATATAATCTGGAAAAAAAAAATACAGACAGGGTGGATCATACGACATATAAAAATGGAGAACGTATAACTTAAAATTATGAAATTAAAGTGGATGAATCCATATAGACTCAAGACTACAGAATGGAAACTGTACGAAGAAAAAGAGAGTCGAGATCGTCCCCTACTGCGTTGTTGCTATGACATTAGGAAAATCAAAAACAAAAAGGCATGGCAACAGCGCAAGATCGAATTATCTGCAAAAAGCTGGGAGAGGCGTATGCTCACAGGTAGAAGAGAAAAGTTGATTAAAGAAGGGAAAGAAAAAGGAGAATTTACTTTATAGTCTTATTATCTAACTCGCTAATCGATGGCAAAAACTCAATCGCCAAGCACTGAAAGAATAATTTTTTTTCGATAACAATCTGTAACTAGTTTTATTATCAATTTATTAAAAGAAAAATTCCAATGACTGATAATTATCAGGCGTGAAAAGAAAATAAAATCGTAATAAATAAGAGTCGTTTTTCTGCTGATTACATGCTCATTAGGATTACGTATCAGTTTCTATTCACACAACTCCATTTTGCTTTCATATCCGCGTCATTAGATTTTCAATAGATACACACATTATATCTCATTTATTAAAAACGTGTAAAGCATACAAAGAAGCTCGAATGACTTTATTAAGAGAAAGTTATAAAATTCTTAGTAACGCATTAAAGTAAATAAATAAAAACCAGTAGCCAATAATGGTTAATCTGGTAAGATTTTCGTGAGAAAAAAAATAAAGCAGAAATCACGAGTTAACCTTTTTTAGATTAATTAAATTTCATCCGTTTTTCCCACATATTAAAAATAAAATTAAGGAAAGTTTTAAAGTATATCGATCACTGGCCATATCGCGAAAGTTTGTTGTCATATATATTTGACAAATTAACAGTAACTCATAGTGGTATTGTGAGAAGTGATACGATGAGACATAGCGTTCGTTATTCTCTTCAAGCATTGTCTCATTTCTCGTGAAAAAAATTTCGAATTTCTTCATAATAATAATGTAATATTTAGTCTTATCAGCAATATAATGAGATAAAATGAGCAATGGCACACAAATTATCACGGACTTAGAAAGGTATTTCGCACTATCACGTAAGAGTTTTTAGTGTATTACCTTTTGGTACTTTAAAGGTGATATTCCGAACCTGCAAATCCAACTACGAAACTTTAGAAAAAATGTTGAGCCCATACATGCACGAGCCGAAATTCGCTATCGAGTATGTAAAAGTAATTTTTATAACTCGCCAATTTTAAAAAATATACTGTTAAGAAAAAATTTGCTCCGCTCAACCACCAGTGGCCTGCGTTAAATTAGGATGTTTTTAAAGAAAGAAAATTGTAAGTATTGACACAATATTCTTTTATATAGCCCAGGATGGAGGTTTCCTGCAATTTATTCAATATATTCAACTGACACGTAAAAATTACTTTCCGACACGTCATTATATTTATGTATATCGAAACTACCAGCCTTAAAATCCTTTTGAAAATGTAGTCGAACATTTCAGTAAAGTTCGTCGTCTTTAAGAAAGAAAGACATGATAACTTCGCCGATGCACTGCCAATAATTTTAGAAACCCCAAATGTTAAAGTTACCCACTTCATAACTATAGAATATTTCATGATAATCCCAGCGAACATGAGAAAGAATGCATAATATAATTATTAAATATAAAGTGCCGATGAAGGGTAGAAGGGTAGAATAATGAACAATCTAAATTTGCTTGCAATTAATAAAATAGATGAAAATTCGAATTTTTTTAAAAATTAATAAGAAAAATCCGAATATATATATATATATATATATATATATATATATATATATATATATATATATATATATATATATATATATATATATATATATTTATTTATTTTCCTGATTCTTGAACCAAAGATTATATCATTTTTCTTTTATTTTGTTTTTTCTTGGGTTTAGGTTCTATATAGAACCTAAACCCAAGAAAAGACAAAATAAAAGAAATATATATATATATATATATATATATATATATATATATATATATATATATATATATATATATTGTTCCGGACGGCCGGTCTTGAAACAAAAAGTACCCACTGTATTATTTTAATAACTTTTTATTGTCAACCTCAGTTTTGACACTTGTCAAACTAATTCAAGTTGCGTAGACAAGCTCTCAAACTATACTACGAAAGCCGATCTGGACCCTTTATATACCCTTTTGGTCGATACCAGAAGATTCCCTCATTTTCTAGAAGGATTTCCATGCTACATGGTGTAATAGAAATAGGAAAAAGGAATAATCCGGCGATTTCTAGACTTTCTATCATAGGCGTTTCATGTTAAAAATAAGGAAATAGAATTCTCTAAAAAGTTCCAAATCTTCTTTCATAGACGTCTCCTGAGGAAATTAACAAAGGTAAAATTAATTAAATAAATTATAAACTCGTAGAAAATAAACATAAAACCCTACAAACACAAACTAATACTATGAAATGTAAAACGCTATAAAGTTCGTTACAATATATATATATATATATATATATATATATATATATATATATATATATATATATATATATATATATATGTGTGTGTGTGTGTGTGTGTGTGTGTCGGTTTAGAACGTTCGGCGATGTTGTCCGATTTCTATACTCCATCTTTTCCTATCCTATTAGTGCCCAGCATATAAATTAATTAATAAAATAAATAAACATTATACTCACATCACATCCTATCAATTAACAATTAGCACTAATGCAGGCAGCTACCTAGATATGAGTTTGCTTACTCAGCTCACATTCTTATTGAGAGGTTGCTCTTAATACTGCGGATCTAATTTCGATTGAAATACTAATCCATTATTTTATATGATGAAAACGTGATTTAAAATAGCATTGGTGCTATTATTGTAAAACAAGTCGAAATATTCATAAAAAAAACTTTTTTTCATTGCAGAAACGCCATTTTTTTAAGTTCCCATTATTAGGGCGCCTGCAGTAATACCAACACTTAACCTATTGGTTGCTATTATGAACTAAATTAAAATTGACTAAATCCCAATTTCTTTACGTATTTTTGCTCTGTGTGTTACCGGAACATCCTGTATATGTTATATTGTAGGTTAGTCAATCAATTAGTCCACATCACATATATAAAAATTATTTTATGGCTGTATTAATTACAAGGGACCCAGGAATAAAAAGATATTCATCAAAGAAATTTAACTTGTAAACGGTATCGGCACTTTTAATCTTATTATGTTCAAGTAATATTTTTTGTCAGAAAGAAAGCGATATAGATGTCCAACAGAGATAATCTAACTAAGGCTTACCTTTTTTGAAAGCGTTCTTTCAACAATTTAAAAGTCAAGTGATAATTATCAAACTAATTAATTTAAGAAAACTTCCGGTAGCACTACGTAAACACTTTCACCTCACAATGACAAAAAAAAATTATTCACACGCGCGTAATTTCAAAATTTCTAACGCATCTCGTTTTCCGAGATTGCTCTTGTGCAACCAAAAATTAAGGAATATTTTGAGTGATTTGATGCCACTATAATTTATGATATAAACGTCTAATGCAATTAAATTGTTATTGTTGAATTCCTTTTGATATTTATCATCTAAAATTTCAATTTAGCACCGTCAATCCTCCATTATTCCTAATCATGTGCACTGCATCGAAACTAAACTGCAAACTCGGGGCAAACAAAATTAAAATCACATTTTACACACGCCTTTAAACACACGATATTCAACCGATAAAGATAACTCGTAACATTCTTCTATTAATAAAATACCGTAAACCAGGGATGGGTATAGAAAAATTTTAGTTCTCATCAAATCAGCGCGGAGCATAAAAACAATGAACATTGATTTCTACGTTTTTTTGTCACTTAACTGCAAATTATTAAATTAAATCATTAACCACTACTTAAAAATGAGCAGAAAATGTTTAAAAATATATGAAAAATTATTGCTGCGGATTTTTACGTAGGAGAATATATATAAAATTTGTGATATGTGTAAAATATTCCCTCAGTAATACTATTTTTTACAGATAATTCGATATACCCAATTACTTTTCTACTCAGTAATAAACTCATCCGCACGTATGATAATGTAACCAAAAGCCACAAAAAGTAACACAATTTGTATTTCAGGGCTTAAAAAATTGAATTATTTTTATTGATGATTTCCGGGATCCTAAAAAGTAGCAAACTGGCAAAGCAGGCAGAAAATTATGATCAGGCATTTTTGAATTTTTTATATTAGTAAGATAACAATATTGAATAAATAGTATTAGCGACGTAAAGAATGGAGCATAGCGGAAGCAGAAATAGAAACGGATATCTTAAATTTTGTACAAAGAACGCGGATAAGGAAATATATATAAACAAAAACTGTTTTCCAAGTATAATAAAGATCAGGTCCACTTATGTTCAATCTTTAATTTAACTGAATTTAAAAGTAATTAACATTAAATTAAAAATAAAAATTCAGTAACGTAAAATTGTATTATGAGTTAATACTAGGCTAGTCGATAGGTTTCAAGCCTGACACATAGATGGCACCGCTAACCAATACTTTTCATTATTGTTAAATTCGTACATTCTTCTTCTTCTTCTTCCCGTGCCGTGTCAGGTCCCTCTGATGTTAGCAATTACAATGGCGAGTTGATCACGGTTCTCTGTTTTTTAAATAGCTGTTCAGCACTGTGTATTCCTGTCCACTCTCGGATGTTCCTCAGCCAAGAGATCTGCTTCCTTCCTCTACACACCTCTACCTCGATCTTGCCCTTCATTATCAGTTGAAGAATTTTGTAGCGATCCCCTCTGAGAACAACGCCTAGATATGCTAGTTTTCTGCATTTTCTAATTGTCAGCAATTCACGAGTGCTATCTACCCGATCTCAAACCGCTATATTAGTCTGCATATCTACCGAAGGTATTCGAAGCATTCGCCTATGCAATCACATCAAAAAAGCCTCCAAACGATTGATAGTGGTATGCTTCAGTGTCCACACCTCTGCTCCATACAACAATACTAACCAGATGTAATATTTAACCATCTTTTGGCAAAGTTTTAAACTTAGATTGTCATTGCAGACAAACGATCTGATTTTTAGAAAAGTTATGCGAGCTGATTCGATTCTGCTATTCAGTAATATAACATCCGAGGTACATGACGTGGGAGACTCTTTCTCGTAATCGATAAAGCATATGAAAATGCCTTTACGTTGGTCTCGACACTTTTGAAGAAGTATATTTAGAGCAAATAGCGGTTGTGCAGTACCATTTCTAAACTCAAACTGGGTCTCATCTAAGCCGTTTTCGCGTTTATTCCTTATTCTACAGAGAATAATACTCAAGAAAATTCTGAAGGTAGGACTCATGAGACTTATTAACCTATATTCGTCACATCTTTTGGCACGTTGTTTTTTGATACCGTTATAAAAACAGTATTTCTCCGGTGTTATACACAGAATCAAAAAACTTAACCAGTATATCGATATTGTCTATATAAACCAATTGCAGGAGTTCCACTGGAATGTCGCCTGGCCGATTGCTTTTCTAGATTTTGCACGTCTTATGTCATGAAGAACCTCTGACTTCAGAATTTCCGGTTCTTCAGCTCCATGCACATCCTCTGATATGTTTGGTCTTTGGTCTTCAAATAATTCGGTTATGTAGGAACTCCAGGCATTAAGAATTTCTTGTTCATCCATGAGAGGTTTGCCCGCTGTATCTACTAGTATATTTTCTACAGCGTTTAAAGTAGACGTAGGTACTTTATATTTTTTTGAAAAATAGAAAAATTAGAAAATCGTGCAGTCGTTAAATACTTGTATAAAAAAGGTTTATCAGGGAAAGAAATTCATGAAGACATGGTGAATGTATTGAGGAAGGATGCTATTTCATACACAACAGTTAAATGATGGGTAGCTGATTTTAAACGTGGCCGTATCAAAGAGTGGATTCAGCCTCTATTTTTGCGGGGGAGGGGGCGATATCACAAGAGCAAAAAGGTCGAAATTACCCCTCACCCTAGTCGTATATAAGATAGCACAATGCGGCACTACCAAAACCAATCGGTAAGGAGGGGGTGTCAGCGAGATCCACGTTCCTAATGCAGCAGGCAGGTAAATCTATCTTCTGAATTCAAAGCTCTTAGGGGATGTAATCGCCCATTTCCCCCTTGGATCCGCCTCCGGTAGTACCAGCATTGCAGATGAAGAACGTAAAGGTCGTCCAAAAAAATGCCACTTCTCCAAAAATCGTTGACCAAGTAAAGAATATGGTAATGGAAGACCGACCGAATAACTGAGGATAAATTAGCGGACTCTATAGGCATTTTGCACGGTTCAGTATACGAGATCTTGACTAATGTTTTGGGTATGATGGGCGTCGACTTGCTAATTTTGGAAGAAAAACTTATTCGAATGTAACTTTCTCAAGAATATTCTAACCATTTTATGAGGAATAAAATTGTCAGTTTGTAAATATGAATGAGACTTAGGTTTACCACTATGATCCTGAACTGTAACAACAAACATCTGAGTGGACTGAGCCAGGTTGTTCCGCTCAGAAGCTGACAAAGGGGTTAAAATATTCTAAAAAAGTTATGGCATCAATTTTTTGGAATGCTAAAAAAAATTTGTTGATCGATTACCTCCAACCTGGTAGAACAATAAAAGGAGAATATTACTTTTACCTCTTGGGGCAGCTGAATATAAAAATTTCATATTTCATCATGACAACGCACCTGCTCACAAATGTCCTTTGACCGGCTCTAAACTAACCTAATTGAAGTACGAATTGTTGGAACATCAACGAAATTCACCAGCTATGGCTCCCTTGGACTTCTATTTCCACTCCTCAAGAAATTTCTGCGTGGAAAGCGTTTTTCATCGAATGAAGAAGTAACTGCAACCGTAGAGTGGTATTTTGAAGGTCTTCCAGAAAAGCATTCCAGAGATAGGATACTTAAATTGGAGAATTGTTGGAAAAAATTTATTGAACTTAAAGGAAATTACATTGAAAAATAAAACATATTTCAAAACCAAACTCATGTCTTTCGTTTGCAGACAAAACTAATATTTATTTCCTGACATACGAAATTAAACTAAGTATTATTGTAGCGTAACCAAGGAAGTTGGAGGGAACTTTCTTCCTGTCACACATATCGCATCATCAACACCTTCACCCGCATCCCTTTAGCTATGTAATTTAGGTCGACCTATCGAACGGCAATCATAATTTCGCGTTCCGTGATAACCTTGTTAAACTCTGAAAGTCTAAAATCTTGCGGAACATCCGCATTTGCGGAAACGGAGGTCCGCTTCATCCCAAATCAGTATTATATTGACTATATATCGTAATCTGTCTTTTGAGTGTAATATATTTTCTGAACTGGAATGTTTTGTCCTTTCAATTGATAAACAGTGTACAATGAACGTATTTTTATGTCTTATCAATTACACAGGAAATAAATAAGGTGATAATCCTGATATCTCTTAATGAGGCTAATTTTACAAATAAAAAAAAATGCAATATGCAGACATGATTTTTAAGTATAGAAAGCCGCATATTACGTATTCTATTGTCCCAACACTGTGCGAAGCACAAACTTACTGTTAACGATGATTGCCAAAGGTGAATTCTAAGATAGTAGATCTCTATTCTCATCTTTAATCTGCAGAAACAGTCGTGACCCCAAAAGTCGCGATACCTAATTGATTTCGCCAACGTAAAGTCCCCAAGATAACAAATGTGACGAACATGCAAATTTAAAGATAATTTAATACGGGTTCGAACAGAAAAATAACAATAAAACCCGCTACTGCAACCAATATAACTGCAAAGGTTATGTTTCCATCTTTTTAGTGAGTAACAAACCAATAATTTTGTTAGAAATGATTCACAGTATAAAATGTCATATGATCTGATCATGCATTTAAAATTTTGTTTCATGCAGTAACCATTATTCAGGATGATTCGTTCAGGTTTGCACTGGAATTTTGTTACATATAAAAAACAAAAAAAAAATATAGCACAATAGCCTATTTGAAAAGTTTAGAATAAACCACATTCTGTGAAAAATAAATCTACAAGTGGCCACCCGAAAAAAAAACATGTTTTAAAAAAGATCGCTTAACAAAAAATTATCTATTAGCGATGTCCCTAAGTCTGCTGTGGCAATTAAACATGAATTGCAAGAAAATTACAACATAAACATTCATGTTTCAATTGTAAAACGTCGGCTAAAAGACTTTGAATTAGATGGACGACGACCAATCAAAAAGCCTTTCATATCTGCAAAGAACAGAAAGTTACGACTTGTGTTCACAATGCGGCTCAGATCATGGACGAGCTCAGAATGGTCTACAATACTATGAAGTGACGAAAGCAAGTTCAATTTAGTGTCATCTGATGGAATAAATATGTCCTAGAAACAAAAGATATGATGTTTGGTACCAAGTACCTACCGCCTAACATGGCGTTTGGAGATGTTTTTCACGGAGTTGGACCGTTAATCCGCGCTGAAGGGAATATGGAACGATTTTTATACGGTAGTATATTAAAAAACCAAATGATGCTATATGTTCAAGCAAATATGCCATCCGGATAGTTTTTTCAACATAATAAAGACTCAAAGCACAAATCCAAACACGTGAGTGAATAAATGTTCTAGACTAGCCAAGTTAGAGTGCAGATTTAAACCCTGTAGAGCATTTGTGGAAGGAGTTGGATCGTCAAGTAAGATGCCGACATTATTAAAATAAAGAAGCTTTGTACGACGCTACGAAAAACGAATGGAACTGAACCCCTTTGAATCGTTTACAAAAGTTGGTGAACTCAATGCTGAGCGCTGTGAAGCTGTCATCAAGGTCAATGGTTATTCAACAAAATACTGCTATTGGCACAAGAAAATCTTATCTTTTAATACACAATCTTAAAATTATTTGTAATGTCTAAATACTTTTGACAGTTTGATATTATAATTTTTGAATATTCTACCCAATTTTTAAGAAATCTATTATTAAAACCTGTAGAAACAGATTTCTTAAAATAAATAATATTGCTTGTTCAAGTATTTTTTTTATTTATTTTTGTTAAAGTTTAAAAAGTTCCTGAAATTACCTCCAGAGGGCGTTCCGAGTCAGCTGATTCGAGTTCTGTTTTTTTTTTTGGTTAGGTTGCCATATCTAACACTGACATTCTCACCAAATTTCGTCGTAGTACATCTACTTTTGCACGTGTTTTCGATTTTTTACAGTTTCAAAAATGGATTTGAATTTGCAACAACGTAAATTTTGCGTTAAAAATAGATTCAATGGTTCGAAAACCTTGAAAATGTTGGAAAACTGTTTCGGTAATGATACTCCAAAACAAACAATCGTTTACCAGTGACATGAATGCTTCAAACGTGGTAGCGAGTACGTCGAGGATATAGAAGGCAGTGGCAGGCCGCAGACATCAAGAACCGACGAAAACATCAATAAAGTTTGAGAAATGTTGGTCAATAACCATCAGAGAGCTGGCAAAGTACTTGAAGAGTGCATATAGACCCGTTCAAGACATTGTAGTTAATGATTTGGGTTTCCGCAGTGTTGCTGCAAAGTTGGTCTCGAGGGACTGCATTGACATCGCCAAAGACATTTCCAAGGCTGAATCCGACCCAACATTCATCAAACGCATCATTACTAGAGACGAGATGTGAGCTTATGAGTACGACACAAAATTAAACTAAAAGGTGTTTTTTATAGAGGTATAGAACTTTAAGTTAAATCATGGTTCTGTTCGAAATACGTATCGCGCACTATGTCCATTTTACGGTCAACATAATCGTCCATCAGAACAATTAATTTGATTAACTATGGAACGTTTTCGTACCACGTTTACTCTAAATGATAATACGCATCCACACAGACGTCGTATAATGCGTACAGAAGAACTCATTGCTGCTGTAGAGCGTAGCGTAGAGGAAGACCTGAATCAGTCTATCCGCCATTGTGCACAGGAATTGGATATGTGTCCATTCACTTTATGGAAGATTTTGCGGAAAGATCTTAGTTTGCGTGCATACAAAATCCAACTCGTGCAAGAATTGAAGCTACACGATCACCTAGCAAGGCGTAGATTCGGTGAATGGGCCCAAAACAAGATTGCCGTTGATCCCGATTTTCATAAGCGAATTTTGTTTAGCGATGAAGCTCACTTTTGTTTGAATGGGTACGTCAATAAACAAAACTGCCGTATTAGGAGTGATGATAATCCTCAAGTGTATGTTGAGACACCGTTACATCCAGAAAAACTGACTGTTTGGTGTGCTTTATGGGCTGGTGGAATCATTGGTCCGTACTTCTTTAAAAACGATGCTGGTCAGAACGTTGCAGTCAATGGTGACCGCTATAGAGCCATGATTACTGACTTTTTCGTTCATCAATTGAACAACCATGATGTGCAGGAGCTATGGTTTCAACAAGACAGCGCAACATGTCACACAGCTCCTGCCACAATTGATTTATTGAAGAAAACGTTTGGTAACCGCATAGTTTCACGTTTTGGACCAGTGAATTGGACTCCAAGATCGTGCGACTTAACGCCGCTAGACTATTTTCTGTGGGAATATGTGAAGTCGCTAGTCTACGCCGATAAGCCCGAAACGATTGATCACTTGGAGGACAACATTCGCCGCGTTATTGCCGATATACGGCCACAAATGTTGGAAAAAGTCATCGAAAATTGGACCTCCAGATTAGAGTACGTCCGAGCCAGCCGTGGCGGTCACATGCCAGAAGTCATATTTAAATTATAATCCCAGAAGGTTATCTTTCGAATAAAGTAAATTTCATGTCAATTTAAAAAAATTCATCTTTGTTTTATTCCATTTAAAAGTTTTATACATCTATAAAAAAAACACCCTTTATAAGGCGAAAGAATGGAGCGCTCCGAATGAGCCAAGACCAAAAAAAAACATATTGTTTTCAATCGAAAAAGAAAACGATGCTCACTATTTTCATGGATTACAACGGTAATGTGCATCATGAATTTTTGCCAGAAGGTCAGTTAGGTAATAAGGAGTATTATATGGGTTTGCCTGAAACAATTCGCCAAAAAAGAAAGGATTTGTGGGCAAACAACTGTGGATTTTGCACCATGATAACGCAGCGTCGCACATTGCCATCAAAATCCGTGAATTTATGACCAAAAACGAAAAGAATACCACCCAACAACCATCGAATTCACCTAATAAGGCTTTTTCTGTTCGATTAAGTCAAAAAATCACTACGGGGAATGCGTTTTAACAGCCGACCTGGATCAAGCGCTGGCATAAATGCGTTGCAATCGGTGGCGAGCACTTTGAAGGAGACAATATCAATTTTGATGAATAAACTTGTACTTTAAATTTTCTGAATGAATTCCAGGAACTTTTCTGATCAAGGTTGTACGTATCGTGTAACAAAAAAAAGGCAACGTAATTTTCATTTACACTAGCAAATGCATCTCTGGTAAATTCGAAAGTAATCGGAACCTAAAAAACCGTGAAAAGGGGGGGGGGCGCCATTAAAACTAGTATGACAACTCGGATAGCAAATATTGAAAGGTAGAGAAAGGGTATCTTAAACCAAGTGTGTAGACGAACCTAACTGTAAACTGTTAAATTATTATTTTTCATTTTTCGGACGTTATACGACAAACATTTATTTATTATCGCACCATAAATAAATTCTAATAGTCAGATATCGCATTGTATATCTAACAATAAACTCAGTTGTATTCACTATTTATGTCATTTAATAAACTGAGAAGTGAAATAAATTGCCAATAGAAATCAATGGCCTGGTTAAATTTAATTTTTGCAAAGGACTTTTTCAATTTATTTAATGATTTTGTATAAATCTAACTGGGTGACCTAGTATAAGATAAATATTTATATTTAAATTTATTATTATATAGCACAAAACACGAGGACTTGTTTTTTTCTTTAATGACTGCCGACTCCTGACAGATAACAAATTCAATTTATGATTACAGTTGTTTTGTTTCATTTATATTAAAAATAAATATGTTAATTGATTCAGCCAATATATGGTGAAGATTCATAATTACAGTTATGTATTAAATAAAATTTCACTAATTAACTTGAATTCAAAACTTAAAATCCAACACGTTCCGTTACGCTCTATCAACGAAAACGGATCTCTATAGAAGAACCATTCTTACGGGGTTATTGGGGTTCCGAGCGACGCACATTATTTTGATGCTAGGGCACGATGCCCTCACCACAAGTACCTCTCTTCCACAGTTCCTTCCCACCACAAGTTACCCTACTAGATGATCAAGAGAAAGAAATCTTACTACATTATTTCAGTGTATTCGTGGCTGAGTGGTCAGCCGCTTTACAGCAAACATTTTGTCGTTGTATATGGCATAGGTTTGAATCCCGTCCCATGCATTTTTTTATACAGAAAATATTTTTTATACAACAAATATTTCCGCAAGAAAAACGGAATTATTATTTTTAATTAAACCCTCTCAGTTAAAAAATAAAAAAAAAATTCTTCGAACATAATTTAAAATTATTGTGATAATAAAAATATCTAATGCAACAAGTTCTGTATGTATCGAGGTTCGAGCCTACACCACATAAAATGCAAAAATGATTTACTAATACTACTAACAGAGAGAATACATATATCTAGGTCATAAAATACAAATAGGGAAGGAAAACCAATCGGCTGAAATTCGTAGAAGAATAAGTCTCAGCTGGGCAGCTTTTGGCAAACTCGGATTCATTCTTAAATCCAGTAACACCCCCATAAGTCTGAAAAGAAAAGTCTACGAGTCGTGCATCCTGCCAGTTCTTACTTATGGTATTGAAACAACCTCCCTAACATGTAAATATATTAATAAGCTTCGGGTTACACAACGAGCAATGGAAAGGGCTATGCTGGGAATTAGTTTACGAGATAGAGTTCCAAATGAAGAAATCAAAAGAACGAAAATAACAGATGTGAGCAAACGAGTAGCGCAGTTAAAATGGAGATGGGCTGGACATATCGCAAGACATGACATAGACAGATGGACATACAAGATAACAGCATGGCGGCCAAGAGAGAACAAGAGAAGTGTTGGCAGGCCCCAAAAGAGATGGCGCGACGACATCCAGAAAATTGCCGGAAAAAACTGGATGGGGATCGCTACGGACCGACAGAAATGGAAAAATATGGAAGAGGCCTACATTCAGATATGAATGAATGAATGAATGAATACTACTAACTTCTCAGCCATGAAGATATTTAATATATTTGGTTCATTTCTCACATTAGGTCATCTAAGAGAGGTCATCTGCTTTGTAGGTACCAGAACTAACCTTTGTAAACGTTGGTACCCACGACTGGCGACGCTTTCTAGCCAAGAACGGCGCTTCTACTAGTCCTAGCCATAGGTAAATATAGTGACGTAAATTCCAAGATGGATGAAATCTACCCAAAGGTGTTGGGGGCAATGTAAAAACAAACCTCACCTAAAATGTAATAGCAAAAAATGGGTTAGGGCCAAGAGTGAGAGGTCAAAGTTGGCTAAAACAGGTTAATTGAATCTACAAGCCAAGGAACACATTTTGGAAAAAAAGTTTCAAATAAGAGGCCAAAAAACCCTCAAAATCGGCCATTTTTTTCATATCAATTATTTATTGCAAAATTAACCTTTTTTGTACTTTCTTGCTTTTAAAGAAAAGCCCCCCCCCCCCTCTCTCTCTCTCTCTCTCTCTCTCTGAAGAAAATGATATTTCATAATAGTAAATCGGATAATTTGTTACTGAGATATTGCTAATTGTTTATCCCGAGATGCAAAGTGTTGAATGCTATAACTTTTTTTGAGTGAACATTTTGACCTGCACAAAGGTTCAATCTCTTCGTAAAGGCCTAAACTTTCATATCTTGTTAGAGGCAAATGAAAAAATTTATTTTCAACCCCTTAAATACCTCTTTAAAAAAAATTCGCCATATTTCAGCAACGAATGGGCCAATTTCGGTGTTTTTTTTTATTTGGGGTAGCTCGAAAAATTATGAATATGAAACCCCCCTTTTAGAGCGATATTTAAGAGGTTGAAAATTAATTTTTGCATTTGCCCCTAACAAGATATGAAAATTTGGACCTTCACCAAGAGACTGAGCCTTTGTGGAGGTCAAAACTTTCACTCAAAAAAAAGTTATGGCAACCAATATCTTGCGTCTTGAGATAAACAAATAGCAATATCTCAGTAACAAATCATCCGATTTACTACAATAAAAAATCATTTTGTTCAAAATGACGAGGGCCTTCCATTTAAAACCAAAAAAGTGCAAAAAAAGTTAACTTTGCAATAAATAATTGATATGCAAATAATGGCCGATTTTAAGGTTTTTTTTTGGCATTTTTGCAATAATAAATTGACGAAAATGATCGCACCAAAGCTGAAACTGTAGGTTTTTAAAATCTCTACTACTTTTTTCCAAAATGCGTTCCTTGTTTGTAGATTCAAAAAACCTGTTTTAGCCAACTTTGACCCCCTCTCTCTTGGCCCCAACCTATTTTTTGCTGTTACATTTTATGTAGGTTTGTTCTTACATTGTCCCCAACACCCCTGGATAGGTCTCACCCATCTTGGAATTTACGTCAAAAACAGCAGTAATTTTTACCTATGGCTTGGACTATATAAGGAATCTATGTTCGTTGGCTCTAGCTTCTTCAAATATTGTGTTCTGAATAAACAGAATTTATTTTTTTACTCGTCTAAGGGTTAACAGATTTATAGTCTTTTCCAAGTACCTTTAACATTATGAATGCTCACAAAATATTAAGAGAATGAGTTTAATCGTGAGAATTATTTAAATCGGTTGCATCATTAAGTAATTTATCATTATTTTGCAGTTTGTTTATTTCCAAAAATTCAAGTAACTCAATTTTTAACTTTAATATTCGGTGTATAAAACATTAACAGCCGGATTCACTAACATGGTTTAAATTTAAAACAGCCCTAAAATGACAGCAGAGGGACATTTATATCGGAAAAATCCTGCAAGAGAATATGGTGTCATATATCGGCGATAACTGGCATTATTGAACGATAATGCTACACCACAAACAGACTTATTGCTTCGAAGCGATCCAGATTTAAAAATTAAATCAGTCATGTATATATAGTCAAGGTTTAAATCCAATAAAGCATATGTAGTGCATGTAATATAACGAAGAAATCCAGTTCCAAATATAATAGGACTTCAGTTTTCCACATAATATGAATAGAAAGCAATTCCTCAAGAATACATTCAAACGATTTTCGTCTCATAAAAACCTACTATTGTTCATTTAAAATTTTATAAAATAACCTGTTCTTCCTATTACGAAATGTTTTACTTCATTAAAATTTGGTTTTGCTAGTAAAATAGATTGGTTTTGATATATTAGTCATCCAATTTTGGATTTTTTCGTTTTAATTATACCTACTGGGATAATTATTTTATATAAGACTTTACCTTCAAGTTCGATAATCGAAAAACACTACCACACCCCTCTCCCCACATATGCAGTACCAAAATATCGTTTCCACAAAAAGCACGGCAAGGCGCGGTCGCGGCCAGTACACCAACTAAACCCATTCCAATCATACACCATTAAAGCGGTCAGTTTATCCTATACAACAAATTATATCAGTAACAAATACTATATTCCCGACCAGTTAAATTAATTCACCCATTATACACCCACAGACAACTTAACTATCTTTTACAATACGAACAACAAAATTTAAATTTTTCTTTCGATGTTTGTTTATGGTGTGAGATTAAATTAAGTAAATCAAACAAAACAGGCACTTAGTATCCTTCAATGATGCCACTTATCGGAACACTTAATCTCACTTGTAAAAAGAGTCTGGCTTATTTTTCTCAATTTTTATTTACGAGAACTCCGAATTAATTTTTCGACGAATGAGATGGAGATATATATCTGGACGACTGTGGGTTTTAATTTAAATGGTGTATTGTGATGGAATTGAAGATTTGTGAAGGTTTCGTAGATATTTCCAAACCTCGAGCCAAATATCCACATAACGAATTTATTGACTGGTAAGTTTAGTTTTCACCTACATTATATTCATTTGTTTAATAATCACAACTGTCCCAAAATATAAGAAAAAAATAAGTCTTTGTTATAAATTCATCATACTCACCGATTATCTCAAGAAGCAATAATCACAGCATTTTTGCTCAAAATCAAAATGTTACAATAAATGAAGAAAATAGAGATTTAAATCATATCTATTACTAGTTTGCATCCCAATTTAATGACTACGTTTCTCAAAATTCATAGTGTCAGTATGGTGAGCTGATGTAGTATACTGATGGTCTGTCCACAACTGACATGGGCGTCAGCGCAGAAATATAAGAATGTTCGTTCTTGTGGAGAAATATGCCATCATCGTTCAAGAGGAGATTTTCAAGACTGAGATTTATTTGTGGAAAAACTTGAGGAAATACAAATACAGGAGTCAGATAACCATAAAGCGTTAGCAGATCATCGGATCAATCCTCCAGTGTTTTCTTAACCGGTGTAACCATAAGAAGTAGCAGTTACATAGATGCTGGATCACAGCAAAATACAAGAAAATAAGATGGCAGATATCCGGACCAGAAAGGGTTCCGCAGCCAGATTTATCGATCCCGAGCCTATATTTTGCATATAAAAAATATTAGTTCGTGGCTGTCTGACTGGGTGCACTGGTAACACCAATCGTAATGGTCGCACATTCCGAAACACCAGCTAATCCAATTCACATTAATGTGCATTGAAATATTAACTTTAAATAGAAACTAAAGAAGAGTGACTGCTCCCAGAGAAAATATATTTTTCATGCAAGATATCATCCCAATCCGATTGCCCTGCGGAGTGTGGATAGTTTCTGACAAGCATGTATCCTGTTATTATACGTTTGATTGTCCTTAGTTGGTCTCTGCTCATTAAAATAAAACGTCTAGCTAATTTAAGGTCAAGGTTCCAGATATTCAGGGTTTAATGGCTTCTAGCAGGCTCAGGACTAATATATTGAGTCAATCAGCCCTCTCCAGTCAGCTCGTCGGACATTTCATTACCTTTACATCTCGATATATATTAAAACCTGACATTGCCATGTCATGTCAGAGCCATAACTTCACTCTGGCATTACCAAAGGAGTATACGAATACCCTGGGTTTTACAGAGAGGTAACTATCTGCAGGCTGTATGAAGAAGGCGAAAAAAATAGCTTTTCATATTATTTTCGAAACCTTCGCACTCATATCCTGGAAAATAAATTTCATAATCAATACTAACCTGGCTGGTAACCAGAAAACTATGACAACTTACACATCATTTATTATATCCCGATCTGATGATTATTGAAATATCCAGTAAAAGACATTCTAGGTTGAAACAAAGACAGGCACAGACAAGAATAATCCTGTCCAAAATTTCCACTCTATATAATTATTTAGTGTCTCCCAAGAATACCCGTGTAACCATGGTAACAGCGAGGTTATGATCCGTCTTATTGCCAAGTTCACGCTATGTTCTTAAGATTTAAAGAAATATTATTTTTTATTAACAATTTTTAATTATTTAAATATCATACGAAATTAAATCACGCCATTTCGGTAATGTATAAAATTTCTTAACCTATAACCACTTGCTTTTACCTAAAATTCCTCGATTTCTACCTATAATGTTTGTCCAACAAATACGATGGTGAGACAAAAAATTTACGAAATTAAGGGTTTGGAGGGGGGATGCATCACTTATTTTTACTGAGGCGACCAATGCTGAAAACATCAAAAAAGTAAAAAAGTTAGTACTGGAAAATGCCCATCTGAAGAAGAAGCAACTCGTAGAAATGGTTGTAGTATCACCTACAACCATTTTAAATATCCTCCATGGCCATCTTGGCAAGTCAAAGGTGTATGCTTCTAGACCTCTCACAAAAGGATATTTTAATAATAACGAATCTCTCCATATAGCCCGTGATCCAGTGACAGATTTTTGCGATCAAAATCCTCTCGACCGATGACAATTCGTGAAATGCTTCACACACTTGTGTTAGGAAGCTTCGTGAACGTCAGCTGCGGCACCATGGGTGGGTTGGGCCACTGCACACTGTTAGCTAGCGTAAAAAGAATATTTTAATGAAAATAGTTAACCTAATACTTAAAGTAATAAACAAAGTCAGCTGGCTGTATACCAGTGGAAAACCCGTCTGCTGTTGTATTTAAACAGAGGAGCGGTGTCCATGCCTAGTTTCCGCGCCACACCTTTCACTGCGTCAGCTGACGATCTTTCCTAATACATACAGCCAGCCTATTTTTTGTTTAATTAAAGTATCAGATCAACTATCATCTGACATGTTTTTTCCCATGTTCGTATGAGCAGGTCACTTATAATCCACCGCGCTACAGCCAGCTGAATTTTTTTCAATTAAATACTAGCCACAGCTGACGTTCACGAGGCTTCATGGCACAACTGTGAAAAACATTTCACGAATTATCAGCCTAAAGAAAACGACTGACAAAAATCTGTCACGGGCTCCCTGACTAATTTGTCGTCTCTGCGACCGTGAAGCTGTAACAGCGAAACACCTGTTTAGCAAAAAACGTAAATATCTGGAAGACGTCACTTTGATGCTCAAAGAAATAAAGCACTTACCCCCCAGGAAAATAATAGAGCTCGTGAAAAGTCTAAATATCTCAGGAGGTAACATACGAAATACCTTATACGTGCTGTAGAGGAGCTCTAACGACCCACTCACAGTTTACAATCTACAACATTATAGTTCTGCGAAGTTTTATAACCTTAATAAATCATCTTAATAAATGCCTTCAACAACTTTGACTCTAATCGGTTTTTGCGAAAACTCTTTGATATCCATAATACAATTTCAAGCTTGTGGCAAAACCGAAAATGACGTTATTCTTTTAACATCTCCTAATCAGGCAAATTTTACTTCTAAGACTAGCGTCGAGGAATTTTTACAAGATCAAATTGACGCCCACCGATTGGCGTGGGAGTTTTTTTTTGTTGATGATGAATAGGTCTTAATTTTCTACACTTTACAACATTATTTTGAACGACCGTTGAGGAATGCAATGTGTTAATACGTAAACAAGCATGCACTTCAATTTTATTAGCGCTTTGCCTTGCCAAAATTATCACATTCGCGAAAATAGATCAAACGGAATGAAGAGCAAACAATACGTGTCTGAAACAAAAAATAAATAAGTACATACTTTTGTTATTTTGCAAAGAATTTTGAATTGTCAAAAATATTTTGATAAAAATTTTAGCATACTACACTGTCTCATGCTAAAGACGGAGCTGTGTGCATTCACAGCGTAATCGGCTTTTCAAAAAATACAATGTAGTATACGCTAGAACATGTAACGAAGATTGCCCGTTTTGGACCCTTCGATTCTCGGATCCAATCAATATCATGAGCAATACGCTAGATGTCCCGCTTTTTAAGAAGTTGTTTCAAGAAAATTAAACATTATAATATTTACTTAAAATTTTTCTGCGCAACTTATAAACTTCTCTAAACGCAGTTGACTTTATCAAGAACAATTATAGCTAAAACTATATCTAAAGCTATAGCTATCATTGTTTTCACCCATTTAATTACATTCGTATACTATCGTAATCGTTGGTACATTCGAACATCATGCATGTATACATGCTTCGTTGTTCTGTTCCACACAAGATTTCACTAGTGTTCTACCGGTAGTTTGTTACAAAACAAGTAACGTAAGCTTACGAAAATAGTAACAAGAGTAAATTTTACTTAATATTCTTCTACCTATTCTTACATCCTTTTATCCAATTACTGGAAAATTATTAATCAACAAATCGAAATTATCAACTACTCTATCAAATAATAATTTCGAAACTAAAATTATCAATTAATGAAGTAATTAGAGGTTTTATCTCTAAAATTATCAATTAATCAAGTAATTGGAGATTTCATTCCTAAAATTATCAATTAAAAAAGTAATTGGTAATTTTATTTTTATAATTAGCAATTAAAACAGTAAATCAAAATTTCATTTTTGAAATTATCAATTATGGAAGTAATTAATCATTTTAGGAATAAAATTATCCATTACCACAGTAACTGAAAATTGAGTTTTTCAATTTGTCCATTACAAGAATGAGTAAGAATTGAATTTTCAAAACTATTGAATTATTAAAAAATAATTTAATAACTATTTTTCGCAAATAATACAGCATCATAAAAGACAGCAATATAACTATGATTATTTATCCTGCTTGTACAAGTATGATTATCATTCGCATTCAATAAAGAACGGAATATGTACAGAAACCATAATTATAAGTTAGTATGAATCGCTCCAAGAACAAAATGAGCTTGGCTTTAATTTTTGAAATTATAGATTATGGAAGCAATTAATCATTTTAGGAATAAAATTAACCATTACCACAATAATTGAAAATTGAATTTTTTAAATTACCCATTACAAGAATGATGAAAAATTGAATTTTCAAAATTATTGAATTATTAAAAAATAATTTAATAACTTTTTTTCGCAAATAATGCAACATCATATAAGGCAGCAATATAACTATGATTATTTATCCTGCTTGTACAAGTATGATTATCATTCACTTTCAATAAAGAACGGAATATGTACAGAAACCATAATTATAAATTAGTATGAATCGCTCCAAGAATAAAATGAGCTTGGCTTTCATTTTTGAAATTATAGATTATAGAAATAATTAATCATTTTAGGATTAAAATTAACCATTACCAGAATAACTGAAAATTGAATTTTTCAAATTACCCATTACAAGAATGATTAAAAATTGACTTTTCAAAATTATCGAATTATTAAAAAAAATTTAATAACTTTTTTTGGCAAATAATGCAGCATCATATAAGACAGCAATATAACTATGATTATTTATCATGCTTGTACAAGTATGATTATCATTCACTTTCAATAAAGAACGGAATATGTACAGAAACCATAATTATAAGTTAGTATGAATCGCTCCAAGAACAAAATGAGCTTGGCTATTATTTTTGAAATTATCAATTATGGAAGTAATTAATCATTTTAGGAATAAAATTAACCATCACCGGAGTAACTGAAAATTGAACTTTTCAAATTGCCCATTACAAGAATGATTAAAAATTGAATTTTCAAAACTATTGAATTATTAAAAAATAATTTAATAATTTTTTTTTTCGCAAATAATGCAGCATCATATAAGACAGCAATATAACTATGATTATTTATCCTGCTTGTACAAGTATGATTATCATTCACTTCCAATAAAGAATGGAATATGTACAGAAACCTTAATTATAAATTAGTATGAATCGCTCCAAGAACAAAATGAGCTTGGTTTTCATTTTAAAATTTATCAATTATGGAAGTAATTAATCATTTTAGGAATAAAATTAACCATTACCAGAGTAATTGAAAATTGAATTTTTGAAATTGCTCATTACAACAATAATTAAAAATTGAATTTTCAAAACTATTGAGTTATTAAAAAATAATTGAATAACTTTTTTTCGCAAATAATGCAGCATCATATAAGACTGTGATTATTTATCCTGCTTGTACAAGTATGATTATCATTCACTTTCAATAAAGAACGGAATATGTACAGAGACCATAATTATAAGTTATTATGAATCGCTCCAAGAACAAAATGAGCTTGGCTTGAACTATGACGCGTTGCTCTCAAAATATTCTTATCAAAAGGTGAGAAAAAATATCAAATTATTGTAAAACGCTTACCTAACAATGTAGTAAAAATATTCCATCCCCCTTTTCTGGGATTTTTGAGTTAAATCGACAAATTTAAACTTTTTCGAACATTTTGAATCCTATTGACGAAACTAAAGCGTATTACCATGGGCAAAAAAAAAAGTTTCAGTGAAGTAAAATACGTTTTCCTGTAGAATTAAATGACGCATTGGACAAATTTTTCCTACTGTTAGTTTTCCATTACTTCATCTAAAAAGATGGAGTGTTTCAATAATTTTTTTTTTATTCAATTTTGGAAGTTATTAATTACTCTGGTAATGGATAATGTTATTTCTAAAACTATCAATTACTTCGTCAAATGATAATTTCAAAAATAATATTATCAATTATTTCGATAATTGAAAATTGTAGGAATAAAATTACCAATTACTTTATTAACTGAAAATTTTAGGAATCAAATTACCAATTGCTTCATTATTATTTTAAAAATTATCAACTGATGAAGTCATTGAGAACTTTATTCTAGGCCTTGAAAATTTACAAAATCAAAATTCTTTTATTAGAAATACATGGAAAGAGTGTGTGTAGCGACCTTAAAAACATAAAAAAGTGGCTCTAAGCACTAGAACGCCAATTGTCACTATCCGGTCATTTTACGGGTGAGTCCCGCTCGATTATAACAGAACATCGTATCGTAACATCACCGCAAATATTTTGGTGGTGTAACAGAATATCGGGGAACTAGAGGAGATTTCGTTGGTTTTTCAGTGTATTAGTATGCTTCAAAATCTTTCCGAAGTAATCGAAAAATTATAGCACCATTTGTTTATAACAATTTTTTATTAACAAATTGCAAATATCCATGTTTCCCATTAAATCATCATTATTGTTATAGATGAAATCGATTGGTATATCTATTCCGAGTATTGCCTTTTTTTCGAATTTGAAAAATAGTGATTAAAACAAAAGTTATTGCATATTTAGTGCAAACGTCACCACAACTTCTAATTAGCATGTTGAAACTCTACAATGTCTCATCTTCATAGTTTTACTGTGTCGACAATGCGGAAAATTTTTTTTAAGTGACCATATTACGAAATTTCACATTATTTACTATATTTTTAACTACACATATGTTTGTAAACAAAAAAGTCCTTGGCAAAACGAACATGTTGAAATAAACCTGTATTAATTTATTATTTTAATATTATATTAAGCTTATGATTCTAATCGAAAAAACGTCAGGATTATTATTATTTTACATTAATAAACAATGTGGGTGAATACAGGTGTGGTATCAATTACCATTCGAACTAGCTATTTAAAATTTAAATACTTTTATTAATAGGTTTGCCCAAAATGATATAAATAAAGTTAGTACCGTAGATTTATAACTAGAAACACCTGCAAGAGAGCAGTTAACACCCACTTAAACAAACGGCGAGACAAATAGCCAAAAATTTATTACGACAGTCGTATAGATTACGCTAGTTTGTAGATATTACAGGATTTTCAAATATAAAATGAAATCCGTTTCTCCTCCAGTTTAAGGCTATAAAATATTTATATTTATAAAAATACTTTATAGTGTTCTTAATTAGTTGCGAAGCTAGCAGAAAAAACAGTTGATAGGGACCGAAGAACCGCTAAACGAAGACAGTTAGTTCAGGTTACACCTCAATATGCCAAAAATAATAAAAGTGAAAAACCTAATAATAACTTTTAACTAACTTCAATCTCGCCTTGTAGAGTTCTATTTTATTGATTTGCTGGCCAGTGTCAAAATCAATTTTGTGGCCTGTCTCCTGCTGGTGTTGAAAAAGCGGCGATGTTGTCCGCTTGTTTCTTATACTGAGTTTATGTTCTTCTAGTCTTGCTGATATTCTTATGTTGGTCTGGCCTATGTATATTTTGTTGCAGGTGCCACATGCGATTTTATATTCGCCTTGATTTTCTAGATTGATTTTGTCTTTTGGATTTCTTAAAGAAAAGCTTATTGCTTTATGTGGTCTGTAGGCTGTAGCCATGTTGTGTTTCTAGAGTAATCTACCGATTCTGTCTGTTGTGCCTTTTATGTAAGGAAATATGGTGATTTGTCTATCCCCGAGAGGTGGCCTTGTTTCTTGCGTTGATTTTTGTTGCGATTTTATTGCCTTATTTATGGTTGGTGTCTTGTAGCTGTTGTTTGTTGGAGAGCCTGTTTTATGTGCGACAGTTCCAAATGAACGAATGGATGTATTCCCGGATTAATATTGAATCATATATATATATATATATATATATATATATATATATATATATATATATATATATATATAAGTTTTTTGTTTTCTTGGGTGTAAAATCCGCTTTATTAATTAAACTGTATATGTTTTATTTCATATGCATATCTATTGACGTTTCGGTTACACTTGACTTTCTTCAAAATGATTTCTTTATAACTTATTATTTAAAGTTTTTACCGAGGAACACAACATAAACTACATATTGTTAACACATGGTTCAGTTTTTGACACGATACAACAAAAACCATGCTTTTTGTGTCGCATCTTTATTTAAACGAGTTTAAATAAAGTAAAAAAAAAGAAAATAATCTTTCTATCCTTGTTTTTTTTAGGGTTGAAAACTTGCTTGACGTATTATTGAACTTTTCAATTTAAACCCTTAGACCAGTTTTAAAGTTAGACCTTAGTAGTGAATTAAGAGGTTGGATTTTTAAATTTTGGACGTTAATGTCTACAAAACGGTTTATTTTAACGGTATCAAATATAGTATCATGAAAAATCGTAACAAAAATTAAGAAATATACAGGCTTGGCCGTTCTGAAAAAAAAAAATATTTTTTTTCTATACTTGACAAAGGTGATCACCATATATAGTGGGAACGTCTACAAATATCTTATTCCCTCAGAAAGAAAGACCACAATGTATATTTTTCGTTGCAGGTCTTGAATGCAAACTTTCCAGAAAAAATATATAACTTTTGTAAAACTATTAGCACTAGATACACATAACTCCATATTAAATTGATCAGCAACTTAACGTGCATCCTCAAGGACAATTACATAATATACAAAGTATTCCTTGAAAAAATACCAAATTGGGTCCGAAACAACTTTTTAACACACTATAAACCGTAAAGTTGCCTGTTTTGATACTGACAGGGTTTTTTTTTTAATTTATATATAAAGCGTTTGACACTGTGAACCTGGATTTTATTGCCAGTAGCATGTATAACTTAGGTATTAGAGCATCAATAGATGAATTGTAACCTTTCTCAGCAACAATTTTGTTGATAAGTCTGGAATAGTGCTGTTCGATTTGTTTGGGTTTGGCGCTCGAAATGCCTCCTTTCGGCCGCTAATTTTTTTGTTATATATAAATGACTTATTTGATCGTCTGATTGTTATAGAGAGAATTAATATATTTATAAATGCAGATGACACCAATATCATAGTGGGCGAACAGATATTTTAAATATAAAAATTCAGCATCTTATGAAAGATATTACTGCAGTAATTAAATTTTAAAAAAAACTGTAATTGTCAAATTTTTCTCAAAATATAGACTACCATGTCTTAGTAATATTATTTTTGACGGCCACAATACAATAAGGTGAACATTCGGAGTTTATACCAAAATAGTAATTTTAAATGGTCAGTTCAAAGCAACGAGGTGGGCTCAAAACTTAATAAAAGCTTTTATGGAATACTTAATTTAAAACATACCTTTTAGTTACTTCCCTATGTCAACTTGGGTCAAGCAATTAACCTAGATAAAATTTTTGTTTGCCAAAAGAGAATTTTAAGGATAATTTTAACTTGAGATATATTCCTGTAGTACTTCTAGCAAATAAAATATTAACGGTTACGGGTCTACACCTGTTAAAAAGGAATTTTTTCTAGACAAAAATAAAATTTTATTTAAAACAAATGGCTATAATCACAATAACAGGCGAATAAAAATCAATTTCAAATTTTATTTTTTATTTTGAAAAATCTCCAAATTTGTCAGATATTTTTTTAATTTCTTGCCGGGCGATATGAAGCAGGCAAAAACTGAGCAAATTTGAAAAATCGCTCATCAAATTTGTAACTGATCGATTTTAATCCTTAAGCGAATATAAAGGGTGTTTTTTTATAGAGGTATAGAACTTTTAAATGGAATAAAACAAAGATGAATTTTTTAAATTGACATGAAATTTACTTTATTAGAAAGATAACCTTCTGGCATTATAATTTAAATATGACTTCTGACATGTGACCGCCACGGCTGGCTCGGACGTAGTCTAATCTGGAGGTCCAATTTTCGATGACTTTTTCCAACATTTGTGGCCGTCTATCGGCAATAACGCGGCGAATGTTGTCCTCCAAGTGATCAATCGTTTCGGGCTTATCGGCGTAGACTAGCGACTTCACATATCCCCACAGAAAATAGGCTAGCGGCGTTAAGTCGCACGATCTTGGAGGCCAATTCACGGGTCCGAAACGTGAAACTATGCGGTTACCAAACGTTTTCTTCAATAAATCAATTGTGGCACGAGCTGTGTGACATGTTGCGTCGTCTTGTTGAAACCACAGCTCCTGCACATCATGGTTGTTCAATTGATGAACGAAAAAGTCAGTAATCATGGCTCTATAGCGGTCACCATTGACTGTAACGTTCTGACCAACATCGTTTTTAAAGAAGTACGGACCAACGATTCCACCAGTCCATAAAACACACCAAACAGTCAGTTTTTCTGGATGTAACGGTGTCTCAACATACATTTGAGGATTATCATCACTCCAAATACGGCAGTTTTGTTTATTGACGTATCCATTCAAACAAAAGTGAGCTTCATCGCTAAATAAAATTCGCTTATGAAAATCGGGATCAACGGCAATCTTGTTTTCGGCCCATTCACCGAATCTACGCCTTGCTAGGCGATCATGTGGCTTCAATTCTTGCACGAGTTGGATTTTGTAAGCACGCAAACCAACATCTTTCCGCAAAATCTTCCATAAAGTGAATGGACACATATCCAATTCCTGTGCACGATGGCGGATAGACTGATTCGGGTCTTCCTCTACGCTACGCTCTACAGCAGCAATGACTTTTTCTGTACGCACTGTACGACGTCTCTGTAGATGCGTATTATCTTTTAGAGTAAACGTGGTGCGAAAACGTTCCATAGTTAATCGAATTAATTGCTCTGCTGGACGATTATGTTGACCGTAAAATGGACGTAGTGCGCGATACGTATTTCGAACAGAACCATGATTTTCAAAAAAAAATTGCACAATTTGGAAGCGTTGTTCAAGCGTCAGTGTATTCATGTTGAAATGCCAAACCAAACTAAACATAAATCACTTGACAGCTGACAAAATGGCCGCCAATTAAAAAAGTGTTGCCAACTTAAAGTTCTATACCTCTATAAAAAAAAACACCCTTTATTAATGTATGTAATAAATGCGTTGGCTGTCTTTCCCTAACATTGACAGTTATATCAAGGTTGTTTGTGTAAATGTGTAAACTTATATCTAAAGTGGTTTTATAGTGTATTTTTGTTTGTGTTTAATACGTTATTTTGAACATATCTCGTTTGGTTTTTAATAAAACGGCGAAGAGATTAAAAAATCCACCTAATCTGGCTGCCAGAGGGATTTTCGTGTCCCTTTTAAGTCCCCAAGATCAAGTAAGTGTTTTAGATGTATTTTTTCCCGCTGAATCCGAATATAAAACTTTTTTTGTCCGGTGAGGTTATCAGCTTAAAAATGACACTTATAAGTGACGTTTCTATTGTTTATAACAAAGTTATATTAGTTTAAATCGATATTTTCATTTTAAAAACCCCGAGTAAATTAGTTTATAGGCATTTTGGCAAAAATGCGATTGGGATATCATTGTTTATGATTGAAAACAGTATTTTCTGATTCAATACAATTATTTTGCCAGTTGCTAAACATACTTAACCCATTTTTTGATATAGCAATCTAATGGTACGCTCAGCAACACGAGTAATAATTTGCTATTTTACTATTAATTTATCTTGCTATTTAAAATCTACTATTATATTATCAATGCATACAGCAGATAAACTCATTGAACAATTGTTACGCGCGACATTTTGCGAAGGTAAATGCATTGTCATAGTTATCACATATGTTCCCTGAGAGTTGAGGTGAAGTAGAAAAATATTTAGAAATTATTATGATTATATTATTTGTATAAATTATTATTTAATTAACAAACGATTGATTTTAACACATATGAAACAGTTAAACTTTCAAATAAGCAATAAACAATAATATTTTTATTAAAATAATTCAAATATAAAAAATTATTGGCGAGGAAACTTTACATTTACAATTCAGCGGCGCGCGAGATACTGCTTGTAGTTTCATCATCATTTTTAATTTGTTTATAACATGAGCAAGGTTTGTAGAGTGAAAAATATCACCATTCCAGACATCGAAGTCGGCACGTTTTTAATATCCTACCGACATGCCTCGCAATTCAGATTTTATATAGCAATTGTTTCCTGCAAATGTTGCTCTCGGTTCGATACGTCTCCAGTGACGAGACCTTAAGGTGGTCGAAACGCGTATGGAGAAAGGAACAGAATTTCATTTGCAAGCAATAAACTATTTCTATATATTACTTCCTTTTTCTCTGCTTGAAAGGAGAATACATATAGGCAACCATTTAAACACTTACTGAAATTTTGATTTTTATAATGTAACTTTGTTATAAACTTAGTCTCATTTTGAAGCCTATAACTCCCCTTTTCGAAAAAACTTTCATAGAGCTTATTTCAATGATTAGAAGCTATAAGTAAAAAGACTTGAACATCTCGCAATCTTATATTTTTTAAAAGTATTTTTGAAACAACTTTGTTTATAATTAATATTTTTTGATAAACCTTGAACAAGGTTACTTGTATCCAATACATTATACATTGGTTTTATATTGATACCTATAATGGATAATTTTTTACGGCGTTTTAAACAATTAAACTGTCAAGAATAAATTATTTGATCACTTGACGAAAAAACAAGTTTCACATTTGGATTTAGCCGAAAAAAATACATCGAAAACACTTACTTGATCTTGTGGACCTAAAAGTGCCACGAAAACCCCCCTGACCGCCACGCTAATAAAAAAAACACCTAGAATTAATTTAGCTTCAACTACAAGGACTTTGACTTCAAAAAAGTACTAAGTAAATAAGTACTATACCGGGTGTCAACGAATCTATTAGACAAGTCATAATTTCTAGAGTATTATGTGTATCAAAATGAGAATTGGTACAGGTAAATATTATGTAAAGAGGAGAGTTTTCGCATATTTTCCACTTTCCGGTCACTTCCGGTTTCACCGGAAATGGCCCCGGTTTTGAATTCTTAAATAGAACACCCTGTATATTTTAACATCTTTGGATTTCTGAGACAATTCTAGATCAGAATGTGACATTTTAAAAACTTTTTACGTCTACTTCATTTTTTTAGAGCCACTTTTAAAATTGCATCTAGGTGGCCATGATCGGACGCAAACTAATCTAAGGGCCTTAGGTGATGTCAAAAAAATACAATCGCAAAGTTTTAGTTACTAGTATGAAAGACAGGAATAAGACAAGTTGACAAAATTACGTTTTCATTTCTAACTATTAATTTTCAAATGGCGACCCCTTTTTGACAACTACTTTTCGAAAAAAGCATTCTTTGACGAATCTAACGGTACTAATTTATTTGCCATTGGATTAGACATAAGAACAGAAATTAAATATTATTAAGCAAAATACTGGATGATTTATTTACTTATGACAAGTGCGCCATGGACAGCCATGATGCATAATAATTTGCAACTGTTTTTATCGAGTCCATGGCGCACTTGTCATAAGTAAATAAATTATCCAGTATTTTGCTTAATAATATTTAATTTCTGTTCTTATGTCTAATTCAATCGGAAATAAATTAGTACCGTTAGATTCGTCAAAGAATGCTTTTTTCGAAAAGTAGTTGTCAAAAAGGGGTCGCCATTTGAAAATTAATAGTTAGAAATGAAAACGTAATTTTGTCAACTTGTCTTATTCCTGTCTTTCATACTAGTAACTAAAACTTTGCGATTGTATTTTTTTGACATCACCTAAGGCCCTTAGATTAGTTTGCGTCCGATCATGCAATTTTTAAAGTGGCTCTAAAAAAATGAACTAGACATGAAAAGTTTTTAAAATGTCACATTCTGATCTAGAATTGTCTCAGAAATCCAAAAATGTTAAAATATACAGGGTGTTCCATTTAAAAATTCAAAACCGGGGCCATTTCCGGTGAAACCGGAAGTGACCGGAAAGTGGAAAATATGCGAAAACTCTTCCCTTCACATACCATTTACCTGTACCAATTCTCATTTTGATACACATAATACTCTAGAAATTATGACTTGTCTAATAGATTCGTTGACACCCGGTATGTCTGCAAGTGTTAAACTAATTGCAATCTAGAACAGTTTTTATTTATTTTTTTACTTCTTAGTACAATTTTTTTAAGTGGGTTTAGTTTTTCTGAAAAACTAATTTATTTGTATTTAGTACACTTGTCAACATATCAGCGGCTAAACTGTGTAAAAGTAATTTTGAAGTCCACTTAACGACATTTTAAAATGTTAGCAATTTGTTAAAAATATTTTTGTCAATTAAGTAATTTAGGACACAAACTAAATAACATTATGTATGTATATTTTTAAAGAAATTACTCAGAGAAATAAAATTTTTATGGTTGTTCCACAAAATTTGATTAGTTATAATTAAATTCTTTGTTTTATTACGTATTACTAAGAATTTAATTTGTTTATAACAATAAAAGATTAATTATTGAATTAAATCGAAAACAATCATATAATAAAAATTGTTTTATTATATCTTTATTTAATTAGCCTAGCACGAATGGTAATATATATGGTGTTTTCGTAAAGTAAGGGATAAATTCATTTTTATGCAAACCAATTAAATTGTGGCGATATCGTCAGATATGCCAAACTTTATTTTTAATTACCCATCTTGTGCAAATATTCTCTCACCTGTCAAGTTATATCAGTTCGAGATATACGTCATCGATACTTTTGAAATCTTAAATAGTATACAGAACATCCTGTATACTGACTGGTTGTTGATATGTGTTATCCTTTCAAGCAGAGAAAAGGAAAGAATATATACAAAGAGTTCTGGTCCTCTCTCCATACGCGTTTCGACCACCTTATGGTCTCGTCAGTGGAGTGTATCGAACCGAGAGGAACATTCGAGTAAACAGCTGCTATATAAAATATAAATTCCAAAGTATGTCGGTAGGATATTAAAAAAACCTGTCGACTTTGATGTAGTGTGCAATTTTTAAAAATCAAAATTTCATCAAGAAATGAAGAAATCCATCTGCCGTATTTAAATATTTGTTTATATGTATTATCCTTTCAAGCAAAGAAAAGGAAAGAATATATACAAACAGTTTACTACCTGCAAATACAACTCTGGTCGTCCTTTCATAAGCGTTTTGACCACCTTATGGTCTCGTCAGAGGAGCTGTATCAAACCGGGAGCAACATTCGCAAGAAACAACTGCCATATAAAATATAAATTCCAAAGTATGTCGGCAGGATATTAAAAATCTGCCGACTTCGATCCCAGACTGAAAACTATCGCCAGTCAAACGACATATACAGGGTGATTCAAAAATCGATCACGAAACTTAAGGGGGTGATTCTACTTGACAAAATAAGGGTAGAGCTTCATATAATTTTTTTTGAAAATGTCATTCGTTTTCGAGTTACAAGCCGTCCAAGTTCAAGTTTTTATTTTTTGTTTTTTGAATTACTCGCTTACAGGAAAACCAATTTGACTAATATTTGAAATATAGGCTAAGTCTTCTGCGCTTCATCATTTTAGTAACAATTCACATTGATTGTTTGCCGCTAGAGGGCACTTTACCTACATTGAAAATTGTTTTTTTGTCATAATTTTTTAGTGTTGACAGCTACAGTAGTTTTTGGCATAATTTCTGAAAGACTGATGCCAAGCCTTTAAAAAAGGTGCTCTTTATTTACATCGCTAAACCCAACGGTTTAGACGTAAATCACCCTTAAAAATTAAGTGGTAAATTTACTTTTCTCATTTCATTACCACCAGCTACCAGGTAAATAGCTATCAAAGTATACTAGAGCTGTCAGTTTAACATCAAATAAATTCGCTTTTTAAACTATTTAATTTATAATCTTAAAATAACTAATAATGGCTAATCAGTAAATATTCGTATTATGGATTATTGCGATATACATTTAATTGATAAAAATTAATGAAACAGTACTAAACAAACTAAAAAAGATTCTCAAAATGTCCCCCATTTTCTTCCATACATTTCCTAACACTCTTCAAAAAATGTCGCCTAACTCGATGAAAAATTCCTGGTGTTTCTTTAATAATTTGGCACTTTTCGATTATCCTGAAGCGAAGATCCTCGACGTTGATTACTGGAATATCGTACACCAATTGTTTCAAATGACCCCAAAAGAAAAAATCCATAGGATTAAGGTCTGGTGACCTCGCTGCCCATGCCAATGGTCCACTTCGTCCTATCCATCGCTCAGGATACGTTGCATTCAAATACTGTCGGACACGTATACTAAAGTGGGGCGGAGCTCCGTCTTGGAGGATCCACATGTTGGCCCTTACTTCCAATGGCACATCTTCCAGATACAATGGGAGACGATTTTGGATAAAATCTAAGTATACGTCACCAGTTAATGGGCCATCAAAGAAATGAGGACCAATAAGGTAATCTCCTATTATCCCTGCCCACACATTTAGTGAAAATCTACGCTGATGTTTCGTTTCTACCACATTGTTTGGGTTCTCGTAAGCATATGTGTGGATGTTGTGTAGATTTGTTATGCCATCACGAGTGAAACCAGCTTCGTCAGTGAATAATATGACGCCAATTAATCGATTATCGTGTTCATACTTAGCTAGGATCTGATTGCACATTTCCAACCGTCTCGGCCGATCATCGTCATAAAGAGCCTGCACCTTTTTTGAATGAAACGGGTAGAGTTGTTCTTCTCTTAGTATCCTCCATGAACTAGCCTGACAGAGCCGCACTTCATTCCCAATTTTTCTAGTACTAATACCTGGATTATCTTCAATAATTTCAAGCACTCTTTCTTCTTGTTGCACGTTTCTAGCAGTTCTAGGTCTTCCCCTATTTCCATTATAACTTTTAAAGGAACCACATTCCGCAAGCCTCCTGTGCACACTGGAAAATGTTTGAGCATGAGGGATATTTCTTTCCGGATAACTCTCCATATAATATCTTCTTGCCAACTCTGCATTACCATTTGCTTTTCCATAACAAAAATGGATATCACAATATTCGATATTTGAATATTGGTGATTAGCCATTATTAGTTATTTTAAGATTATAAATTAAATAGTTTAAAAAGCGAATTTATTTGATGTTAAACTGACAGCTCTAGTATACTTTGATAGCTATTTACCTGGTAGCTGGTGGTAATGAAATGAGAAAAGTAAATTTACCACTTAATTTTTAAGGGTGATTTACGTCTAAACCGTTGGGTTTAGCGATGTAAATAAAGAGCACCTTTTTTAAAGGCCTGGCATCAGTCTTTCAGAAATTATGCCAAAAACTACTGTAGCTGTCAACACTAAAAAATTATGACAAAAAAACAATTTTCAATGTAGGTAAAGTGCCCTCTAGCGGCAAACAATCAATGTGAATTGTTACTAAAATGATGAAGCGCAGAAGACTTAGCCTATCTTTCAAATATTAGTCAAATCGGTTTTCCTGTAAGCGAGTAATTCAAAAAACAAAAAATAAAAACTTGAACTTGGACGGCTTGTAACTCGAAAACGAATGACATTTTCAAAAAAAATTATATGAAGCTCTACCCTTATTTTGTCAAGTAGAATCACCCCCTTAAGTTTCGTGATCGATTTTTGAATCACCCTGTATACAATCACAGGAGTAGTGCGAAATTTTTGAAAATCAAAATTTCAGTAAGAAATAAAAGAAATCCATCTGACGTATTTAAATAGTTGTTTATCTATATTAGCCTTTTAAACATAAAAAAGAAACGAATATATATATATATATATATATATATATATATATATATATATATATATATATATATATATATATATACACACACATACATACAAACATTTTACGAGGGTGGTTCGATAAGTTCTCGGACTAAAACAGCGAGGGCACTAGTAGGATCAAATAACTACAATATTTTGTAAGCATTACCTGGAGATGACGCCCTGGAAAGTTTCAGATGTTTGCGTTCAGTTGCTTGTTTGTGGCGATCGAGTGAACACATAAGGTTCGATATTTTCTGAAAGATAGATAAAATTGAAGTTCGAGCGGTTATAAAGTACTTTGTTTTAAAGGGTTTAAAATGGGCTGCTGAATTTAATCGTGGTCGTACATCAATTCAAGATGATGAGCGCTCGGGAAGCCCAAAAACCGCTACAACGACGGATGAAGTTGTCACAAAAATTCACAATGTCATACTTCGTGACCGCCAACTGAAAGTCCGAGAGCTTGCTGGTATAGCAATCATCTCGATATATCGTGTCCACTACATTTTATATGATGTTCTTGGCATGAAAAAGCTTTCTGCGTGATGGGTGCCGAGTTTGTTAACAGTCGACCAAAAACGCCTTCGAATGAACACTTCGCAAGAGTGTTTAGACTTATTCAGACGCAATATTGCCGTTTCATAACTGTAGATGAAACATGGATTCACCATTACATGCCAGAGACAAAGCAGCAGTTTAAACAGTGGGCGGCAAAAAACAGTTCCGTCTGCAGGAAAAGTCATGGCAACAGTTTTTTGGGATTCACATGGCGTGGTGCTTATAGACTATTTAGAACAAGGCAAGACCATCACCGGGGAGTATTACTCTTCATTACTGGACCGTTTGCAGCATGTGATTAAGGCTAAACGTCCACTTCTTGCCAATAAAAAGTGCACTTTCATCAGGATAACACGCAAATCTATGGTTGTTGCTGCAAAACTCCATGACCTACGTTTCGAAGTGCTTCCACATGCGTCATATTGGCCGGACCTGGCTCCTAAACTTGAAAAAATGGCTCGCTGGACGAAAATCCCCTTCAAATAACAAGGTCAGAGCAGACTGCTTATTTTGCAGAGTTGGACAAATCGCATTATACTAGAGGTATTAAAATGTTAGAACATCGTTGGTCTAAATGTATTGAAGTACAAAGGGACTATGTCAAAAAATAAATAAAAATATTTTTAGAAATCTTTTGTTTTCTTTATCAGACCGAGAATTTCTCGAACCATTCTCGTATTTCCTGCAAATACAACTCTGGTCCTCTCTCTATATGCATTTCGACAACCAAGAAAGGATAATATATATAACAACTATTTAAATGCGGCAGATAGATTTCATTATTTTTAAATAAAATCCTGTATACCCAAATCTTCCTAAAAAGTCAAATCCAAAGCCTAATACATATTACTTTGAGACTAATATTGATAGGCTAGTACCTATAAACCTACAAAATAAAAAAAAAAACTACTATGTCATTTTGCAGAAACTAAACAAATGAAATAGGATATTAATGCCTATTTTAAAAGCCATCGGGAAACATTTTTCTCGGATATATTTACTATCACTATTAAAAAGAAAACTTTTCTAGGGCCCCTCGTATTCATGGTTAATGTGCGCTCGTGGCCAGTATTTTTGGTCTCACACCATCCTCAAAGCAAATATTGCACCGATTATTCCACATATTACATTATTCTGTCTTCCCATAGCATATCCATGATTTATTACTTTAAAATCAATCATATTATGACATAAAAATTTCTAATCTAAGGTCGTAACTGAAATTTTTCATTTTCATGATCATAATACTAGCCCGGTCACGCGATTCAACTATAAGCTGATAAGTACTCTATAATTTAGGTTTTACTTCATGTGTAATTATGATCAAGACGATTAAATTCTTTTTTGTGTTACTCTTGACACACTCATGTTACAATAATACTGGTATGTTAGAAACCACTTTAAAACTAAGGAAAATAATACACAATACCTTTAATTGCTACACGAATAAAAAATATTTTGATACTTTATTGAATTAAAAATTACATAATTAATTGGACTCTAAAAAAAAGTCACGAAAATTAGAGGAATATTTCAAAAATATAAAAAAATCAGATCTTTCTTGTATATTATCAATGATTATTAGCTAACGCTCTTAGCTGATATTTACCCATTGTGGCTTCGCTCGCACTGGCGACACCCGGAGATTTTAAGAAACAAGGGCAGAAAAATTTTATTCAACCCGATTTTTAGGTGCCTTTTCGAGCATCCGTTCGAGTGTAATATCCTTACTTTAATAGTCTGATTGGATTATTTTGTGCGGTTGGCGGTGTAACGTGCTGGGTGTGAAATGAAGATCTCTTGATGTTGATGGCCTACCTTCTTCTTAAGAAATTGTTGTATCGTTATTATCTGATTCGTAAGTGAATATTTCTCGAAGTTCTGGAATAGAAAGTTCGTCACTATGAGCACAGGTCTCATGGCAGATGGTATATTAAGATAGTTGATAACGGACTTTCTCCTCTTGGATATACCTGTGCCTTGTCCAACAGGAGGTATGATGCAGAAATAGCAGCATTAACATGATTTGAAGGCTCTCTCCATATCATTGGGACAGCAAACCGTATAGATTGTTTTTTACTATTTAACCAGTATCTCAGACTTGAAGCTTGATGCATTACAGCATATATGGGGCGCCCACTGCTTGTCTTGATCCCCAATATTGCAACCGAAATATAGCCGATATGCCTTTTTTATCAATGGGGTAATAGACCGCATCTGAGACCCAAAAGTCACCTCACAACAAAACATAACAAAAGTGATCTGGATTGTTTACAGACTTTCAAGATATCTTACAATCTCAACTATTCGATTAGACTCACTAAATTCGACTGACTAACCCCTCCATTTTGTAGCTGCTATGTATCCAAATACGGCTTCTACATTTTTAAAGAATATTCGAGAATTTTCTGTTTAATTCCATAATATTCGCAATAGTGGCGTTTGTCATTTGTATACAGGAACTGTTCAGTACAAAGCAGATATAAAAGTCGATTTACATGGGTTTACATGGCCATCTCCCTTATCTTAACCCCGGGGAGTGGGGCCTTCGTATTTGGAAGGTCATCCCTGGAGATCCCCTATGCGGTGTTGTCAAGTTGTACACAATTTCCTTAACTTGGAGAAAACGTTTATTTGACAACGTCACACCCCCCATTATTATAACAATACAAATATACCACGTACATTCTTGCAGTTAAATTGTTTTGATGTTTCACAGACACAATCATGTTTACTTAGCTTTTCTTTCAGTTTAATTGCTTGTCGTGGCTCTTTTCAATGTTTTTAGGTGTTAGAAATTACAATGAGTGTGAGGTTTGAAATTAATATTAACAAAAAGAGGATTTAAAAACTTATTTTTATTGATAAATATCATTAGACATTATTTACATATTGAAAATAACAATAAAAATAATTTAGGCAGCATAAATTCATAATTAATGTATTCTAGAATTGACGTACCCCGATTATCATATGATACTCATTTAAATAATACAATTAGTAAAGGATAGCATAAAATCGGTATGTGTGTCCCAAGAAATGAAATATCTACTGTTTGTCAACACTTTTTCAAATATAAATAAAAATATTATTACGTTATGCAGCGTTTAAACAACCGGGCTCTAAGTTCTGTCGTTATGCTAAATCTACAGGGGTATGTTCAAAGAAAAAATTAAAAATAAAGTGAAAAATTATTTTCTGTATTTTTCCGAGAAAATGAAAAAAAAAATATGTAATGAATTTTTTTTCAAAAAAAGTCTTCCAAGATTTCACTTAATCGAAATAATTACCAGCAGCTTGCATTTTATTGTGTTTATACTTTGACCTTACTATAAACCAGAAATTTAGCATAAATAAAATAAAATTACCTGAATTCTTCGCCAAAACACGGAAAAATATGTTCTATTTTAAAAATAAACACAAAGACAGCAACAAGAATAACGGCCACTTGACAATGTAAATTTTTTAAATCAATTACAACATATCTTTTACCGTATAACAACCAACATTTTTTTTAATTACCATAAAAACCTGATCCTAACATGATAATGCGGATAACAAATGGTGATACCTAACCTATTTAGAATATTCACGGTCGGTATTTATTCCATGCAGTTGAATAGAAACGCAACACAAAGCTACATATATTATAGTGAAGTTCAATTAAAAAATTCCACCATTTTTAATACCAATATGTAGAATAAATTTTACGCTCGATTTAGTTTCTCTTTGTTAATATTCATCCCGACAGGAAACTACACATATTTACGAGCTCGCTCTGCCATTTTTACTGGAGTAATAAAACTTCTTCTTTCATTTCCTCTTGTGTAAACTACGAGTGTTGGCCGGACTAATAAAAGTATTGCTAACTATCATTATTACTATTTTAATATTCTATATTAATAGAGAATGACTGCATTCCTTTCAAATGAATTTTCCGGTTTTCTATGCATTCTTGGCCAAATACAATTGCGCTTCATGAAATTTACTACTTGCAAAAATATACAATTTGTGCCTCAACCAAAAACATGTCAAAAATGAGGTATATAATATGCGCCTTCTCAGAACCAAAAAATATTTTGTGTTCACTAAATTTTAGGTAGGCTAAAATATGAAAAGCCTTTTAGAAATTGCATTCGACTAATTTTTTTTATTTCTATATTTATTTATAAGACATTTTAAAAAATCTTGTTTCTTCTTCAATTTATTATCTATATGTTTGGGTTCTTTTCCCAAACTTCCAAAACTTCTAAAAAGTTGTACAAGTTCGGAAGGGAAAGATAAAATTCTGAATGAAGTTTTGAATGGAAAGATTCGTATGAATTTCTAGTTCAAAATATTGTTTCAAAATTTTCCCCCACAATGTGAAAGGAGAGGGAGAATTTTCTTCAATGTAATTGTCAACTATTCACCGGAAACTTCATCGATCGATTGGGGGAAAACTATAATTAGGAAGAATCTGAAAATTTGAGAGTTTACTAACGTGCATGGGGGACAGCCGGCTAAAATATTTTCAAGATGTCGGCACTTCCAGTTATACCGGAAGTAGACGTCAACTTGCTTATTTTAAATAGAACACTCTATATATTATGCATTTTTGATTTCTACGTAAAATTCTAGATCTATTTCATGTATAATGTTCTATACTTAAGTCTGACCGTTTTGGACATGTTTAAGTTTTTATGTCAAAAATGACGTTTGCAGATCATAATTTAACTATAAATTTTTCCTAAAAGGAAATCTTTATTATTTAATTTGGATTAGTTTTCTTGTAGACGAAGCTCGACTTTAGTAGTCTTTTTATGACATTTTAAAAATTATTAGTACAGAGTGGTCAAAAAAGAAGAATAAAAAAGATATTTAAAAAATCGCCAAAAGTCAATTTTTTCAAATAGAAAACACCTATTTTTATAATTTTATCACATTAAGCATTAAAAATAAGGGTAACTTTGTATAAGGTTGTCTATTCCAAAAATTTGTAGTTTTCAAAATATTGCCAATTCAACATTTTTCTATTGTAAAAATGCTATACGGCTTTTAAGTTTTGTTATTAGTTGGCCATGACGGTGAAGCGTGGCGAAAATAAAACAATCGAAGCCTACAGAATTGTCACTATTTCTTGCCATTTGACATTCATTCATAATATTCATGCCGGATCGATTAAATTACAGGCACGAATATTATTTAACCCTATTTAATATTGATGGAGAATGTGATAGAGTTATTTCAAGAACATGCGATACATTCGCGATCCGATATCCAAAGAAACAGAAACCAACACTACCAACTGCCAACTGCTAAAAAGATTATAAAAAACTTCAAGAACTTTGGATCTATAAATGCTAAAAGAAATTCAAATAAAACAGTTGTTAATAAAACAAAGTTACAAAAATTATTTGAGTAAATGTTCAAATTGACGCCCTTGAATTTCCAAACATTTTTCGCACCTAAGCAGAAACTCTTTATGGGTGACTCTTATTGACTGAGGATTAAGTTCTTCAAATACAATTTTGACGCGCTGCATGCAATCTTTCATAATGGATAATGCGGTGTTGTATACTTTATTATTGATTGTCCCCCAAATAAAAATATCAAGGACTGTTAGGTCGGGAGAGCGAGGTGGTCAAAGATGTGGCCCATTCTTGGATATCCATTGATCATAAAACAAGTTTTACAGATGATCGTTAACTAAATGACTATTATTTGGAAGCACCTCATCATGTTGATAAAATAGATTTCTATGATCAGCAAGCGGCAAGTTATCTAAATAGGTCACTTCCAAATTTCTGAAGATGTTGAAGTAGCGCTCACCTATACGTTAAAAAACGTATTTTGAATCTAGAAGTTTTCAAAAATGGCTAACTTACCATTCCGATTATCTTGGTAGAATTTTAGGGCGACAACGCCGTCATTTCTTATAGCACAATACACGTAAAACTGCCAAGACTCTTGAAAATTTAATTATTTAAATGGATGTACGTTTGAGTAGCTACAATAGTGGGAATTGTGTCGATTAAATAATCCATTTTTTGTGAATTTGGCTTGGTACGACCAAATAATATTATCTAAAAAACCAGCATTTTCTTGTGACCGAAGTAAAATAAATTGACAGAACTCTACTCTTCGTGGACAATCAGTGCCTTTTAAATGTTTTACTATGGAATATACATAGGGATGAAAATTGTGTTTCCATAAAATCCTTAAAACTGATGTTTGAGATAATCCAGACTCAAATGCTACTTGCCTTGTTGATATTCTCCGATATGCGGCGAAATATCCTAAAATTGTAATTTCAATATTTTCATTATTAACAACTGGTTTATTTCTATTTGTTTTTGCTCTTATGGATCCAAAGTTCTTCAAGTTTTCTATAATCCTTTTAACAGTCGGTGTGAATGTATCGCATGTTCTTCAAATAACTCTATCACATTCTCCATAAATAATAAATAAATTTAAATAATCTTCGTGCGTGTAATTTAATCGCCCCGGCATGATTATTATTAAAGAATGTCAAATGGCAAGAAATAGTGACACACTTGCTTACTTTATACAACTGATTGTTAAAATACGCTTGGATGGCCTGGGTTTCCCACACGGTCGACGAGGGACTTCCCCCGTTTTCTGCTGAGATGAAGGCTCTCGATTTATGGAGTCAAACAACTGATTTGTTGCCCATCATTACAAGGATTGTTTATTTTTATTTATTTATTATGATTTAGACTACAAAAAGTGCATATCTACTAATAGTATAGTTATTTTCAGTATTAATCCGAAAAGGAATGTTAAAAAAAATCAAAATAATCATGATTTTTTAAAATTTTTTATTTAAAAAAAAAATCATGATTTTTTCGAACCTTGGTTATAACTAACTACTACACCTAACATTTTTTTTCTTGCCTATCGGATACAGATACTTAAGTTAGTTCTTTTACACGGTGGACAGTTGCGCCCAAGGGTACGGAAACATAAAAACTACAGTTCAAGCATATATGCATGTAATACAATTTCATTATTACATATACTCGAACGTTAAATAATCTACTTGCAAATTAAAAAATAAATTGAAATTCTAATTGAGTTTAATAATTATCTATGCCGAACAGTAAATATTTTGAACTCAATTTGACGTTGATTAATGATCTAATCAAGCTTGTAATTATCATCTGGTCTATTATTTTACTATAACATATTTTTAACGTAATATAAGCTGTTTCTCGGTTTAAAATAAAAATAGCATTGATATACCATAGATAAGCATATCATTCATAGCATAACATCGATAAGTTCGTTTAACTCAACAACAAATACTAATAGTACAGGTTAGTTCAGGTTAATAACACTACAAAAACAGCGTTTATATACCTCAAATATGTATATCACTAATAGTACAACTTCGATAACATAATAGAAGTTCGTTTCACTCAACAACAATAAAAAAACAGTAATAGTACAGGAGCAAAAGGTCCGTAATCAGCTGAATAAATTCATAAATTTAACTGGAGTGAAATCTGTATAATCTATAAGGTGTGTAGCATATAATACTGACGATTATTTAACAAAAAAATGTTGTATTACAGTAAATAAAAAAAAAATATTCTAAGATCAAGACAGACTGAAACGTCAATAAATATTATTATTACAAATTTATAACCAATCAAATCTTGTAATCGAAAACTAAAAAGCGAAAAGAAAAATAAATAAAAAAATTTTTTAAGAAAAACGATTTTATTTTCATGAAAGTCGGCACACAAAACGGAATAAACAATTTTCTATATAGAAATACGATAAAAATACAGTTTTAAAATCAAAATAAATTATCACACTAGTAATATATATTATTGATCTATTTTATATCACTAAATTTTTGTATATATTCTTACCATATTTTTGTATAGTTTATGTTTGTTTTATTTTTCATTTTGGTTTTCGAGTACAAGATTTAATTATCAGTTCACATGTGGCAGTGAAACTAAATGATATAATTTAATAAAAAAAAAACATAGGGGTTCTGATTGGATAAAAATGACCTTTAAATGGCCTTGAAATATAAGCCCAAGGTCAGTTTCAAAGTCATAAACGTGAAGTCCTCTCTATATAAAGAAAATTATGTGTCTTGTCATTAAAGCGTTTGGTTTCTAAGCCATGTAAAAAAATATATGAAATATTTATATCGTTGGGAGAGGTATTTTCCCTACTTTCCATTTCTGTAATAAAAAATACGTGTCCCTATTCCAAAGCTGATATTTAAATGACCTTGAAATAGGCGTTAAAGGGCATAATATTACACTGTCTCCCGGTTTATATGCCAAATTTTAGCTTGGCCGGATAATTGGAAGTAAAGTTGACCTTGGAATATATATTCAAGGTCAGTTTCAAAGTCAATATTACATTGTTATCGGGTTTATATATGTGTACCGAATTTCAGCTTGATCGGACAATCGGAAATGAAGTTGCCTTGAAATGATCTTGATATATACATTTAAGATCAGTTTCAAGATCATAATATTACGTTGTCATCGGGTTTAAATATGTGTACCAAATCGGATGGTCGGAAGCGAGTTAAAATTTGAGTACAAGATTTGATGGGCAGTCGAAAGCCTACAGGCCATAGGTCATACGCGACACTGAAACTGAATAAAATAATTTAATAAAACGAGGAACATTTAAAACCATATTCTCTCTTTTATATACCTGCCGAATACTTTTCTTATTTACCCCATGAATTAATGGTTTCTCCTTTATTGCCGGTAAAGGATAGAACTAGTTAACACAAACTAACCAAACGCAAATAAAATCAACGAGGACGTTCCCAGCGACGGGAAGTTGAATATCCGAAAACGGAAATAACAATCCAAGTCGGTACTTATTTTTTAAAATGACGATCGTGGCGTTCTCATCGGTATCAGGCGAAAGGAGTCCACGATATGGATACCGATAAGTTCTCTGTACTTTTCAGGCGATTAAATAACGGTGATAGTTATATCGGCTAACTCTAGATCAAACCTAACCTTACTATTTATATTTTGTCGTGGCGTTTTATATTAGAATTTTATACCAATTTTATGTTACATGTGTGAAATTATCATATTATATTATTTTTACACAAAAATGGTACGAAGAACTTTCTGTGCTTGTCGTAATTGCACGTCGAAAACTAGAGAAAATATGGTTCGTTAATTCCCTAATAATTCCTTAAGGTAAGCATTTAAATATTTATTGTTGAAATAAGGATAATTAGAAAAAAAATGATGTAATGGTTCAATTTAAAAAAAAAAACTTTAATATTTCTTTTACTTTTTATCAATGTAGCAGCGACATTCTTCCTAATTTTAACACTTTTTTCCATGTAATATAGAGGGTCGCGAGACAAACAAGGTCATGAAAAGGATACCTCTTCAACTTCAAAGACACCGCCTAAGCCGTCGTATCTAGTTAATTTGTGCCTAAAACAGTAATTTCCAAAGTTCTAACCCTGCTATCAAAGAAATTTTCGATTAAAATAGAGATCGTCAAGCCTCTTCTAAAACATACAATAAAATTTCTATGAATACGTGAAGAAAACACTATACCATTTTACCGTTACAACAAGGCGTGGTATATAAAATTTATATATCAAAATATCGGCAGATTTAATTTCCTGCTAACATGTCTCAGAATTTATATTATATATAGATAATTCTTTCCTGCGAATGTTGCTCTTGGTTCGATACAGCTCCACTGACGAGACCATTAGGTGGTCGAAATGCGTATGGAGAGAGAACCAGAGTTGTATTTGCAGGAAATGAACTGCTTGTATATATTCTTTCCTTTAACTGCTCGGAAAAAAAAGAAGAATAAATATAAGTAACTATTTAAACACGGCAACAAGTAAAATTATTCATATCATATTGAAATCTTAATTCTTAAATTTCGCACTACTCCGCTGAATATATAGATGTCGTTCGACTGGCGATATTTTTCAGTCTGACATCGAAAAGTCAGCAGTATCCTGCCGACATGTCTCGGAGTTTATATTTTATATAAAAAATTGTTTCTTGCGAATGTTACTCTTGGTTCAATACAGATCCACTGACTAGACAATTAGGTAGTCGAAACGCGTATAGCAAAAAAAACAGAGATGTATTTATAGGAAATAAACTGTATATATTATTTCCTTTAATTGTTCAGAAAAAAAGATTACATATAGGTAACTATTTAAACACGGCAGCAAATAGATTTATTTATTTCTTACTGAATTAATCTTAATTTTTAAATTAAAAAAGTCAATAAAACATAAAATTTATTTAAAACCTAAGAACTTCGAAGTTTCTTACAAACATATCGCGAACGTAACAACAAGACACTTCATATTAACATAGGTCAGAAATTATAGATAAGCTTTTTCTTGCCTATACCTGTCTCTGATTTAACTTAAAATTCCTTTGCTTCTAACACACCCTAAGTAAACTACTATTTTGAAATTAGGTATCGAGTAATAATAATATCGCAACACTGTACCTTTCAACCCTATTATTCTTATGCTGTAACTTTTACTCTGGATATACGACTAAATGATCTGAAATCAGTAATCGTTTATTAATTCGATAGTTTCGATATTCCTTTTCCTGGACCCCGACCAGAATCAAGAATTTCTAGTCACTGAACGCTTATAAAGCCTTACAATTAAGAATGATTTCCATTCTTAAATCAACAAAAAATCTTAAGGAAGTAAACATTTTTTAACATATGCCTCCGCACTACAAACAAGTTTTCCAAACCGTGTCCTGCGCAGGTATTATTTTAATTTACCACCTATAGCTTTTTACTTGACGGCTTTATTCGGTAGCAATAAAGGCAAATATAGCTTATAATAGTTATATAAGCCGTAACGCTAACACTAAACATAGGTATGTAAGTATGTAATAATACAGTAATTTATCAGCAAAAAATTCTAACCTTAGTCGTTTTCACCAACCCAGCAAACGTTTCACAGCGGTGTCATTTTTCGCACACAACCACTAAAACCATTTATTGATATTATCACTACTTCAACTTTATTGCATCAAATTACATATTATCTTAACTGCATCTTAAGAGACAGTCTTTGCATTACTCTTCCATGTTATTTCTATAATGAGATTTTTTTACTGCGATGGTAGCTGCTGAGAAGAAGCAAAACTAAAGCCATAATGGTGAAAATAACATTTTTTCCAACGGAAAAGGAGCAACTGCATAAACTCTTCGCCGTAACAAAAACTAGGTAACCTCGTTTGCGCAGCGGAGTTTTATTTTCGTTCCCGTATGAAAAATCTATCTTCACCACGGCGTGACAACTAATAGATTGCGTTTATTGTTTTCGAAAAAGAGCAATAGCTGGTCTAGTAGCTAATTTTAAAAATAATTATTTCGGGCAGAGACGAAAATAAAGATTGCCACTCGTCATAACACATAATATTACACCACCTGACATTCCGTCTATATGCATAGGGTGACTCATGTGTCGGACTAATTACGAAAATACATAAAAGAAAAAGATACAAAATACTTACAGTACACATAACAACAAAATAATTTAGAACGTTTTAATGTAGGTAAAAGTAGATAAATATATTGGTGTAAAAGTTTCTGATTTACCCATCCAAACTAAAATAAGGAACACATATATGCTACTAACAGCAAAAAAACACACTTGAAAACCAAAAAGCGGTAGGTTCTAACTAAAAGATGTAGAAATGTTAACTCCGATGTGTACTCAAGTCTCATAGATTTTTAAAAAGCTTTTGATATGAGAAATCCTGAGAAAATGATGGACATATTATGAACTTGTAACACTGATGGCGAAGATCTATAAATAACATTATGTTTATACTGGAAAATTGAAAATTGCTTGTCGAAGGCAACAAAAAGAGAAAAAAACGTTAGTCAAAAATGTATCTTGTCATTAATGTGTCTTGTATTTAATGGATATTCAGAAATCTTCAATAAAGCACTTTCAGATGTGACGGATGGAATAGTAATCAATGTTGTGAGTGTGTTTAAATACCCTCCGTTACACCGATAATACTGTCATTCGAGCAGAAAATGAAGGACTACAAAGACTCTGTTACAAATATAATGTACTTAGCTAGCATATGTGACTTGGACCACTTTATTGAGACACGCTCTTGAATTGAAAAAGCAAGGAGCACCTTTAAAAACTTAAAAACAAGAGATGCTACGCTTTCTCGACCATGTGATATGGTATAGAAGCAGCAACGCTCACAGACACAACACATAATGAGGAACCAACAATACGAATAATTTACAATTGAAGGTAAAATAATCGGTAAAAGAGGACCAAGATGACGTTACAACTCTTGACAGTGCAAAAATATGACACTAACTAACCTGAACTATTTTGAAAGGCAATAAATAAAATTAAATGGGAAAATCTGAACGCCAACGTCTTCAGAGCATATGGCACACTAAGAAGAAGATGTATGTTTAATTCATTTTAGTTAATATTGACTTTACAACAACTTAAATCATTTCAAATAAGTTAAAGCTTTACAACACTAACTGTAAGAAGCGAATCAACTTCATGAAAGGTAAGTTTATTTTGTAAAATTGAACTGACAAAAATTTAAAGGTTAATATTTGAAGAAAAATGTGGCTAAGCTGAATAAAAGCTTTAACGTTTTACAGGAAAAAATGCGCTAATAATTAATATCACTATTTTAAGCAAATACAAAAATGTGGCTAAATTCAAACAAGAACTCCAACATTAAGGAAACTACGTTTATGATCGGTGAAAAATGTTGCTAAAACTGAACACGAGCTCCAACTATCAATATGATCAGAGGTAATAAATATCTACAAAAACGATTCAATGGGGTGATGGGGTTAAAAATTGTACCGAACGATGACAGCGCGTTAGAGGATCCGTTGTCATGGAAACACGAACCATATGGGTTTAGAATGACATGTTATTTTTTTGTAAACAGTAAATAGTTAAAAATAGAATTATTAGAAATTACCCATTTGGTATTTATATATTATGAATTTTGAGGACGACGTGTTCATTCTGTCATCTAAAAAACATTAACGTTCGAATACTAACGGCAATCCCAACAATTGTTCAAACATGGCTTGTTTCCAATGCTCTTTTTAACAACACTCCCTCCGACATACGATATACCAAAAGTTTTATAGCGACATCAGGGGCCTCTCTCTTGGGGGGGGGGGGGGAGATGATATCACAAAAGTACAGTATGGCGAGCGAAAGTAAGTTGTCAACGGGAGAGACACCAGCTACATTCCCATTTCTAGCGTAAACGCAATGTCGGAATTTTTTTCTGAATTTGAAGCTCTTTGGCGGGGGCGGTGGACGATCGCAAGAAAAAACAAGTTGTCAACAGGGGGGAGATACACATACACATTCCTAATATAAGAGGCAAAATCGAATCTATTTTCCTGAACTTGCTCTGAAAGCTCTTGAAGGAAGGGGGGGGGGCGATCGGCCCCCTTGGATCCGCGCCTTAGCGACATGCTATATCAACATGAACACCTCATGGAAGATCTAGATAGATCCTAAAAGGCAACCCCCAAAATATGCAATATCTCTTATGCCATTCATAGATGGTCTTTTTGAATGGCATCTCTCTTTCAGTTTCAGTTAAATGGTTAACTATAATGACTTTTAAACATTAAAATTGAAACGATAACACGGTACGGTAAGCAGGCCATCAACTAAAATCTTGTAATAGCTCATCTAATCATGCTTTATTTCTGCGATAGAGTTTAATACACAGTGCCAAAGCGAACGGGGAATGAGACTTTACCGAACCATTATTATCCATATAAAAAGGAAAAAAACGAAAAAATTAAACTTATAGCATGTTCAGATGATGCTATTTCCAATATTTCCAAATTTCTCACTAAAAGGAGAAAAAGTAAAACTTTTTAAAGTCTAATTACAAAAATTCCTGAGACCCAATACATTTAAACTAAATTCATGTGGAGTTGATCTTTTGATTTCAGCTTGCAATAATACTTCAACACTTTAAGATGTTATAGACACATTGACATCTTTTTACATGTTAAACCTAACACGCTACGAAGTAATGTCTATTGTTATAATAGTTGATATTGTAACTTTAACTAATGAACCAAAATTTAGCAGGTTGGACCACTGTAAAATCATTCAAGAAGATAAAAATATGAAAATTATTCACGGTTAATTGTTTATCTTATTTTTTTCATAGAATCTGTGTTATATCCTTGTCATAACCAACCCTATATTTTTTTTCTTTGCCAATCCCACTTTAAACAGTTAAGCTATTAATGATCTTACAAAGGCTTGGGGCGTCCTTAATAATGTAAATGATCCTGAAAGTAGTTATACTCTTTCTTTATCGCATGTAAGCCACCAAGTTGAACGTCAAAATTGTACAGGATCGAATTTTGTAGTATCAATTCGGAAAAAAATATTTGATATCATATTTACTTCAATGAAATAAAAGTACACTGTTAAAAATAACCTTAAATTTAATGCAAATTTAGTGTCCATTCTACATTAAATTTAATGATTTTGTACCAAAAATAGTGAATAATTTACTTTGAATTTAAAGTAATTCATTGAAATATCAGTTCATTGCACATTAAATTTGATTAAATGGTATCTTAAATTTCAACAAAATAACTGAAAAGATGTGCATTAAAATTAATTCACATATACTCTAGTACTAAAGGAATTTTCATTATTATTCAATATACATTGCATGAGATTCCGGGGGATGGCGCAGCTTGTATTGAAGTTCTTGTTTAGTATGATATAAGTTGCTTAAAGGACTCAATTTTCTTATGGTGGGTGTAAATGTCTGCCCTGTACAGACAAGAACCAATGAGTTTGAAACCGCTCTAGATGGCGGACACCGCCTATGGGAAAATATTCACCTTTTTTTGAGAGTTTCAGAATTTCTTGAACTCATATTAATGTTGGTGCATTAAATATGTGATAACATATTTCAAATTCAATGAACTCTGGCTGTATATTTAATGTACATAGTCACCTTAAAAAGTAATGATCAAACTTTAAATTTAATGTATGATTACATTAAATTTAATGAAATAAATTAATTTAGATTAATGTAAATAATTAAATTTAATATATTACATTAAATGCATTTAATAAACGTTTGTGAAATTTGCTTCCAGCTCATTTACATTAAATTTAATGCATTTCCTTTTTACAGTATAACTATTCATAAGCAGAACAAAACTCAACTGTAAAACCAATAGGAAAAGAAGTAAACAAACTTTGAACGTAAAAAAAACAATAACAATCAACTAATTGCACAAGTATGTTTTCCAAGAAATTTTCGGAAAATTTTGCAGAATTATATAAAAAAATATAAATTCATTTTTATAAAATCAACAAATACGAATCCAATTTGAACCGGTTAATTATTTCTGATAGTTCCAAAATAAACAATCTAGACCAGACAGTCACAACATACCTTTGAGCGAATGACCTATCAGACATTATAAATAATTAATTTTCAGCTTTTCAGCATTTCAGCCGAGCTATTTTTTCAGGTCATCTCAAACTGAGTAGTGAAGATAGATGAGAGAAAACATATGGTCAGTCTTTAGATCGTTAAACTGTCCAATTAGTTTAATATTTTTGCAATTTGAAACTTAAGTTGTGTTTACATTATCTCGATAGTTATCAATATATCTATATATATCTGTATATATATATATATATATATATATATATATATATATATATATATATATATATATATGAAGGTATATTTTTACCTTAGTAAAAGAACTTACACTGGTAATTCAATTGACATATTACCTGAAAAATCGTTAACGTTATCGTTCTACCCATGTTAGTAATATACAATGCATATCAAATAATACATCGCGTCACTGATATGCAATCAGGAGTGCCACTATGAAAAAAACTTTTTTTTTGGGGTTTTTGTATTAATAAAAAATATATATTACTAGATGTTTAGTTTTATTTAAACACTAAAGATCAAAACTAGCATAACAAAATGTTTTTGATTCTTCGCTTCCCTGTATTTTCCTATATTGTAACCCACTAATCCGTAGGGACAGAATTTTGCTTTATATTGAGCACCATACCTAAAGGCTTTATTATAAGAGATGGAAAGAAAGTTGTAGACTATTTTTCATATTAAATTGAAAATTCATTTAAAAAACAGTAACGTATCGTAGAGTTAAGAAACAAAAGAAATGTTTTTTTTAATCGTATTCTGCTGAAATGAAAGTTTTTTCCCCTGGCTTCAAAAATGTATAATAAGGTAGCGTTCAGACTAGCCGTTATTTAAATATTTAAGTTTGAATTATTAATCAACTGATATTAAAAAAAAAACGAGGTGGCCTAGAAAACAAATGCTTTATTTTAATTTGCATTGTGATGGTTAATATTGTTTCGAATACTTATTATATTGACTAAATATTCCAAAAACTACCATAAAAAAATATATGCAGATAACACTACGCAACAAATATTAGTTTATTTGTTGTATCTTGTATAAAACTGCATTTTTTTATTAATTTTAGGGCGCTAAGCATAAAAATGGTAATGAAATTAAAAACTTAATTGCAATTTTCAAGATCAAGTTTTTTTTATTTTATTATTAACAAAATAATAAAAAATACATACTTTTATACTGGTAGAAACACTAAATATTCTGTCTTTTTGCTTTTCTTTTGTGAATCGTTTCTGGAGCATCTCTAACAAGAGTCCAACAGTAGTTGGCAAGCATGGAATCATTCCACTTTCCCTGGTACCTTTCCTCCATGATTGATATATCCCGCGTTCGCCATGCTCATCACTTACAGTTCCGAAGTTGCCAGGAAAAAAGTTCAGATGTGAGTGTAGGAAATGGATCTTTATAGATATATTGCAACCAATTTTTTGATACGATAACATCCTATTTTCAATAAGAGTAACGTATTTGTCAGATAGAGTGCTGTCAAAATGTTGGTTTTCAGAATATTTCGAATCTGTGGCCCAACAAAAATACCTTCTTTAATTTTTGCTTCCCTTAGTCTTGGGAATTTCTGACGCAGGTACTGAAAAGCTGGCTCATATGTATTCACTGCCTTAACAAAGTTTTTCATTAGGCCCAATTTGATATGCAGTGGTGGCAACAAAATCTTTTTAAGATCTACCAATGGCATATGTTGTACATTCTTTTCACCTGGCACTAATGATTGTCTAACAGACCAGTCTTTTTCTCTTGAAATGAAATGCCTTTGCCCGACTGTCCCATGTACACAAAAACAGCAAAACTTGATGTGGCCTAGCTGCAACGCAAGTAAAAGTGCAATCACCTTTAAGTCGTGCTCATCATATTTTATATCCTCTTCTTGAGAAATCGTTGTGTCTTTTTGATCTGATTCGTAAGTGAATGTTTCTGGGGGCTCTGGAAAAGGAAGTTCGTCACTATTAGGCACAGTCTCATGGCAGATAGTATATTTGGATAGTTGATAACCGAATTTTTATTCTTGGCTATACCTGTGCCTTGTCCAACACGAGATATGATGTAGAAATAGCAATCATTAACATAATTTGAAAGCTCTCTCCAGATCTTTGGGACAACAAACCGCACAGACCGTTTTTACTATTTAACCAGTTTATCAGACTTGAAGCGCATGCATTACAGCATATATGTGGCGCCCACTGTTTGTCTTGATCCTCAATATTGTAACCGAAATAAAGCTGATATGCCTTTCTTATCAATGGGGTAGTAGACCGCTTCTGAGACGCTTAATTCACCTAACCACAAACATAACAGAAATAATCTGGATTGCTCGCACACTTTCGAGACATCTTACAACTATTCGATTCGACTCTCTTACTTCGATTGACTAACCCCTTCGCTTTGTAGCTGCTCACATCCCTAAATATGGCTACTACATTTTTAGAGAATAATAGAGAATTTCCTATTCAAATCCATAATATTCCCAATGGTGGCGTTTGTCATTTGTTTGTATAGAGGGGCTGTTCAGTACAAAGCAGACATAAAAGTCGATTTACATGGGTTTAAATGGCTATCTGTCTTCCTGGTTATTCCTGGAGATCCCCCATGCTGTGTTGCCAAGTTGTATCAAATTTTCACGTTAACATGTAGATTTGGCAACGTAGCGCCACTATATTGTTATAACAATACAAATATACCACGTGCATTCTTACAGTTACATTGTTAATATATAGGGAGACATGACATCACGTATCTCTAAAACTTGAACTAACATTAAAAATATAAGTTTAGTTTCGGTTTTGGCACACAAAAAATAGTAAGATTTAATCGATTTTATTTTAGATACGTTTTGGCTGTTGTCCAGTGTAATTTTCCATCCTCGATCGCAAATATCTTCCAGCATCAACAACAAATGTCAGTTAAATGTTTATTCCTTTCAACCAGAGGGTGTACGTGACTTCAAACTGGCCCTCTACGTAACAAAGGAATTAACCTTTTGGAAAAGTCTACCAATGATATAATTAAACTGTAAATATTAGATTCGTATCGGTTCCAATCATTATATTTATTTTCTTTTAAATAAAAGAGTCCTTGACCTCTAAAATGAGGTTGTGCAAGATAGTGCAACCTCATGCGTAATATAAGACACCTCAGAGTTCCATAGAAAATATAAGTGTTTTTATAACAAGTAACATTTTTATTGTTTACTAATATCGTCGACCTTGATACGTTCAAATAATAAGTTCTTTGTTAGCCTGCACGACTATACTAATAATAATAGTAACATAAACTATATATATGTAATATATAAAGTACGCGACAGTCTTTTTACGAGCAGCGTTTCTGTTTATAAATAAATAATTATCTTTCTTGTGATGATATGATCTAATGGGAATAATTTATTATCTACGTTAGACAATATTTTTAGCCTCAAGGAATAAATATACTTATTTGAAAACAGGGACATATGGTCTACGTAAAAATACAGTGACATGATCTATCGATAGCAATTAATTTTCGTATTGCAAAAGAAAAATCATTTAAAAACAAAATATGAAAATTAGCATTTATTATAATTATGAAGTCATATTTTTCAAGCTCGTATTGGAGAATAAAAAAATAATAACGTATTGTGGTTTAAAAAAAATTAATTGGTATTAAATGGGAATGTAAAATGGTATGTATAGTCAATGTACTAATATCCTACCTAATTCGGAACAACAAAGAAAATCATAAAAACTATCTACCGATTCTTGTAATGCTTCGAAGGTCGTTAAAAAACTTTCCAGCGAGAATAAAATTTTTATAACAAAATTGAACCGATTTATAAAAATGCACTAAAAAGCGGAAAATAACAATATATATTTTTATATGAAATAGAAATTTTTGATATCGGCGCCAAACTATTACCTAACAAAATGTAATTCGCTTTCTTATTATAGTTTGTATGTATCTCGTGTCAGTAGTTGTTTCATTTTGAAATAATTTGGCACCGATATCAAAAACTTCAATTTCATATAAAAATTTATATTAATATTTTTCGTTCTTTAGCGCTTTTTTAAAAGTCGGTTCAATTTTTGTGTAAAAATTTTATTTTTCCATTTTTAATTTTGAATTTGTTATGATATTTATAAACTACCTAAACTAAGTATTAAGCGAGATTAATGTACCTCGCAATGATTTCAAGGTCTGAAAAAAAATACATTTTGTTCAGAGTTTTACACAACACCAAAATAAACAACTAAAAATTCTTTAATTCTGAGAAATCTCCAAATACTAGTTTTGAATGAAATTGTATCAAACAAATATTTAGTCTGCTATAGTAAATCCCACTATCCTGAATTTTAAATTAACTTTGGATTAGTAATATAGGCCCCCAAACCTTCCTAATACCGATATTTAAAGAACTTGAGGCGTATTTTTTTTTTAGTCAGACATATTCTTTCCTGCATATTGAGTTTGTATACACTCCAAAAAACCTTCAATATCTATTTTGGACAGATTCGGAAAAATATAAAATTTTTAGTCCCTCCATTTAAAGCAAAAAAAAAACTTCAAATTCATAACATACGACCTCGAAATCCCACCAACATCAAATATGAAAAAATATGAATAACGTAAAAATGTCCAAACCACCATATTGGATCCGCCATATTGAATTTAAAAAAAAAATATTTTAACCTTTTAATGTAATCTGAATCTAGACCCACGACAACACCTTAGTACCAATTTTGAACAAAATCCGAAAATGTAACATTTTTTGACCGTCATATTGAATCTGACACATTAAATTTTCTTAAAATAATTTTAAATTCGCTATTTACACCTTCAGAAAGGACCAAGTACCAATTTTAAATAAAATATAAAATTTCGCTTGAAGGCATTTGAAATGTGGTGCTATCGCCGCATCTTACGAGTGTCATACACACACCACACAACTAACATCACGATTCTCGAGAGGCTCGGAAAAGACAGGGAAATTATCACCACTATAAAGAACAGGAAACTGGCTTACTTCGGCCACATTATGCGTAATGATAAGTATCGATTACTAAGATTAATTCTACAGGGCAAGATCGAGGGCAAGAGAGGCCCTGGACGTAGACGTATATCCTGGCTGGCCAATCTTAGAAAATGGACTGGTCTAACATCAGCTGACCTATTCCGAACTGCAGTGAATAGGATAAGATGGGCTAACGTGGTCGCCAACATCATAAGAAGATAGGCACCTTAAGAAGAAGATAAAATTTTTAGTCCGTCATATTGAATCTTTTAAAAATAATTTTTAAGTCGTAATTCACACCCTCAAGGACGCCTCTATACCAATTTTGGGCAAAATCGAAAAATGTACAATTTTTAGGACGACATATTGGATCCGCCATATCGAATTTTTCAAAAATAATTTCAGAATCGCTATGTGCGACCCCCAAAAACTCCCTCTTACGAATTTTGGAGAAAATCGAATAAAATTTTTTTGTCCGCCATATTGAATTTTTTTAAAATAATTTCACATTCGTTACGTGCGACTCCGAAAACTTCCCAATATCAATTTTGGAGACAAATAGACAAAAATAATTTTTTTGTCCGCCATATTATCACCATCTTAGATTTTACTGCACCAATGTCATCCAAAAGGATATAGGACCCTCCGCAGCAATTTTCTGAACATAACGTAAAAAAATCATTTAAATCGGTGGCGCCGTTCCGGAGTGATCGATTTACCTACACTGTAAAAAGGAAATGCATTAAATGTACGGTAAAAGTGCTAGAAGCAAATTTCGTAAACCGTTTCTTAAATTCAATTAATTTAATGCATTAAATTTAATAATTTTTACATTAATCTTAATTAATGTATTCCATTAAATTTAATGTAATGACACATTAAATTTAAAGTTTGATCATTACTTTTTAAACTGATATATATTAAATATACAGCCAGTGTTTTAATGCATATTTAATGCACCAACATTAATTAATATGAGGTCCAAAAATTCTGCTACCAGAAAAAGGTCGAAATTTTTCCCATAGGTAGTGTACCGTTTCGAACTCATTGTTTTCCGTCAGTATCGACAGACATGTACACCTCATCATAAGAAAATTGAGTCCTTTAAGCAATTTATATTATACTAAATAAAAAGGTCAATACAAGTTGCGCCATCTCCCGGGATCTCATGCAATGTACTATGAATATTAATGTAAATTCCTTTAATGTTAGGGTACATCTGAATTAATTTTAATGTACAGAAAGTTGAAATATCTTTTCAGTTACTTTATTGAAGTTTAAGATACCATTTAATGAAATTTAATGTACAACGAATTGATATTTCAATGGATTTGCTTTAAATTCAAAGTAAATGTAAATTATTCACGATTTAAAGTACAAAATCAATAAATTTAATGTAGAAGGTACATTCAATTTGCATTAATTTTAAGGTAATTTTTAACAGTGTGCATAAAAAAATACATAGCGGTGGAATTGAGAACCTTCTTCTTTTAGAAATAAATCGTTTAATAAACTGGCTTACAGTGGGTAAATCAACTATTCTAGCTAAACACGACATTCAGGAATTCCTAACTACGATGTAGGAGTGGGAGAAATTTGGAGCGGGATAATTACACCGTCCTGAATCAAGGGGAGAATAATTGTCGAGCATGCCAAAAAACTCCGATATTTACTATACCATATAATACGTGCCAAATTAAAAGAAAAATCTCAATATTCAGCAATAGTAAATCTAAAAGTTTGTTCGTTTTAGAACTATTCCTATTTTCAACTATCTATTTATTCCTATCAACTGAACTTGTTGAGACTTACACTATACATCAATTTGCTGTAATTCCAGGTAAACTTAATTAGTCTTAATATACTATAAACTACTTAGGAGTAAGACTAATGAGTACCTCAACGATGATGATAAAACATAATTAAATTTTATTGAAGTACCTGCACCTAATAATTTACCCTACTTAACGAGCCAAAACACTTCAAACTTTAATAGTTATTCTATAATGATAGTTACTTCACACATTCCGTAATTTAGCTGGTAAAAACATCGTTTTCTAATGATGTCAAATTATAATGAATTGGTTATAAATTTAATTATATAGAACTTCTTAAGGGACATTCGTGTGAAAAATCGAATTGTCTTGTTTTACGGAGGCTGATAGCTAATCACTGCGTGATGCATTCACAGTTTCAAATCAAGATTTGGTAACTAAGCAAAAATAGATCAATGTTTACGAACAAAGGTCGAGTAGTCCACCGAGTCAGCAAACAGAGTGAGAGTGGATCCACACGATAAGAAAAATCTGGGCGTAAGCTTAGCGTAATAAGACATATTAAATTTAAAAAAAGACAAAGACCGAAGATTACCCGCCTAAATCCGCCTTTTCCAAGGTCATTGCGCATAATACTGTTTAACTTTTCAGCGGACTGCTTTAAATAAGGCGAAAACTGTTTATTTTTAATATTTTATGTGACCATAACCTATGTTTGTTTTTCAGAAATTGTTTTATTTAAATTTTTATTTTGCGAATTTTGAGATAATGGATATTTATGAACTATGCTTGTTACCGAAGATTATTACTGCTTGGTACTTAAAGAAAAACAATTCTTGTTCTTTTTTTTATTAATTTTATAACAATTGCAATAATACAGTAGTTCATTATATAAATTAAAGCGTATGAAATAAAGGCCGTTATATAATACAATTTCTATTCAACGACAATCTCTGATATCGAGACGCTCATCCACAGACATGCCCTTAGCTATGGTTACCAGATCAAATAATGAGATTTCATGACAATATCCCTGATTTTTTAGGAAATATCCGGAAATTTTATCTGAATATTGTATGTGGTATGTTAAGGCAGTGAGATTTTCAAAATATTTGCAATCGAAGCACCAAATGCGAATATCGAGCGAGTGTTCTCATCATAGGCCTGGTATAGAGAGTTCGTTGGTTCTCATTAATGGGAGCGTAGTGGACTAAGAAGAGAAATAGGCTGTCTATATTGTTATAAGCTCTGCTTTTCGCTGCCACCAATGTTATAACTTTACTGGTTCCGCTTTTGGTTTATCACTGATTTCGAAGAATTCAAATAAATCTTCTAATATTACTTTTAATATTTTATTAAAATGTTCACTAAATCATGAAGTAACAACAGTTTTTTTTCTTACTTACTAATTTAATGTCACTATTGTAGTTTTTTAATTTTAGTTGCCCTCGTCGCTATATTCATGTCCTAGTTATAGTCTATTTCTGTATCTAAATTATTATTTTACAGTCATAGGCGTACTAACAAATATAACATAACTATTTATTTACATGATTACTGAAATGAAAAAGTGTGTATTTATGGGGCGATGACAATATGAACACAGCTAATGGTCTCTGTAAAAAGTAAAGTTTTAGAGTTTAAGATATTAAGGCATGCTTTTGTTTGAGCCTATTAGAATATAAATTCACTTAAGATATAACTTCTTCTTAAAAGAGTATTAAACATTAGACTATAATTATCTATTAATCCGTAAGAGTAACTTAAAAATATTTATATATAATAATTTAATAATTTATAATTTGTAGTAATAGTTGATTTACAACAATATTTTCTGTTAAGGTTCTACTCTAGACACAATTTAACTTAAAGAACATATCATGTGAAAAATGTCATGAAATGGTTATAAAAGATCAGCAATTGCCAAAAGAAACATCAAGCAATAAAAAGTACGAAACTAAATTTATTAATATACTAAATTAACAATTCACTTATTTTGTTAACGTTTAATTAATTTATTTTTTCTTACTAGAATGACTAATAAATATTTTTTATTACTTATATTTTCTTCTTTTAATTTCAAAAAAATACTGACAATTGCAGTTTTTTCCTGTTTCCCTAAAGGGGGTTAAAATTTCAGACATGTCAGGAAAATTCCTGTCGTCTGGTAACCCTACCCTTAGCAAACTTTATATAAACCTATTATAAACAATTAAAAAGTAAAAATTAACATCGATGGAAATTTAATAACAGAAATCCAGTTAGTATCATATGTAATGTATTCTTCTAAAAACTACAAAGAATTGTAATTATTAAAACGATTGTTAAAATTACACTGTTATGTAATATTCTCGTCTTTGAACTCCTTGGCAATTCTTTACCAGGTAGAAGTGGTAAACTTCTTTTAAAGACTCCCATATTACCGCACAAATAACCTGAAAAATTTCAGAAACACTGTTTACCAACTCGGAATTCGCACTGTTGCGTTCACATGCTGATTTCATCAGCTAAATATCACAATGTTATTTCCAACCTAGTGATAAAGGTATAGCTATATACATTTCCATATCGTGTTTCCTAATTATTTCCCAACAGCGAAGTGCTCTTCAAATTCACGAATAGTAACAGGAAAATATTTTAAAAAAATCAGAATCATTTTCTCACATTTTTCGAATTAAATTATTAGTATGTCCAAGCCTTTCTCCAATGTTTTCCTCAAATACAGACCGGACCTAGTAGCGACGACGTTCCTGTTTTTTAATAAAGAATATATCAATATTCTCCTTACATGTTGTAGCTTTTTTTCTAGATTAAAATACTGCCGGAATTAAGGTTTTATATTGCTTCATGTTAATTTTTAGATAAAATATAAATAAACGTCCTGATAAAAGTTAGGTTAAGACAAAAAAAAACACATCCCTTATGACCGCGTAACGAAATGTCCCGTGTGGACGATACATTTTTAACACAAAAGCGCGTAATACGCCTATGCTCAAATGTTTCTTATCGTGCGGACCCACTCTTGGTCTGAGGGTGGTTACTGCTCCGGCCTTGGAACACAACAGGCTTTGTGGAGAGGGATTACACATAACGGCGTATCACAAAATAGAAAGATAAACACTTGGTCGCGAAAGTGGGTCAGTAATTCATCTGGTAATTTTATTTAGTACAAATTCAATGTTTTTCTCAAAACCACTTTCTAAAAATTTACGAAATAAAAAGAAAATTTTGATCATGTCGACTTAAAATTGTGTACACTTACATATATAAAATGTTTTTCCATCGTCTGAACCTACAAGCAGAACAATATTTTGGAATCAAATATATTTTTTAACATTTGGCTTACTATTATTTATTATGACTCTGAAGTTTGCATCGTTGCCGGCAACGAAATTTATTAATTTCCAAAATCATAATTATCTTTCAATTTCACTTTTTCCCAAACAAAAAATGAAAAAAAAATGATGATGGAAATATAAATTTGTAGAGAGTTGAGCACGCGGTCCCGCATGACATTACCGAAGTTGTCCAGTAGTAGCGCTGCACAATTGTTATAAACAAATTATGATAGTCACTTTTGATTCGCTTCTTTTTTTTTATAATGTCATTGTTGTATCTTCAATGAATCATTTAGCATATATTTTATTTTTCGGTATCGCCTTAGACCGGGCCCATAGGGTGAAAAATTGTTCCGCGTGTCATGACGCTATGGTGCAGTGACCACTGGATCGAAATGTTATAAACAAATTATGATAGTCACCTTTGATTCGCTTCTTTTTTTATTATGTAATTGTTGTATCTTCAATGAATCATTTAGCATATATTTTATTTTTCGGTATCGCCTTAGACCGGGCCCATAGGGTGAAAAACTGTTCCGCGTGCCTTGATACTATGGTGCAATTACTACCGGACACAAATGTTAAAAACAAATTAAGATAGTCACCTTTGATTCGCTTCTTAATTTTTTATGCCATTGCTGTATCTTCAATGAATCATTTAACATAATTTTTAATTTTCGGTATCGCCTTAGAGCGGGCCTATAGGGTGAGAAATGGCTATGCGTGCCTTGACGGTATGGTGCAATTACTACCGGACACAAATGTTATAAACAAATTATGATAGTCACCTTTGATTCGCTTCTTTTTTTATTATGTCATTGTTGTATCTTCAATGAATCATTTAACATATATTTTATTTTTCGGTATCGCCTTAGACCGGACCCATAGGGTGAAAAAATATTCCGCGTGTCTTGACGCTATGATGCAGTGACCACTGGATCGAAATGTTATAAACAAATTATGATAGTCACCTTTGATTCGCTTCTTATTTTTTTATGCCATTGTTGTATCTTCAATGAATGATTTAACATAATTTTTATTTTTCGGTATCGCCTTGGAGAGGGCCTATAGGGTGAGAAAGTGTTCGGCGTGCCTTGACGGTGCATTGACCACCAGACACAAATGTTATAAACAAATTATGATAGTCACCTTTGATTCGCTTCTTTTTTTATTATATCATTGTTGTATCTTCAATGAATCATTTAACATATATTTTATTTTTCGGTATCGCCTTAGACCGGGCCCATAGGGTGAAAAATTGTTCCGCGTGTCTTGACGCTATGGTGCAGTGACCACTGGACCCAAAAGTTATAAACAAATTATGATAGTCACCTTTGATTCGCTTCTTATTTTTTTATGCCATTGTTGTATCTTCAATGAATGATTTAACATAATTTTTATTCTTCGGTATCGCCTTAGAGAGGGCCTATAGGGTGAGAAAGTGTTCGGCGTGCCTCGATGGTGCATTGACCACCGGACATAAATGTTATAAACAAATTATGATAGTCACCTTTGATTCGCTTCTTTTTTTATTATGTCATTGTTGTATCTTCAATGAATCATTTAGCATATATTTTATTTTTCGGTATCGCCTTAGACCGGGCCCATAGGGTGAAAAACTGTTCCGCGTGCCTTGATACTATGATGCAATTACTACCGGACACAAATGTTAAAAACAAATTAAGATAGTCACCTTTGATTCGCTTCTTAATTTTTTATGCCATTGCTGTATCTTCAATGAATTATTTAACATAATTTTTATTTTTCGGTATCGCCTTAGAGCGGGCCTATAGGGTGAGAAATGGTTATGCGTGCCTTGACGGTATGGTGCAATTACTACCGGACACAAATGTTATAAACAATATATGATAGTCACCTTTGATTCGCTTCCTTTTTTTATTATGTCATTGTTGTATCTTCAATGAATCATTTAACATATATTTTATTTTTCGGTATCTCCTTAGAGAGGGCCTATAGGGTGAGAAAGTGTTCGGCGTGCCTTGACGGTGCAGTGACCACCGGACATAAATGTTATAAACAAATTATGATAGTCACCTTTGATTCGCTTCTTTTTTTATTATGTCATTGTTGTATCTTCAATAAATCATTTAGCATATATTTTATTTTTCGGTATCGCCTTAGACCGGGCCCATAGGGTGAAAAACTGTTCCGCGTGCCTTGATACTATGGTGCAATTACTACCGGACACAAATGTTAAAAACAAATTAAGATAGTCACCTTTGATTCGCTTCTTAATTTTTTATGCCATTGCTGTATCTTCAATGAATCATTTAACATAATTTTTATTTTTCGGTATCGCCTTAGAGCGGGCCTATAGGGTGAGAAATGGTTATGCGTGCCTTGACGGTATGGTGCAATTACTACCGGACACAAATGTTATAAACAAATTATGATAGTCACCTTTGATTCGCTTCTTTTATTATTGTGTCATTGTTGTATCTTCAATAAATCATTTAACATATATTTTATTTTTCGGTATCGCCTTAGACCGGACCCATAGGGTGAAAAAATGTTCCGCGTGTCTTGACGCTATGGTGCAGTGACCACTGGATCGAAATGTTATAAACAAATTATGATAGTCACCTTTGATTCGCTTCTTATTTTTTTATGTTATTGTTGTATCTTCAATGAATGATTTAACATAATTTTTATTTTTCGGTATCGCCTTAGAGAGGGCCTATAGGGTGAGAAAGTGTTCGGCGTGCCTTGACGGTGCATTGACCACCAGACACAAATGTTATAAACAAATTATGATAGTCACCTTTGATTCGCTTCTTTTTTTATTATATTATTGTTGTATCTTCAATGAATCATTTAACATATATTTTATTTTTCGGTATCGCCTTAGACCGGGCCCATAGGGTGAAAAATTGTTCCGCGTGTCTTGACGCTATGGTGCAGTAACCACTGGACCCAAATGTTATAAACAAATTATGATAGTCACCTTTGATTCACTTCTTTTTTTATTATGTTATTGTTGTATCTTTCATGAACCATTTAACATATTTTTTATTTTTCGGTATCGCCTTAGAGAGGGCCTATAGGGTGAGAAAGTGTTCGGCGTGCCTTGATGGTGCATTGACCACCGGACATAAATGTTATAAACAAATTATGATAGTCACCTTTGATTCGCTTCTTTTTTTATTATGTCATTGTTGTATCTTCAATAAATCATTTAGCATATATTTTATTTTTCGGTATCGCCTTAGACCGGGCCCATAGGGTGAAAAACTGTTCCGCGTGCCTTGATACTATGGTGCAATTACTACCGGACACAAATGTTAAAAACAAATTAAGATAGTCACCTTTGATTCGCTTCTTAATTTTTTATGCCATTGCTGTATCTTCAATGAATCATTTAACATAATTTTTATTTTTCGGTATCGCCTTAGAGCGGGCCTATAGGGTGAGAAATGGTTATGCGTGCCTTGACGGTATGGTGCAATTACTACCGGACATAAACGTTATAAACAAATTATGATAGTCACCTTTGATTCGCTTCTTTTTTTATTGTGTCATTGTTGTATCTTCAATGAATCATTTAACATATATTTTATTTTTCGGTATCGCCTTAGACCGGACCCATAGGGTGAAAAAATGTTCCGCGTATCTTGACGCTATGGTGCAGTGACCACTGGACCCAAATGTTATAAAGAAATTATGATAGTCACCTTTGATTCGCTTCTTATTTTTTTATGCCATTGTTGTATCTTCAATGAATGATTTAACATAATTTTTATTTTTCGGTATCGCCTTAGAGAGGGCCTATAGGGTGAGAAAGTGTTCGGCGTGCCTTGACGGTGCAGTGACCACTGGACCCAAAAGTTATAAACAAATTATGATAGTCACCTTTGATTCGCTTCTTAATTTTTTATGCCATTGCTGTATCTTCAATGAATCATTTAACATAATTTTTATTTTTCGGTATCGCCTTAGAGAGGGCCTATAGGGTGATAAAGGGTTCGGCGTGCCTTGATGGTGCATTGACCACCGGACATAAATGTTATAAACAAATTATGATAGTCACCTTTGATTCGCTTCTTTTTTTATTAAGTCATTGTTGTATCTTCAATAAATCATTTAGCATTTATTTTATTTTTCGGTATCGCCTTAGACCGGGCCCATAGGGTGAAAAACTGTTCCGCGTGCCTTGAAACTATGGTGCAATTACTACCGGACACAAATGTTAAAAACAAATTAAGATAGTCACCTTTGATTCGCTTCTTAATTTTTTATGCCATTACTGTATCTTCAATGAATCATTTAACATAATTTTTATTTTTCGGTATCGCCTTAGAGCGGGCCTATAGGGTGAGAAATGGTTATGCGTACCTTGACGGTATGGTGCAATTACTACCGGACACAAATGTTATAAACAAATTATGATAGTCACCTTTGATTCGCTTCTTTTTTTATTGTGTCATTGTTGTATCTTCAATGAATCATTTAACATATATTTTATTTTTCGGTATCGCCTTAGACCGGGCCCATAGGGTGAAAAATTGTTCCGCGTGTCTTGACGCTATGGTGCAGTAACCACTGGAACCAAATGTTATAAATAAATTATGATAGTCACCTTTGATTCACTTCTTTTTTTATTATGTTATTGTTGTATCTTTCATGAACCATTTAACATATTTTTTATTTTTCGGTATCGCCTTAGAGAGGGCCTATAGGGTGAGAAAGTGTTCGGCGTGCCTTGACGGTGCAGTGACCACCGGACATAAATGTTATAAACAAATTATGATAGTCACCTTTGATTCGCTCCTTTTTTTATTGTGTCATTGTTGTATCTTCAATGAATCATTTAGCATATATTTTATTTTTCGGTATCGCCTTAGACCGGGCCCATAGGGTGAAAAATTTTTCCGCGTGTCTTGACGCTATGGTGCAGTGACCACTGGACCCAAATGTTATAAAGAAATTATGATAGTCACCTTTGATTCGCTTCTTATTTTTTTATGCCATTGTTGTATCTTCAATGAATGATTTAACATAATTTTTATTTTTCGGTATCGCCTTAGAGCGGGCCTATAGGGTGAGAAATTATTCCGCGTGCCTTGACGCTCTTGTGCATTGACCACCAGACACAAATGTTATAAACAAATTAAGATAGTCACCTTTGATTCGCTTCTTAATTTTTTATGCCATTGCTGTATCTTCAATGAATCATTTAACATATATTTTATTTTTCGGTATCGCCTTAGAGCGGGCCCATAGGGTGAAAAATTGTTCTGCGTGTCTTGACGCTATGGTGCAGTGACCACTGGACCCAAAAGTTATAAAGAAATTATGATAGTCACCTTTGATTCGCTTCTTATTTTTTTATGCCATTGTTGTATCTTCAATGAATGATTTAACATAATTTTTATTTTTCGGTATCGCCTGAGAGAGGGCCTATAGGGTGAGAAACTGTTCGGCGTGCCTTGATGGTGCATTGACCACCGGACATAAATGTAATAAACAAATTATGATAGTCACCTTTGATTCGCTTCTTTTTTTATTATGTCATTGTTGTATCTTCAATGAATCATTTAGCATATATTTTATTTTTCGGTATCGCCTTAGACCGGGCCCATAGGGTGAAAAACTGTTCCGCGTGCCTTGATACTATGATGCAATTACAACCGGACACAAATGTTAAAAACAAATTAAGATAGTCACCTTTGATTCGCTTCTTAATTTTTTATGCCATTGCTGTATCTTCAATGAATCATTTAACATAATTTTTATTTTTCGGTATCGCCTTAGAGCGGGCCTATAGGGTGAGAAATGGTTATGCGTGCCTTGACGGTATGGTGCAATTACTACCGGACACAAATGTTATAAACAATATATGATAGTCACCTTTGATTCGCTTCTTTTTTTATTATGTCATTGTTGTATCTTCAATGAATCATTTAACATATATTTTATTTTTCGGTATCGCCTTAGAGAGGGCCTATAGGGTGAGAAAGTGTTCGGCGTGCCTTGACGGTGCAGTGACCACCGGACATAAATGTTATAAACAAATTATGATAGTCACCTTTGATTCGCTTCTTTTTTTATTATGTCATTGTTGTATCTTCAATGAATCATTTAGCATATATTTTATTTTTCGGTATCGCCTTAGACCGGGCCCATAGGGTGAAAAATTTTTCCGCGTATCTTGACGCTATGGTGCAGTGACCACTGGACCCAAATGTTATAAAGAAATTATGATAGTCACCTTTGATTCGCTTCTTAATTTTTTATGCCATTGCTGTATCTTCAATGAATCATTTAACATAATTTTTATTTTTCGGTATCGCCTTAGACCAGGCCCATAGGGTGAAAAACTGTTCCGCGTGCCTTGATACTATGGTGCAATTACTACCGGACACAAATGTTAAAAACAAATTAAGATAGTCACCTTTGATTCGCTTCTTAATTTTTTATGCCATTGCTGTATCTTCAATGAATCATTTAACATAATTTTTATTTTTCGGTATCGCCTTAGAGAGGGCCTATAGGGTAAGAAAGTGTTCGGCGTGCCTTGACGGTGCAGTCACCACCGGACATAAATGTTATAAACAAATTATGATAGTCACCTTTGATTCGCTTCTTTTTTTATTATGTCATTGTTGTATTTTCAGTGAATCATTTAGCATATATTTTATTTTTCGGTATCGCCTTAGACCGGACCCATAGGGTGAAAAATTGTTCCGCGTGTCTTGACGCTATGGTGCAGTGACCACTGGATCGAAATGTTATAAACAAATTATGATAGTCACCTTTGATTCGCTTCTTATTTTTTTATGCCATTGTTGTATCTTCAATGAATGATTTAACATAATTTTTATTTTTCGGTATCGCCTTAGAGAGGGCCTATAGGGTGAGAAAGTGTTCGGCGTGCCTTGACGGTGCAGTGACCACCGGACATAAATGTTATAAACAAATTATGATAGTCACCTTTGATTCGCTTCTTTTTTTATTATGTCATTGTTGTATCTTCAATGAATCATTTAACATATATTTTATTTTTCGGTATCGCCTTAGACCGGGCCCATAGGGTGAAAAATTGTTCTGCGTGTCTTGACCCTATGGTGCAGTGACCACTGGACTGAAATGTTATAAACAAATTATGATAGTAACCTTTGATTCACTTCTTTTTTTATTATGTTATTGTTGTATCTTCCATGAACCATTTAACATATTTTTTATTTTTCGGTATCGCCTTAGAGCGGGCCTATAGGGTGAGAAATTATTCCGCGTGCCTTGACGCTCTTGTGCATTGACCACCAGACACAAATGTTATAAACAAATTATGATAGTCACCTTTGATTCGCTTCTTCTTTTATTATGTCATTGTTGTATCTGCAGTGAATCATTTAACATATATTCTATTTTTCGGTATCGCCTTAGAGCGGGCACATAGGGTGAAAAATTGTTCCGCGTGTCTTGACGCTATGGTGCAGTGACCACTGGACCCAAATGTTATAAACAAATTATGATAGTCACCTTTGATTCGCGTCTTATTTTTTTATGCCATTGTTGTATCTTCAATGAATGATTTAACATAATTTTTATTTTTCGGTATCGCCTTAGAGAGGGCCTATAGGGTGAGAAAGTGTTCGGCGTGCCTTGATGGTGCATTGACCACCAGACACAAATGTCATAAACAAATTATGATAGTCACCTTTGATTCGTTTATTTTTTTATTATATCATTGTTGTATCTTCAATGAATCATTTAACATAATTTTTATTTTTCGGTATCGCCTTAGAGCGGGCCTATAGGGTCAGAAATGGTTATGCGTGCCTTGACGGTATGGTGCAATTACTACCGGACACAAATGTTATAAACAAATTATGATAGTCACCTTTGATTCACTTCTTTTTTTATTATGTCATTGTTGTATCTTCAATGAAACATTTTTCATATTTTTTATTTTTCGGTATCGCCTTAGAGCGGGTTTATAGGGTGAGAAATTATTGCGCGTGCCTTGACGCAATGGTGCAATGACCACCGAATATAAATGTTATAAACAAATTATGATAGCTAATGAACATTTGCTAACAACCCCTTTGTGACTTTTAAAACTATAAACTTTTTATCGTTATAAAATACACAAATTTGTATTAAAACATTTAAGTGCACGCGCACCGAAACAACCCCTGGAAAAATACTGAGATCCGAACGTCGATGATTCATACATATCTTCTCTTCTCGACCGAAGGAAAAAACCAGACTTGTTTTAAAATATTCCGTTGCAGAATGTTTCATCACATAAACACCCGAAATTGACTAATTTTAATTTTTTTTTTAATAAAAAATTATTTTTGTAAAGGAGCATTAGAGATTATTTCTCGCTCATATTAAACCTTGTGAAGGATAATTAACAATCCTTAATTATTAATTATTAATTAATAGCTATTATTTTTATGAACAAAAAGGTTCATTGATTTTAATTTTAATTATTAAATATTTCGATTTCCTGTCTTTGTCTACTGACAAAATAATATGTAATTTTTATTTGAAAAGTCTTAAGAATTTTATTTCATTTTTATTAATTAAACAAATCTCAAGAGATCTGTACTTAAGAATTTTACAATATTAAATCCAGTTGTATATTAAAACCAAACAATAAACAAGTAACCTTTTTTATATCAAGTTTTAAAACATAATACTTTGTCTTTTGATTCAAATTTAAAATCATCTTAATCATTTGGTCAATAATGTATGTTAAATAATCTTTTATTATAATTATCTAAATAATAACTAATTACAACTTTCAGAAAATCAGTAAACTTAAAAAACTATGTGTTTAAATTATATAATCTTTAGTTGTAACTAATTTGAAGTTTTCTATAACCCAAATTTGCATTTTTTATTGAGACACGCAGAACAATTTTTCACCTTATGGGCCCGGTCTAAGGCGATACCGAAAAATAAAATATATGTTAAATGATTCATTGAAGATACAACAATGCCATAATAAAAAAAGAAGCGAATCAAAGGTGACTATCATAATTTGTTTTTAACATTTATGTCCGGTGGTGACTGCACCGTCAAGGCACGCCGAACACTTTCTCACCCTATAGGCCCTCTCTAAGGCGATACCGAAAAATAAAAATTATGTTAAATGATTCATTGAAGATACAGCAATGGCATAAAAAATTAAGAAGCGAATCAAAGGTGACTATCTTAATTTGTTTTTAACATTTGTGTCCGGTAGTAATTGCACCATAGTATCAAGGCACGCGGAACAGTTTTTCACCCTATGGGCCCGGTCTAAGGCGATACCGAAAAATAAAATATATGCTAAATGATTCATTGAAGATACAACAATGACATAATGAAAAAAGAAGCGAATCAAAGGTGACTATCATAATTTATTTATAACATTTATGTCCGGTGGTCAATGCACCATCAAGTCACGCCGAACACTTTCTCACCCTATAGGCCCTCTCTAAGGCGATACCGAAAAATAAAAATTATATTAAATCATTCATTGAAGATACAACAATGGCATAAAAAAATAAGAAGCGAATCAAAGGTGACTATCATAATTTGTTTATAACATTTGGGTACAGTGGTCACTGCACCATAGCGTCAAGACACGCGGAACAATTTTTCACCCTATGGGCCCGCTCTAAGGCGATACCGAAAAATAAAATATATGTTAAATGATTCATTGAAGATACAACAATGATATAATAAAAAAAGAAGCGAATCAAAGGTGACTATCATAATTTGTTTATAACATTTGTGTCTGGTGGTCAATGCATCGTCAAGGCACGCCGAACACTTTCTCACCCTATAGGCCCTCTCTAAGGCGATACCGAAAAATAAAAATTATGTTAAATCATTCATTGAAGATACAGCAATGGCATAAAAAATTAAGAAGCGAATCAAAGGTGACTATCTTAATTTGTTTTTACATTTGTGTCCGGTAGTAATTGCACCATAGTATCAAGGCATGCGGAACAGTTTTTCACCCTATGGGCCCTGTCTAAGGCGATACCGAAAAATAAAATATATGCTAAATGATTCATTGAAGATACAACAATGACATAATAAAAAAAGAAGCGAATCAAAGGTGACTATCATAATTTGTTTATAACATTTATGTCCGGTGGTCACTGCACCGTCAAAGCACGCCGAACACTTTCTCACCCTATAGGCCCTCTCTAAGGCGATACCGAAAAATAAAAATTATGTTAAATCATTCATTGAAGATACAGCAATGGCATAAAAAAATAAGAAGCGAATCAAAGGTGACTATCATAATTTGTTTATAACATTTGTGTCCAGTGGTCACTGCACTATAGCGTCAAGACACGGGGAACAATTTTTCACCCTATGGGCCCGCTCTAAGGCGATACCGAAAAATAAAATATATGTTAAATGATTCATTGAAGATACAACAATGATATAATAAAAAAAGAAGCGAATCAAAGGTGACTATCATAATTTGTTTATAACATTTCTGTCTGGTGGTCAATGCACCGTCAAGGCACGCCGAACACTTTCTCACCCTATAGGCCCTCTCTAAGGCGATACCGAAAAATAAAAATTATGTTAAATCATTCATTGAAGATACAGCAATGGCATAAAAAATTAAGAAACGAATCAAAGGTGACTATCTTAATTTGTTTTTACATTTGTGTCCGGTAGTAATTGCACCATAGTATCAAGGCATGCGGAACAGTTTTTCACCCTATGGGCCCTGTCTAAGGCGATACCGAAAAATAAAATATATGCTAAATGATTCATTGAAGATACAACAATGACATAATAAAAAAAGAAGCGAATCAAAGGTGACTATCATAATTTGTTTATAACATTTATGTCCGGTGGTCACTGCACCGTCAAAGCACGCCGAACACTTTCTCACCCTATAGGCCCTCTCTAAGGCGATACCGAAAAATAAAAATTATGTTAAATCATTCACTGAAGATACAACAATGGCATAAAAAAATAAGAAGCGAATCAAAGGTGACTATCATAATTTGTTTATAACATTTGTGTCCAGTGGTCACTGCACCATAGCGTCAAGACACGCGGAACAATTTTTCACCCTATGGGCCCGGTCTAAGGCGATACCGAAAAATAAAATATATGCTAAATAATTCATTGAAGATACAACAATGACATAATAAAAAAAGAAGCGAATCAAAGGTGACTATCATAATTTGTTTATAACATTTGTGTCCGGAAGTAATTGCACCATAGCGTCAAGGCACGCATAACCATTTCTTACCCTATAGGCCCGCTCTAAGGCGACACCAAAAAATAAAAATTATGTTAAATGATTCATTGAAGATACAACAATGATATAAAAAATAAAGAAGCGAATCAAAAGTGACTATCATAATTTTTTTTATAACAATTGTGCAGCGCTACTACTGGACAACTTCGGTAATGTCATGCGGGACCGCGTGCTCAACTCTCTACAAATTTATATTTCCATCATCATTTTTTTTTCATTTTTTGTTTGGGAAAAAGTGAAATTGAAAGATAATTATGATTTTGGAAATTAATAAATTTCGTTGCCGGCAACGATGCAAACTTCAGAGTCATTATTTATTTTAGTGGCCGTATTTTGGTTTAAAACTAACATTTTCATTTTTGCTTTTTTATTTTAGATAACTACAAAACGGTCTTAGACGTTTTACCGTTTTACATGAAGCCGCCGACGAGGCGCTTGGCAGTGGCGCTTGTATATTTATAAATACTGAATAAATAGAACCACTAACATTTTTTTTACATGTTGAAACATTTAATCATACATGCGAAAAGTTTCAGCCAAATTTAAAAAAAAAAAAAAAAATTTAATTTAGCTTTTTTCTCTTTTACATGCGAATGTCCCCTTGAACCATCCTTCTATATTTAAAACAGGAAATCAAATTAAAATAATTTCTGTCATTAGAAACTAAGTACTCGTTGGTGATTAATAAAAAAAAATAAACTAAAAAAATCGTCATTTTCTATTTTAAGATGTTATGTTGTGTATTGTTAATTATTTAGGACATCAGCTAAAACTCCTACATGTGTATTTTTGTTGTTCTTATTTTCAAGAAACAAGAAGTTGTTTACCAAGAGAAACATTGAAGAAATGATTACAATGATATACAAATGAACAATTTTAATCGGTGAACAGCAAAAGCTAATTAACCTTGAATTTTTTTTTTTCAATAGTTTGAACATTTTCAACAAATTACCATATTTTCCTTTTGAATATCATTCTAGGAACGCTACGAATAAATTTTCTGTTTTGCAAATGTAAAAACATTTTTGGATAATTATTCAGAATAGTGAAGACATCGAATTTTTCATTCATTTTTTGCATACATACATATACCCTAGCTGCGGGTTATACATCAAACATAAAGTCGTACTTTGGGATCGCCACACAATATTTAATAATTTTTTAATAAAATTTACTGTCAGCTTAAACTACTTGCCTCATTTTTAAATAATAAAAGAAAACATGTTGTATAATGAGGTGTTGACACGTTTACATGTTTTTCCCTATCATTCTTACAAATATTATACCATGAAAAGTTACAAATAATACTTTATTTTTTATTTTAAGCTTCAACAGAATATTTATTAATATACGAGGTTTGTCCCAAAAGTATCGAGTCTGCATTCATATCTCCGCGTCAAAACTTCCGAGCGACCTCTGTGAGGCATGGGCGTCACCAGTAAGTCTTCACGAACTCGTTGGTGTGCGCTGTTACTGACTGGACGTATTAGTTTGTGAACGATGTGCGTTTGTTTACAGTGTCTATTTTTCGTTCGTCGCATTTTGTTATTGTAAAAAAATGACGGAAAAATTAGATAACGAATTTGCATCAAGTTTTGCTTTAATCTCGGAAAAACTTGCTCGGAAACAATTAATATGATGAATAAGGCATTTAGAGAAACAAAGCGACAGTCTTCACAGTGGAAGCATTCTGAATCGCCAAGACCAAAAAAAGCACGTCAAAGTCGGAGCAAAGTGAAGACAATGTTGACTGTTTTCTTTGAATATGAAGGTGTTGTGCACAATATGCTCCTAAAGATCACACGATCACTACAGAAAACTACGTTGAAGCATTGAAAAGATTGCGTGACGCAGTCAGAAGAAAACGACCAGAGCTTTGGACAAGCGGTGATTGGCTGCTTCATCACGACAATGCACAAAACACCAAGTCGTACAGCTTCGCCAGCCTCCGTACAGTCCCCACGTAGCTCCCTGCGACTTTTGACTCTTTCCCAGACTAAAAATGCCGCTCAAAAGACACCGGTTCCATGACAAAGAGACAGTTGAAACTAATGCGACGAATGCACTGAAGGCAATTCCGAAAACTGACTTCCAGGACTGCTTCAGGAAGTGGAAACACCGCTGGGAACGTGTTACTCAATTAAATAAGAGCAACTTTGAAGGATGTCACTCACCGGATGATAAAAAATAACACCAATGGGGAGATATGAAGGTAGGCTCGATACTTTTGAGACAAACCTCGTATGTCAAACTTACAACTTCATTAGGTTTTATTCTATGGTATTATATAATATTTCTATATTATTATAGTGGATATTATGGTTATAATGTTTTTATGCAATTATAAAATGTTGCTATCCAGCAGAGAACACGGAGAGAAGAGTCACCCTCAGTCAGGACCGGAGTTAGGAAAGTTCTACAAGCGTTTGTTGTATGTTTGTAAATAGGATTTTTTTACATTTCTACATACATACATACATACTTGATAAATCTGAACTAATCTGTCTTTTAATCTTGTCCAATCTACACTACCACTCTAAAGTATTTGGTTAAGTAATTTTGAACCATTTCCACCAACTTCAACCTGATGGGCCCTTCTATAACGTCTAGGATATTTTATTTCTGTTAATTCTTTTCTAAAAATTATTCTACCTTTTATTTACAACATGATATTACAGCAAAACGACTGAACTTTTGCAAGTTTCTTTACTTAAATTTCGGCTAGTATTTTAGTGTTCTTTGATAGATTTTAATAAAATGTTGTGCACGATTACAAACAAAATATACTATATTTAAACATTTTCAAATAGGTATTAGTGTAAGGAGTAAAATTTTAAAAACCTAATCGATAAACACGGCATAAAAGTAAAAAAAATATATTTTTTTGAAAACTACGTGGAACTTTTTTTTAACTAGTAGCTTCTAATCTCTTACTAATTTAATAAAAATAAAAAATAAAACAAGTAAATAATAATAATAATCACTCGTTTATTAATAACTAGTAGAGTTTAGGCGGTAAGATACATATTTCAACTTCGGTTGAAGTTAATTTTGATGAATATGAGTATATTTTTAGGTCTTATAGAATATTTAAAATACCAGTGACAAACGAGGGATATCGGCTTATCCGATTAATCAACTTTTTTGCTATTAACGTTTAAAATACTTTATATCACATCGAAAACAAAATCATATAAAAAATATTAAGACAAACTACACTACTATGATAAATACGACACTAACGGTTTATTTTATACAAGAAAAATAGAGATTATTATTTAAAACTGAAAAAAAAACGGTTATGAAACTCTTAAAAATTTTACGCTAATTTTATATTTAACTAGCCACATTATTAAAGATGTAATTTTTTCGTCGTTATGCCGTTTGGCATTCTAGTTTTTGCCGCATATATGAAGAATTGACGATTTTCGCCGTGGTTTCATAATTTTTTTTTTCACAGCCAATCTTTAGGCACTATTTTTTTCGCCTCATATTTTAACGACAATATCTTCGTGGGCCCATTGATATACATATCAGTTTTTCAATTTTCAAAAAATCCAGCATTTGGTGATTATTTTTTTATAGAAAGTCAATTGAGAGTTCCCCAAATGTCAAACCTGTATATAACCTTTAACTTCTGATATAAACAGGTTTTCTAATCGCATATACCATTAATTAATTAAAAATTTCCAATCAGCATAAAGACCTCATAAAAGTGTTTATTTTTAGCAAAATGTTTTAATCAAAACCAAACGTTTCTTAAAGATGTAAATTTTTCATATACATATATATATATATATATATATATATATATATATATATATATATATATATATATATATTATATATCTTCGTGGGCCCATTGATATACATATCAGTTTTTCAATTTTCAAAAAATCCAGCATTTGGTGATTATTTTTTTATAGAAAGTCAATTGAGAGTTCCCCAAATGTCAAACCTGTATATAACCTTTAACTTCTGATATAAACAGGTTTTCTAATCGCATATACCATTAATTAATTAAAAATTTCCAATCAGCATAAAGACCTCATAAAAGTGTTTATTTTTAGCAAAATGTTTTAATCAAAACCAAACGTTTCTTAAAGATGTAAATTTTTCATATACATATATATATATATATATATATATATATATATATATATATATATATATATATATATATAATTCCACCTGATGATTTCAAGTGTTTTTAGGTAGAACTTACTTTACTATATTTATTGTTTTTCTTCGTTAAGGGAGGAGTTCTATTTCCGCCTCTTTGAGTTTTGTAATAACTTTTTTGTATTTTCAATCAATCTTACTTTTTAAACTTAAAAAATATATTATTGATGACGACGATTCTTTCGCTGGAACAACTGTATGTGATGAAAAAGAATTTGAATATTCGCTTTTACTCAAATTTCGGATGGTTTTTGCAATTTAACGCATTTTTAACCGACTCTTCAAACAAGGAGGTAGGTTATCAAGATATATTTTGATATGGTTTTCAAAATATTCTACACGGTTCTACAAGAAGTTCCCATTAAAATATGTCCACTATAAATTTATGCACGTAGGTTAGAATTTAAAAAATTGCAAAGCGGACCTTTTTATCCATAACTTCCCACAGGGGCGAGATATTTTGAACCAATTTTCGAAATATTAGAAGAGTATTGATCATGGGGCCCTCGTAAAAATATTTCCACAGAAGTTTTACTGCAAAAAATTAAAAATAGTTGGTTGTGAACTTTTTAAAAATCTCTTTTTGAAGCATGGCCTTTGTCATTTTACAAACTAATTAAAACTCAAAAGAATTAAACAAATAATTAAAAACTGTATACTTAATTAATATACTAATTGTATATTTGAAGTCAGCACCCAATTTAAAATGTATAGTAAATATTTGCGAATTAAAAACCATGTAAACAATTTATTTAAAATCCCTTAAGCTACTACGGCGCAGACTTAAAAAAAGTTCTAAGTAAATGAGTAAATTAGATAAAATATTAAACAGTTCTTAATTTATTTATTAAGTTTTACTGCATTTTTTAAGGTCGGTTTACTGATTTATTCTTTTAATAATCTATTATTCCATATAACTATGTTCTTTATTTATAAGTGCAAAAAGTTCAAATCTATATAAAATCACAAATATGACCTTAAGAACCAACAGTTACTTATTAATTTTGATGGCATTTATATTCTCCTACAAATTAATTCGTTTAAAATCATAATAAATAAAATATACTTTAGAGAATTATTTTTAATAACATTAAGTGCATTACGAACTTCATAAAAATTGCCGTAGCAAATATTATTAATAAGATTTAGGACAAGGACTTCTGTTTATCTCTCATACTGAACGAGGGAAAAAAATTATTATTTTAGTAAACAATGCAGCCTTTTAAGTACAATAATAATTTTAAGTGGATATACTTAAAGTTGAGGAGCAAATAATATTACCAATTGATTTGGATAATGAAAAAATGTATTTAAAAATTCAAGAAAGTGCTGATAATAATCACTGCAAGATATTCCAGCAAAAACAGAAACAATAAGTTAACTATAGGCATCAAGCATAGAAAAATTAGGTAACTATTTATTTTAATTAATTGAAATCAAGAAAAATTACATATTTTCTAGAAAATTCCTTTACCTACTCCCAAATTCGAAGTCGTAGAACCCGATTTTGATCTTAATTTTCTAGTTTTTCCTTATTTTTCCAGAAATTACTATAACTGGCATTGTTAACTTTTAAAAAACATACAAGTTTTGTATTTATTATTAACAGTTCTAGTTAAAATACATATTTAAACTATTTTTGCCCAAACTTTGGCAACCAAATAAAGAAACACTTGTATTTTCAATGAAAAAGCGAAAATAAGTTTTGGAAATTTTGTCGGACTTCATCTCAGTCAGTAACTAAATTCAAGGTAGAATTCAGGTTAGTTTTAGTTAGTTCAGGTTGGTTTTAGTTAACTTAGGCCAGTTTCATTAATAAAACTAAACTAAACCTGAACTGACCTGGATATTTTAATAAAAAAATGTTATTATCTAACAGAAACCACGTGGATGCAAGACAATATTTGACAGAGAAGCATATTAGAAAAGGCCTAAATTAGTATGGAAGCAGGTGGTTTAGTATCTGCTGTAAAAAATCATAAGGATCATAATATACAAATTAATTAAGATTATAAATTCAGTGAAAGAAATATAAATTAAACTGTTTTATAAATGTATTAAATAGATACTATTAAAAACCTTATTGGTCAAGGCGAAAAACAATAAAAAGATTGTACTACTTATGTGGCAAAAAATAAATTTTCTCCTATTTTTAATTGCAATTAATTTTATAATTGTAAATTTACATATTTCTTCGAAGTCAACGCTAAAACAATGTACACAAAGGACCGCCAAACCACACAAAGACACCATTAATTAAGATAAAAGGAAATGAAACCCAAATTAAAAGCAATCTAAACAATATAATAATGGTGAAAAAGATAACCGATCCATATCCATCTTGAATTGATTTAATAAAAATAAACCTTTCAATTACCGTGACGCCGACTTAAAAATGAAGTAAGTAAATCCATGATTATTTAATTAATTGCAATATAAAGTTGTTCATTTATTTTTTTACTCTTTAGTACAATTTTTTGTAATCAATTTAATTAAATAAATATTCAAGAATCAAAATATTTTATCCCCCTAATTCACTAATATGATCTAACTTTAAAACGGTTCAAGTTGATAGTAGATGGTTTAAAATGACAAATGCAATAAGTCAAGCAAGTCTTGAACCTTAAAAATACAACGATAAAAAAAAGTATTTTTCTTTATTACTGGACAACCAAAAACGGAATATTTGTTTTTCAGAAGACAACTGTCTATTATTCATATCAGAGCTTTATCTCTAAGTTTTTATCCTTAATAGTCTTGTAAAAGAATTTGTTTGTTAATACGTCTAATACAAATTATAACAATATCATGAGCAAAATAAAACTGGCTGACTAGAGAATCTAACTGCCATGGCAACTAGATCGGGTTTAAGTCTTAAACCAGCTTAATAAATCTGGCTGTATTACTAATTTTGATTAAAAACAATAACCTGTATATCGGCCACTAAAACATGAATGTAGAGCAACTACAGGAAATATTATGTATACAAGTATATTTAGAAATACATACGTAGTAATTTCCCGCTAAAAAAACCGTTGTATAATAAAATATTATTAAATAGTACCTATATAAAGTTAACAAGCAAATATTGCAGTACACAACAATATAAGAAATAATATAAAATAAGAACAGCATGAAATTAATAATTAATAATAATTTTATAATAATTGGATCTACAGATTACATAAACACTAGGAACTTAGCAACCGCCGGCATGTCAAAACAAAAAAAACAACCTGTTTCTCAGACCAATTATTTCGAAGTCTTTTAACGTGGAATTCCAATTATTTTTTTAAAAGATAAGGAAATTATGCATTCTACCTAACGTAAAAAGGGTAAAGCAATGATAAAACTGGCATTCTTCACAGATAAAACAAGACATAACCAAGCAAAGAATGAACTGTTGATCACGGTTTACTCACCAAAACAAAACGTCAGGTTACAGCTGTTCCAGACAAAAAGAAACATCCATTCCCGAAGTGTTTCACTCAAATTTTCACTTTATCCACTTTTTGCACGGCGTCACTTTAAATGAAAATTAAATGGGGAAATACATTCTAAATATACACACAGTATACCCGTCTCGCTTGGCACACGTCTCTTTGAACGGTACGCGATTTTATGAACTCGAAGATGGCGACGAGATCAGTTAAGTCACTTTTTCTTTTGAATATTTACTCGGTACTGCCATCTGTTTTACAATACTAAAAGTTTTAAAACTACTTTTATAGTTTCCTATATATTTCGAAATTATTTGTTAACATGTATTAAAAATATAAAGTTAAATCAATTTCCTTAATTTTTATCTAGAGAAAACGACAATTAAAGTTTTTAAATTTAATTTACGTTAATTTTCTCCAAAAGTAAACATATTTTAAAATGAATTTTATCGTTTTCTACTTTACAAACCATCGGTTATTTTCACTTCTAATTATAAAGTTACCTATTATCAAATTAGTGCAGCAGAGATACTATAGTGCTTTTTGAAATTTATTATAGTTTTTCTAAAGTTCTTCCTTTTAGATAATATGTAAATATGTCTCTGCACTAAACTAACAGTAATTTAAACTTCATAGATCTACAACCCATTAAAAACTAGGGTCATTTTATAAAATACATATTTTAAAACGTAAAAGCGGATAATCAAAATGTACTCCTCTAAGGTGTCAAGTGTCAACACCAAAATTTAAATCAACATCGGATCAGCTGTTTATCATTTTCTTTTCACCATACTATTTATTGACAGGAAGCGGTTTAAATGTAAATGAAGTGGTATGTGGTTAAAATATTTATTTATCTTTTGTGTGATATTTAATTTTTCTTTGGCTTCGGTTGGGGATAGATCTCCATATTATCAGAAATGTCTAGACCGGTGTCAAATTTTAAACTGTACAGACGGTGAGTACTTAAAAAAGGTTAGGTTTTTAAAGGAATTTTAACCCTTTGAAGATTTTCTGGTTTTCACCTGAAGTCGTCTTTGTTTCGGTAAATATTTTTTTAAATATTTCATATTTATATGTTTTAGATGGAGTAGATTTTCTGATACACCATAAGCAGCCAATATATTTAAAATTACTAGCCTGGTCTTGCCTCGATGAGTGCAAATATAACTGCATGTGGAAAACTGTGGATTCGTTCCACCAACGTAATTGGAAGACACCGCAGTTTTATGGGAAAGCAAGTAACATTTAATGTAAAATAATTCAGGAACGGGTTTGTTGACTAGAAAACCCATTTTCAGTGAGCGTTTTTAGCCGAAATATATTTAAGATGAAAACCTTGACAAAGAAATAAATATTTTTGCACCTATTTACCGGTTTTCTTTTTGTTTAATAGGGAAATATATAATTTCATTATTGTAATACATTTTTGGGATATTTATACGTCCCTACTTTTATATCAAGAACAGTTTTTCAGCAATCAATGCCTTTTTCAGTTTTTAACTTTTTAATATGCTATAATTTAAAAAGAAAGGGCATTGAAGGATTAATAAGAAGGTTTACCTATTAAGAATTGATTTTTTACATTCCCAAAATAAGTGAAAAAATAAATATGTAATAATACTTTTGTTTGCCTCATCCTTTTTCCAAACAAAAATGATTAACACAATTTAAAAATTATTAAAGTGAAGGTTACATAGTTTTTGCAGTTGTTATAGTTCTAGTACTAGTAACATTTCATAAAAACTTTGGCATTTAGTTTGAAATATAAGTATAAGTAGAAATTACAGTACAAAAATAATTTATTATTACCTTGAATTAAAATTTTATATATTTTCTTTTGTAATTTTATTTGTTTCTTCTTTATTTTAGTGGCCATTTATAAGATTCTTTGGAATTCAAGAGCCAGCATCAGTGGCATTTTCCTTATTAAACTTATACATCCATTTAAAAATGATCAAGAAATTTCATCGAGAAGTAAGACCAGACAGTCCCTTGTATTGGATGTGGTTTATATATAGTATGGTAGGTTAACATTTTTTCGTAATTTAGAATGAGGTACTGTAATGTATAAGTAGATATATAATAACTTAAAATTTGGCAATTAGTTTTATAATATATTTTAAACCAAAACATTATTTTTAGATCTGCTGTCATGCTTGGCTTTGGTCATCTATATTTCATACAAGGGACTTTCCTCTAACTGAGCTTTTTGATTATGCTTGTGCATTTTCGATTGTTCTAGTCAATTGTTATGTTATGTTAGTTAGGTAAGTACTTTAAAAATACATCACACACAGTTTTCTTTAATAACTCTCTATTTAAAATTGGCTTAGTAGGAATTATTTTAAATTCTGGCCTACAAATTTTGGAGATAAGTGGGAAACAAATATTTTTCCAGATTTTTGCTTATAAATGAAAAATTATATAATTGTGAATCAAAGGAAAAGAGTTTTAGAATACATAGAAATTAGCTCTTATATGTCACTCCATTTAAGTTAGTAGTGAACAGTCAGACACCTCACTATAATGGTTCCTTTCATATCTTTTTGGTGAGAAGCTCTAAAAATGGATCTCAATTAGTACAAAAAAATTATTATCATAATTTTTTTAACTTATTTTTTAGGATTTTCAGATACTATTTGCCACGTTTTTTACTAATTATAATGACGGTATTTTTCTTGGCATTTTTTGTCAATCATACAACCTATTTAAGTATGGGTAAATTTGATTACGCTTATAATATGCAGCTAAACATTTTTGTAGGTGAGTAATTAAGTTTTTGAGGTTTTTTAGCAAGAACTTTATTTGTAATAAATTTTTTAGGAACATTTACGGCAATCTGTTGGTTTTTATGGTCTATCATAAAACGATTTAGACAGCCATATGTATGGAAGAGCGCCATGTTTGTAGCTTTAACAGGTTTGGTCCTTCTGTTAGAAGTAGTGGACCGACCACCAATATTGTATGTGTTTGACTATCATTCTTTATGGCATTTAGCAACTGCACCATTAGTATTTTTAATTTATAGGTAGGTACAGAAAAATAAATTTGCCCCATACATAGAGCTAACTTACTAGTAACGTCAGCTATGGAGAAGAAAAAAAGACTGAAATTCTCTTCCTTATTTCTCATTATAAGAATGAGCTTCTAAACTACAATCCAGACTGAGTTGTTATTGTCATTTTTGATAAATATTTAATTATTAAAAGTAGTTAAATGAATAAAGCACTTAATTTGTGACAGGTTATTGTTCATAATACTAAACAGAAACTTTTATATTATTGCATCAGCCCTAAGTCTACAGCAATGTTGCGTACTACTTGGTAATTGCTGTATTCAGATTTAAAAATTCAAATCCGTTTATTCACTAATAATCATATTACATGACACCAGTTTCCTCAAATGAAAATTATTTAGTTAAAGTTTTTTGTTTTCTTTACAATTTAAAATAATAACATATATTACAGGGACGTAAGTTACAAATATTTTGGTTAATTAAAAAAAAATAAAAACCATATATGTATGTATTATTACCAAACAAATTTTAAATTTTTTGTTTTTACTGTTTAAATAAAACACATAACTCAATTTTTCTTTAAGATTACATGTATTTCCTGAATTGTAGACAGCTCTTTTCACGAGTACCAATTTTATGCTCCTTTTAAACTGGCCATAGGTAGGTGCGTTTTTGTGTCCGCCAGGGGCGTCGGAATTCTAAGTAAAATGGTCACCATAGCTGCAGCACTGAGTATATATATTGATGGTACTATTAATATGCTATTATCTTTTTGAAAACGTCTCCGCAGGATCACAGTTCTCTCAGTCCAAATATCAGTCTCTTAATTCTATTTTGAACTGCAAAAACTCTATTTCTGTTCCTTACTTGGCAGCATAGTATTACATTATAGCTCAAGTGTGGATAGACCAGTCCATAATGTGACGATATAAGGGTAGGAAGCGGATCCGTATACTTTTGGTTTAACAACGTGAAGTATGCTTTGCTTAGCTTCACGTAAACGTTATACACCTAAGGTTCCCATGTAAGTCTGGAGTCCAGGGACGGATTCAGCCTCTCTCTTTGGAGGAGGGGATGACATCACAAAAGTACAATATGGCAAGCAAAAACAACTTTCACGTTTCTAATGCTGCAAGTCCTTAAGTGGGGGGGGGATCACAAGCCAAAACGAGTTGTCTACAGAGGGAAGATGCCAGCAGCATTCACATTCCTAGTATAAGAGGCAAGATCGGGTCTACTTTTCTGAATTCGAAGCTCTTGGGGAGGGGGGGGGGGGGGCGATCGCCCCTTGAATCCTTGCTTACTGGAGTCCAAATCAGAGCCCAGAAACTTGGCTACATCTTTTTCCTCTTCCGATCTATTGGATCGGCAAGAAAATATTTTTGGCTGTTACATATAGAGAACGTTATAATTGTTTTGAAGGACTTCTGTCAGTGTTGTGGTTTTTTTTCCTTTTGACATTTGATATCAGTCACATTTAGGTTACTTTAGAGGCAACTTGTGCGTAATTTTGTTTGTAGATGTGTGAAGTTTATGGTGTTGATTGCATAAGAGAAAGCACGTGTTAGTATTGATTTAATAAATTCCGTTCGGGAGATTTTTCACTCAAAAGATGACCAACGTTTTGGTCGACCTACTAAAGAATTCATCATATAACTGTTCAGGAGATTGTAGAGAGGTTAAATGTGTCGCACACAACAATTGAAAATCTATTAAAATATCTTGAACACAAGAAATAAATTTTCACGCAGAATGAAACCGACCCTTTTTTGAAATGAATTATCTCTGGTGATAACGAATAGGTCATCTTCGTAACGATCATGGTCCCAGCTGTCAATTTGGTGGAACTACAAAGCTGTTGTATATTTTGAGCTGTTTCTAAGAGGCCGAACGATCAATTCAAATATTTACTATCCACAACTAATGAAACTGGATGAAGTAATCGAAGAAAAACGACCAGAATTCGCAAAAGCCAAAGAAATTGTGTTCCATCATAATGCAAAGTCTCGCTCATCTTCAGTAACTCGTAGGAAATTATTGGAGCTTGATTGAGAAGTGATATCGCATCTCCCTTATACTCCTGACCTAGCACGACTCTGTGTATTTATGTATTTCGAAGTTTGCAAAACTCTTTGAATGGTAAAACTTTCACAAATAATAATGACCTTAAATCACACTTTGTTCAGTTTTTTGCTGATAAGGACTAAAATTTTTATTAGCGCAGAATCATGGAGCTGCATGAAAGATGGCAAAAGGTCAGTAAACAAAATTTATAATAGATTAAAGTTTATTTTTTGTATAAAAAAATCAGTCTCATTTCACAGTACAAAACCGAAACTACTTTCTGACCTTATAGTTTTAAATGAATCTTGTCAGCTTTCTCTTTATTAAGGACCATTCTTCATTGAGTTTCTTCTGTATTTCTGGCTCGTTTCTTACTCATACTACAACCGATAGTTTTACCAGGTAACAATAGGTCAATCACAAACTGAATAAATATTAGTAAGACAAGAACTGATCCCTAGTGTTCCGATGTTTAAACTATATTCGAAAGATAAAGTGTTTCATGGCTTTTCAAGCTAAAGTTAGTTTTATGCATGTCTACCTAGTTACTATTACAAATTAATAAGGTTTGTAAATCTCTTGCTTAAACATTTTCAAATTTTTAGTTTTGCAATAGATGATTGTAAATATCTAAGAAAAGTAGAAAAAGAAGAAGTCAGGGAGGAAAAACTGAAAACCAAAACTCGGTGAGGACTGGTGAAAAGAATGGTGAGAAAAAACACCTCATCTGTGAAACGATATAAGGGTGGAGCCTGATACCAAAGATCTTTTATGTCATACCTTCAGATGCCATCAATTTGTTTTCTATTGATTTTTAATTTGTGCCATGACTTGTTAATATAATTTGCTCATGTTTTACTTAAATGACTTGTTTTATTATTGATTTATTTACAATAAATTGAAGTTCCTTCATATAAGCACTAAATTTATTTTCTCAACTTATGAAAACAGGAAGTATTTTTCTTTTTACTACAGTTTAAGTAAGAAAATGATAATTTTAAGCCGATTAATTTTAATGTATATGACTTTATTAACAGCTTCAAATGATACATGAATAACAGGACAGTATATAGAATGCATTGAATATTTAAAAATAAAAAAGATTCATTTACGGCACTTTCTATAATGTTTTTAACTTTTTTACAGCCAATGGATTTTCTTGTTTCACATAAGGTTTTCTTTGGAATCGCTAGAAACTTTGCGTTAGAACCCTTTCTTGACACGTTTTGCAGCTAAAAACATTATTATTAATCACGCATCATTTTGACATACAAAAACCTACCATTCAAAATTCCAGTTGCAGCCTGTTTAGCCTTACCGTGGACTGAATTAAACATATGTTTCAGACCTCGATTTTCTTTTTCCTCTTCATCTTTTCTTTTACATTCTTCTCTCATACGTTTAATACTAACCCACGATCTCTTCAACCAAAGTATAATTCTACTACTGTATGTCTCTCTAGGTTTCTTTCCCGGATCGGTACTATGTGTTTCTCCCTCTACATAGGAAACATCGCCACTCTTTTTAGGAGAATCGGACTCTTCACCGGTACTGATCAAATCATTTTTATTTGCTCGATCATATTTCCTATCACTTTCTCCCTGTTTTCTAACCCTCTTTTCCTTTTTGTAGATAGTAGATACTGAATCTTGTTTGGGCAAACTACCGTCTCCAATTTCTCTGCTAGCAATATTTTCTTTTTTCGACTGATTTATTTGATCCTTTCTTTGCCTAAAAATTTAAAGCCTAGGATATAATGTATATATACATTCCATCATTATCATCTTTAATTTATTTAGCTTTCATATTATTACAAAATTATCTAGTAAGCTATAAAACAAAATCGGCAGATTTTCGGTAAAACAAACGAATTGATATGCCACTTGAATGAAACTTTCATAAGACAAGTATCTCGTCAAAATTTTATCTTGCATTTTGTGTTAATTTTAATTTTACCGTTATTCAACTTGTGTGTTACATCTTCCAAAAATGTCTTATACAAATGCTGAGGCTTACGATATGTTAGCTATTTATTTTGAGTGTTTTGAAAATGCTAATATCGCGGCACGTGAATATGCTGTCAGGTATCCTGACCGAAGACCCATACTAGAAGTGTGTCTCGGCCGTTGGCAATACGTCTCGGAAAAATGGGTAATGTACATCTCACTCCAGTGCCCTTTAGGAGACGAAGATGTCCGTCAAGAAATGAAAACAACGTTATATACGTTCTCGCGTACCTGGAAGCGGGTCCGCACTTAAGTATCACAAACATTTCTTTAGATTTAGGTATAAGTTGCACTACAGTGTAACGAATTTTAAGGGAATTTAAGGGGCATACCGATCATGTAGTCTTAGACTAGGCTCTTTCAGAGATTGATTTTGACAGACGGCTGAATTATTGTTATTGGTTCAGAGCTATGTACAACAAAAATAACCAATTCCTTTCCCAGGTTTTATGGACTGATGAAGCAATTTTTACTAGTTGTGCTGATGATATAAGAAGATCTCTGTGGTATCAGCATAATGTATGCCCGGCACACTTTTCTGAAAAAATCCGTAATTTTTTAGATGCTAATTACCCAAATCGTTCCATTAGAAGGGGTAGTACGTTTCCGTGGCCACCCAGATTTGACCGTGCTAGATTTTTACTTGCGGGAAGGACTAAAAGGGATTGTTTTTCAAACACTCTTAACCACAGACCTTTGAAAACCATTGCTCTGTCCACTCAATGTCATATCAATTATTCTTTTGGCTATAATTCCGAAACTAATAAAGATATCGAATTAATTTTTTTATATTTTTTCTTGCTAATTTATCTACTTTCCGAATATGATATAAAAACTATGACTTTCCGTTTAAAATTTCGGAGTAAAATTGAAAAAAAGAGAAGGGTTCCAAATAACGCCCTCTAGCAAGGGCCGCGAACATCATTCTAATATAGCTATTATTCGTTTTGTCAAGCCTCCCTTTTCTTAACGAGACCAAGTTTAACAAATTCAGCCAAACCAAACTTACGGTACGTTTTATCAGTAGACTTTCCCCCTCCCCTCCTACCCTAACTTTACATCCTACAGCAAAAAGTGTTACATTAAAAAAATTTAGAATTGTAATAAAATTTTCAGTATAATATTGTTTTGATAGCTTATATAGGGATATTTTCCAGAAAAATGACAATAACAATTGCGCATCCTAGCGACAGAATTAGGAACTTAAAAATTATTTGCAGCAATTTCTCTTGGCCACTTGGCTTAATTGGATTTTTTCACAAAGTTCCTGGACTTTCACTTTCTGAGATATGGTATCCGGCCACCCTTAATGAAACACCCTAATACAATCCATCATGTTGCTGAATACAATGCCGTGAGGATTACCAAATGAGGACGAAACAGCGCTGTTGTCATTTTCCGGACCCAGAGCTTCTCCATTGTCTGAGATCTCGACACTTTTTAATACGAGAGTAAAGTTGTCCGTACAAAGCTACTTTCAGGATGACCATACCTTTGAAGAAGCTCACTATGTAGAGGGAAACATCAGAAAAATTGTCGTCTTTTGATTTTCAAACGGAAAAACCTATACCCAAGAAAATATTACGGAAATATATATATATATATATATATATATATATATATATATATATATATATATATATATATATAAACAGTATATTTCCTGCAAATACAATTTTTGTTCAGGTGAGCTCATATTTTTCAGTCTGACATTGAAAAGTCGGCAAGTTTAATATCCTGCCGACATGTCTCGAAATTTATATTTTATATAGACAGTTGTTTTCTGCAAATGTTGCTCTTGATTTGATACAGCTCCACGGTGGTCGAAACGCGTATGGAGAGACAACGAGAGTTTTATTTGTAGGAAATAAACTGTTTGTATATATTTTTTCCTTAACTGCCCGAAAGGAGAATAAATATAGGCAACTATTTAAACACGGCAGTAAATAGATTTATTTTTCGTACTGAAATCTCAATTTTTACACTTAACAATGATATGGGGCAATAGGTTTCAATCCTTGTATCCCCTTTTTTCAATGTTTGTATTATGGCAGCTAGCTTTAGCGTAGTTGGGGACTTATCAATAGATTTATGAGAATTTGGAATTGTTCTTTTAGCTCTTCGGTGGCATTCTTGATAGTTGTAACTGGAATTCCGTCAAATCCAGAAGATCTGTTTTTTAGAGAAGTAATTTGCGAAACAGTAAATGCAAACTTCTCTCCATCATATCCTTTCTGTGTTAGAGGTTGCACAGTTAGAATAAATTGTTATAAAACACAATTTATCCTATTCCACCACCATCGAGATGATGGCCTACCTGTACAACTATACTGAGAAGAAAGTCAAAGCTTACTATGGCGGGGAGGGTACCTCTTGACTTTCTTCTCGGTATGGTGGTACAGATAGGCCATCATTTTTGTGGTAGTGGAATAAGATAAATTGTGTTTTCTAACAATTTATTCTAACTGTGCAACCTCTAACACAGAAAGGATATGATGGAGAGAAGTTTACATTTACTGTTTCGCATTTTACTTCATTTACATACGGAGTTGCATATAGTTGTACGCTACAACAGCATAATGTGGATATATATATATATATATATATATATATATATATATATATATATATATATATATATATATATATATATATATATATATATATATATATATTATTCTTACTTGTCGCCATCATGATAATCACTTTCCTTCAGAGGGTAAGACGTCCTTACAATCTTCCCATCGATCTCCACATTGCAGATATCACACCTGTTTATAGCTACAGCCGTATTCAGAGGTCCAAACCTTTTCAATTGACCGTTATAGGTATTATTGCTAAAAAATAAAAAATTCTTCTCAATGTTTGTTTACTTTCATATACAAAACACCTAACCTGAACTAAATGATATATTAGATACCTGTTGTTACTGCCAGTATTATCGTAGCTCCCTGTTGGCATGCCACGCTTCTTCACTATCTTGCACTCGTTACTACTACAACCGCATTCTTTTCCAGTAACAGATCTTTTACTACTTGAAGATTTTTCATTCCGAGTTTCGGTAGTCTTCTGCAACTCGTAAAAGTTCTCTATCATTTTTTGGTACATTTCGTTTAAGCGTCGCACTTCGCTCTTCTGTTGGTTCAGTTCTGATAATATAGAGTCAAATTGGCGATTGGTGTCCTTATTTTGCATCTGTGAGTAACATTGAGTAAAATATTATTAGTAAGTGGCATATAACATCAATGATCTAAATTTTTTGTTTTAAGGAATTTTTTTTGATTAAAATTCCCGAAATACCCTAAAATAAATCAATATATGACGATTTTACTTTTTAAAACGCCTTGCATTGAAAAATTTTTTGTTCTACAGTTGTTTACTAACCTTTATCAACATTCTTAAAGATTCTACTTCCCCCGCTGGCAGTCTATTATTACTACCCGATCCATAAGGGATTATAATTGTGTTCCTACAGCCACTAACACAATCTCGTTTTAGACGACCACATTTACTACAAGTATTTGCAGCATCTTTTAACTTTTCTCTATTTTCTTTATCCCTCTTATTCTTATCCTTATCAGTTGCTGATCCCTTGTTTTCTGAGTAACCTAAAAATTTACTTTAAAAGTTTTATTTTAAGTCTCAAAATGTTTACACGTATTTGCTTTTAACGAGATTGCTCTAAGTTAAGCATTTGGAACAAACCAATATCCCACCTATCTTATTAAAGAGGTTTTAGTTTCCCTACCTTGCTTATTATTCTCTGACAACCACGTTTCTTTATCTTGTTTAGATTTTTTTAAATCTGCATGTGATGTTGGTGCTGAAATTTGAACGGCAACTTCTGAATCTGTGGATGTTTGTGCAGCTTTTCGACCATTTTCACTGGAAAAATAGGCCTCTTCATTTTTGTCTTTATAACGAATTGGCATGGTTTGCATTGATCTGTGTTCTTCGCTGATGCCCTAGAAAAATGGACATTAGAATTTTTTATGTATCTTTATTATCTTTAATAACTTACTTACTAATAATGTTATTTTAAATGAGCAAAGCATCTTTATTTTCAGTGAATTTTACTTAGACTTTTTCAGTTTACCTACAGTATTGGCCATAAGTGCATGGACAAACTTAGAAAAACACTTTAAAAATGCTTTGACTTACACTCCTAATTTGATTTGTTTCAAAGTCAGTAATTAGTAAATATTCCAAATAAAAACCAGTTTTAATTCTAGGTGTATTTGCTTGGTTTACCAAAATTAAAACTTAATTTATATTTGCTTACAATACGCTGTAAAAAGTTTTTTCAAAAAAATTAATTGATTTGGTCAAGATTTATGATCAGTTCATACTTCCAAAAATTATCAACTACCACTAAGAATTTCCACTATCAACTTTCACTTGCATGTTAAATGTATCACTTTACTTTCACCTTTTCATAATCCCAACGAAAAATTATCAACTAAAAAGTTGATCAATTTTTAACTTTTAAAAAAGTCGGCATAATTCGTGTCAGCTTTCGGATATAATCGGCTGGAGGAAAATTTGACAAGTACATAAAAATATAACAAAGAACATTATAAACAAATAAAACTTGGTAAAAGTGTTTCATAAAATAGTTGAAACACGTTAGAATAAAATTAGTTAAACAATCACAATTAAAAAGCAAAAAAATTACGTGTTATTGTTAGATTAGAATATTACTGGGGGATTTTGATTGGTCATTTTACTAATTGTTAAATTTTTGAAGTATGAACCAGGCACTTTTACTTTGTAGTGTGTTAGTTTAGTGGAAATTCTTGGTGGCAGTTGTTAATTTATAGAAATATACACTAACACTACTTGTTTTTCAATTGTGGCTGTTTAACTAATTTTATTCTATGGTGTTTCAACTATTTTATGACGCATTTTTACCAAATTTTATTTGTTTTTAATGTTATTTTTTCTATTTTGATGTACTTGACATTTTTCCCTCCAGCCAAAAACATCCGAAAGAGAACACAATTTAGTCCGACTTTAAATATTAAATTAAAATGTAAAAACTTGACTAACTTTTCAGTTGATGACACAGGTTCAAAAAAAGTTGACGCATATTTGGCCAGACCATTTTATTCTTATGTAATTTGACGGTCTGGACCTGAGGTCCGTTAACCTCTATCACGTCACGCTCAAGGTCGTTTCAAGGTCAAATGGGGTAAAATTCACTAAATAAAGCGGAAGAAGACGGTATGTAGGTTATTGAGGTCATTGAATCCAAATTCGTGGTTTGTTTAGTCCTCCAGGGCCAGCCAGAAGTCATTTCAAGGGCAAATTCAGAAAAATCCACTAAGTAAATCTGAAAATGTAGATATGTAGGGTAAATAAATCTACAAAAGAATATATGTAGACTTTTGAGGGCGCTGACTCTGATTTCGTGATTTGTTTAGAACCTCAGGGTTAGCTCAGAGGTCATTTTAAGGTCAAATCGAAAAAATCCACTAAAGAAGAGAACCCACGCGCAACTAGATCTATATCCGTTACACAGCAGATAGGCAAGTATATGGAGCCGAAACTCAAGCTTTCAAAACCACCTACCCCACGCGCAACTACATCGATCTTCGCTAGAAGCAGGCCTATGAGCGGAGCATGTTTTCAAGACGAAACCCAAGCTCCTAAAAGTACGTACCCTACGCGCAGCTAGATCAATATCCGTCACATCACATCACGAACAGATAGGCTAGCGAAGCAAGTTTTTATAAATGTATAACACAAATCCCAAGCTCACACATGCTGTCTGGAGTATGTGATTTTTGGAGAGCTGGGATTCTTATTCAGCGACCACAAAATATCTTCTTTTTCAGATTTATTAGTGGATTTTTCTCAATTTGACCTTAAAATGACCCTGAAGTAACCTCTGGCTGACCTTGTGGAATTAAACAAATCATGAATTCGGATTCAGCAATCCCAAAAACCTACATATCTTTTTTTTTAGATTTATTTAGTTTTTTTTCTCAATTTCACCTTGTAATGATCCTGAAATAACCTCTGGCTAACCTTGGAGGATTAAACAAACAACGATTTCTGATTTAGCGAACTCAAAAACCTACATATCTACTTCTTTAGATTTATTTAGTGAATTTTACTCCATTTAACCTTAAAATTACTTTTAACCTGATGTGGTAGAGGTTACATAAGAATAAAATGGTCTGGTCAAATGTGCATCAACTTTTTTTTTGTAAACCTATGTAATTGTTAATTTTTAGTTGGGACCTTCGATCATACCTTGGCTATATTCTTTTGAGTAATTATCAATTGATCAAAGTGAAACTGATAACTTCATGTTCTTTTGAATATGCATTTACTTGTCATTGGGCTGAAGTGATCATGATTACTTCAAGTGATAGAAGTGAAAGTGATAATGACTCAAAAGAATAGCCCTCTTATAGATTTAAACAACAATAGAATTGTTTGATGGCTGTTTATGGTCGGTGGGGGAGGTTTTTTTGATGTTTGACAGACATAAACATGTTTACTTATCTTTTCTTTCAGTTTAATTGCTTGTCGTGACTCGTTTCAGTGTTTTTATTGGTAAATATTGTTAGATATTGTTTACATATTGAAAATAATAACAGTAATAATTTTCAGATCTTTCAATAATCGACACGTCAATATTTAACACGAAGTAAATATCGCTACATATAATTTTATTTACCTACTTATGACCAATATTGTAGTTACCTTATTTATCAGCACATTATATGCATCATCGTCAGAAATAAATTTTTCTCGCCAAAATTTGTTAAAAACGAAATCGTAGCAAACGGTAACTTATGTTTCTACTTTTTAGTAGCTTTTAAAGCATAATTTGATCCCGCAAATAACACTATGTTGTTTTGCTAGTTGATGTGTTTTTTCTGTTCTAGTATTTACCAAGCAATATTCATCACATCTCGATTTTTTCTTCTTTCTTGTGCCAAAACATCTGGTAGTTTCTTCTTTGTTTTGTTTTTTAGGTTTTTCTCGTGGCGTACTATTAGATTCCGAATCCTCTATTTTCTTCTCCTTTGTTTTCTTCTCTTTCGATTTCTTCTCCTTCGCTTTCTTCTTTTCCTTAACTTTTTTCTTTTTATTATCTAAAAATTTCCATAATTTCTGTACCGTAGAGATTATAGAATTTTATATTATAACCAGTCACACAATTGCTTTAAAAATAATATCTCTATTGCAATGATTCCCAAGCGATGGATTACGACCCTCAAAGACGTTGTTGTGTTTTTTTTTTTGGGGGGGGGGGGGATCGCGGATTATCAAATTTGAAAACCAAAATTAAATTGAAACCCGGTGATAAAATATTAGCAATTTATTTTAATACATCCTTGTCTAACAACACAATTCGGAAGCGTGTTTCAAAAGACGTGATGGCACAAATTTTACCTTAAATAAAGGTATCGCCATCGTTTCCTTTCAAATTGACGAATCGACCGACGTTCGATTATGTTCCTAGTTACTCAATTCACTTGGAGGACATCAAAGAAACTACTACCAAAGGTGAATACGTCATGGAGAAGATAAGTTCGTCCTTTGTAAGTAATGAATTCTAATGGGAAAACTTGTATGGAGTGTTTATCGATGGAGCACCAGCTATGCTGGGATCGAAATCGGGCTTGCAGTCAGTTAAAGGGCGTGCACTCCAAACAAAAGGATTGCATTTCATAATTCATCGATAGGAGACGAGATGTGTAGATAATCTAAGAGAGGAACTTAATATCCACCTTCTAGTCCTTGAATCAGAAATTCAGCGTTATTTTCTGGAGTTCTCTAAACTAGAAGCTGCATTAGTACGAAACCCATTTCATTTATTTTTGGATGTTGTCAACATTCCCGACCAAGTGCAGGATACATTTTTGGAGTTGCTAAATGACTCCTTAGCGCGTGAAATATTTCACGAAAGATCATTACCTCAATTCTGGTGTGCTATTCGTCATTCTTATTTTAAAGTTGGCATGCTTTCTTTTCGAATATTAGTGTAGTTTGGTTCTACTTACCTCTGCGAAAGGGGATTTTCGACTCTTCTACAGATAAATTCAAAAGCCAAGAATAAGCTGAATGTTCAAGATGGCACGAGATTGGCCTTGCCAAAAACTCAACCAAGAATTATAAGACTAATACATCAGATACAAGCTCAATCATAACTTTAATAATTAATACTTAATACCTTGCAATGAACCCACTATCATGCCGTTTGAACTCCACCAGATACGGCTTTAGTATTAGAAATAACAACGAGGAGGTGGTAAGAGTGAATCATCTTCTATACATGGATGATCTTAAACTGATGGCTGCTACCAGAAGCCAGCTGGAGCAAATGCTTAAAATTGTAGAGGAGTTCTCCGGGGATATCGGAATGCAATTTGGACTTGACAAGTGTCGTATTTTGAACATCGTTAAAGGGAAGATACAACCCGGGGCTTTTGAAATGCAGAATGGTGAAACTATAGCTGCAATGGAGGCAGACCAAACATACAAATATCTAGGTATGAAACAGGCTAAAAGAATTGACCATCACACTATGAAGGCTGAATTGACATCCGAATTTGTCAGGAAGGTAAGGCGGGTATTACGAACTAATTTAAATAGTAGAAATTTGTTTAAGGCGCTCAACACGTATGCTTGCTCTGCGCTGAGCTACTCTTTTGGAATTGTAAAGTGGAGCAGGACGGACATCCAAAACCTGCAAGGAAAAATAAGGACACTCCTAACAAAAGCACAAACACATCACCCTCGGAGTGCTATTGAACGTACAATGCTTCCAAGACACCAAGGAGGAAGAGGATTGGTGGATATTGGTAAGCAGCTCGACCAACAAATAATATACTTACGTTCATATTTCCACAGGTTAGCGGACTCTTCCACACTGCATCGAGCAATATGCGAGGCAGACGATTCAACGCCGCTACAGTTGAGGGAACAAGATATTACTTCTCACCACCAAACAGACCAAGAGAAGTTACAAACCTGGCTACAGAAGCCACTTCATGAACCGCATCCAAATGAGGTCAATCAGGACAATGTCGACAACTCAGCGTCGAACTACTGGTTGATTTCAGGACAGATGTTTCCGGAAACGGAGGGCTTCTTGTTAGCTATCCAAGACCAGGTTATTCCGACGAAGAACTATCGGAAGTTCATCACTAGATATCCCTCAATAGAAAATGACTAATGTAGATATGGCTGTCGAACATCAGAGACAATCCAGCACATAACTGGAGGATGCCAAGCGTTTGCCGCAACCGAGTAAAAGGAAAGACACGACTCAGCCGCTAAGATACTCCACCAAGAGTTAGCAGAAAAGTTAAACCTATTTCAGGTAGGAAAAGTGACTTATTACAAATACAATCCAGAGCCTATTCTTGAGAACAACCAGTTCAAGTTATATTGGGACCGAACGGTTCTGACGGATCAGACAGTTGCTCATAATAGACCAGATATACTAATAGATAAAATTTCTAGGCGGACTACACTAATCGACATCGCTGTACCTAACAACAACAACCTAAGACCAAAATACAACGAGAAGATCGCCAAATACAGAGATGTGGAGGTACAAATCCGAAGACAGTGGGCAATGAACAGCGTCCAAACGATTCCCATAGTACTGTCAACAACTGGAGTGATACCAAAGAACCTCCTGCAGAACATCAAGGAACTGGGCCTTAGTGAGCATCTGTATAAGCCGATGCAGAAAGCAATTCTCCTAGCAACAGCGCGAACCGTCCGAAAGTTCGTAGGAAATACAGCAGACCATGTCCCCTAGGACTCGATAATATGGAAAGGGTTCCAACAGAGCTTCATATTTTTGGTATCTTTGTGTACCTGGTATGAGTCAATATTCCCTGGAGGGAGTGCGAAGTCGTTTGGCTTGTAAATCAAATAAGGTATACTTAATACAAAATCATCTTTGTTAAATCCCAAAATATTTTTTCGCAAACATTTTTAAAAAATGGAAAAAGGGATGCGTTTGAAAAAATGTTGGAAACCACTGATCTGTGGCGAAAATACGAAATAATTTTTACAAACCAAACTTTTATTGTACCTGGTGATGATGATGTGTCAGTGGTTTCGGTACCATCAGTAGAATCTGACATCCCGGTTTTCCTATCTTTCTGACTTGTGCCAAATATTGAAACTCTTTTCTTTTGAATGCAAACATCACTGCTAGGCAATACAATGCCCCTATTTAAGGCTTCTTTGATATCATAAACTTCACAAGCACAATCTTTTTTTTCTGTGCAAGGAGAAAATTTTAGAGTTTTATTATTTTCCATAAGTTTTTCAAACTTTTCAGGAACACACAACTACAAAAGAATATGCAATATTAAGGGAATGGTTCTTTTGAAATCAAAAAGTTGACATAAAGAGTATAGTAAATCTACCTCAGTGTATTTAAAAAAAAAAGACAGTATAATTTTTCAAATTGTTTTCTGCTCCTCTGTCCGCAAATTATAGTATTTTTTACTGAGCTTTCCCAAATATGTGTTTTAAATCATTATATTGCATAAAAAACTTTAAATGCATTTTCTAAATTTACTATACTTATACAGTGTGTTTTTAACGTTCGAAATTTGCTCCTTGTTGGTGAATTAGCGATAAAAAATATATTAAAAGAAAAAAGGTACCTTTCCAGAAGTGTTTGTTTCAATACTTTCCCCAATACAATTAGCTAATACATCTTTTGAAGCCATCAACTTCTTATCACTTGTAGTAGCATCTTTCACAGGCTTTTGGTCAGTTGTAACGCTTTTGGTATCAATTTCTGATTTAGTTTTGGGGCAACAGCCACATTTGCAAAAAGGATCTTGGCTCCAGTCATCAGTTTGAATGAATACAGTAGCTAAAGACAAAAAAATTATTTAGAGGAATCTGATGGCCTCAAATACTCATAAGGCGACCAAGTACGTGTCGAACATGCATTACGTTAGGATTCCGTAGCATCTTTTCTTTATTATGTTATTATTTTAAGCAAATATTTTTTTGGAGAGCGTATTAAAATATCGGAGATTAAATTCTAAGGAGTTTTTTTTTTTATTTCATAAATTAGTGATCTCTCTCTCTCGGCAATCAGATCATCCACTAACTGTCACCTGACTGTTTGTGCAAGTTCTGATCCTACCGACATACTTTGGAATTTATATTTATATAGCAGTTGTTTCCTGCGAATGTTGCTCTCGGTTCAATATAGCTCTACTGACGAGACCATAAAGTGGTCGAAACGCGCATGGAGAGACCAGAGAATATTTGTAGGAAACAAACTGTATGTATATAATCTTTCCTTTTCTCTGCTTGAAAGGGTAATACATATAAACAACTATCAAAATACGACAGATAGATTTCTTTAGTTCTTACTGAAATTTTCGTATTGCAAAAATTTCGTACTACTCCGGCGATTGTATAGATGTCGTTTGACTGGCGATATTTTTCAGTCTGGCACCGAAGTCGGCAGGTTTTTAATATCCTACCGACCTACTTTGAAATTTATATTTTATATAGCAGTTGTTTTCTGCGAATATTGCTCTCGGTCCGATACAGCTCCACTGATGAGACAATGGTTGAAACACGTATAGAAAGAGGACCAGAGTTGTATTTGCAGGAAACAAACTGTTTGTATATATTCTTTCCATTTCTTTGCCTGAAAGAATAATACATATAAACATCTGTTACATTATATTAAGAAAATAATGATAATCTGTGTATATTCCCTTCTGTCTTCTTTACCTTTTTTGGATCCAATATCAGACTGTGTCTGAATTATTTTTTGATTAATAATAGGTTTGATATTAGTAGCCTTTTCTGTGGGAGTCTTGCTGACATTTCCTGTTTGGGTTTCTCTTTCAGTTTCTTGAGAAAAATTAGCGTCTGTTAAAACCTAAAAAATTAATTAAAAAATTAAATTATTATTAATAAAAACTGTTACAGTGAATTTTTAACGCATCAACCGCCTCTTCTGGCTGGAAAATCTATTTCACCCATAGTTCTTAAGAACTCACCTCCCTAGAAATTTTTTTAGGTTTACAGCTGCATAATTTATTATTACATTTATGCTTGGAAAGTACTATTTCAGTAACATAGTTGATCAAATCGTGCCGATTCTGGACTTTTTTATTTTTTCCGTTATCATGTTTTCTGATATAATTTTTTAAAACTTCCGAGCTGTGTTTTTTTAATATTTTCGTTAGATCATTGCTAGACTTGGCCTTATTAAAATTGTCATTTTGGAAAGTTAGATAGCAGTCTTTTTCCGCAGATAAATAATCTATTTCTCGCAGTAAAGTCTCATATTCGTATTCGAGTTGTTCGTCGACATTTTTGTCGGATTTTTCACTGCTCGGGACATTCCTTGTTACTTTATACCATTGGGTACTGACTATTTTGCTTAAGTTCTTTAGGAATTTTGAATAGTCGTCTTCCGTAGGCATTTATTTAAGATTATTTAGTAATTTTTTAAAGCCGTTTTATTTTCTTGTTTGTCACTGTCACATCACTTTAAAATAAAATGACAGTTTATACAATAGTTTTATTTGTCATTTGTCGTTGTGTAACCGGTCTTTTAAGTGAGGCGTTTTGGTTAATGGTGTGATGTCTCTGGAGTAATATTATTTTGCCCGGAAGTTAACAAATTTAAAATATTTTTATTAAAAACATTTAAAAAGCGTAAATCATTTATTCTAAGTTTATCAAACGAAATTCTAAAATAAAGAAATAAATCGGAAATCTTCAAAAATAGTACAAGTATTCACTTTAAAATTCAACAACAAAAAAAACTATAATACATTTTAAATATTAAAATAAAATTATTTTTCTTTTCCAATTTGTGAAAGTTTTGCAATTCAAAGAGTTTCGCAAACTCCAAAATAAATGGTAATCAGATAGTGCCAGGTCGGGGCTCTATGGGGGATGCTACATCACTTCCTAACCAAGCTTCAATAATTTCCCACGAGTTACTAAAGATGAGTGAAGCTTTGCATCAAGATGGAACACAATTCCTTTCCATTTATCATTTCTGACCGTTTTGATTGCTTCATCCAGTTTCATTAGTTGTTGACAGTAAACATCTAAATTAATCGTCCGGCCTTTTGGAAGCCACTCAAAATATACAACACCTTTGTAGTCCCGCCAAAATGATAGCGTGACCTTTTTTGTATGCAATTTAGATTTAGATGTGATTTATACTGGTTTATCATGCTTGGACCATCATCGTTTTCCAATGATGTTACTGTAAATGACCCATTTTCCACTACCAGTGATGATTCTTTTCCAAAAAGGAACTGTTTTATTGTTCGTGAGATGAATATGGCAAATATTGATTCGTGGTGTTCAATTTATGCGAAATCCAGATATTGAGCTTCTTAGCGAGTCCAATACATCTTAAGTGATTTTAAATTGATGTGTGGTATACATTTAACCTCTTTGCAATCTCTCGACGACGATTATCTTCAATTATGACTTTGATTTGATCATCATTAATTTGAATAGGTCGACCAGGACGTTGATATTTGAGTGAAAAATCTCCAGAACGGAATTTTTTAAATCAATACTGACACGTGCATTCTGTTATGCAATTAACACCTTATACTTCACCTATCTATGTGAGCCTCAGCAGCTTTCTTTCCTTTACGGAAATAAAAAAATCAAATACAGGGTGATTCAAAAATCGATCACGAAACTTAAGGGGGTGATTCTACTTGACAAAATAAGGGTAGAGCTTCATATAATTTTTTTTCAAAATGTCATTCGTTTTCGAGTTACAAGCCGTCCAAGTTCAAGTTTTTATTTTTTGTTTTTTGAATTACTCGCTTACAGGAAAACCGATTTGACTAATATTTGAAAGATAGGCTAAGTCTTCTGCGCTTCATCATTTTAGTAACAATTCACATTGATTGTTTGCCGCTAGAGGGCACTTTACCTACATTGAAAATTGTTTTTTTGTCATAATTTTTTAGTGTTGACAGCTACAGTAGTTTTTGGCATAATTTCTGAAAGACTGATGCCAGGCCTTTAAAAAAGGTGCTCTTTATTTACATCGCTAAACCCAACGGTTTAGACGTAAATCACCCTTAAAAATTAAGTGGTAAATGTACTTTTCTCATTTCATTACCACCAGCTACCAGGTAAATAGCTATCAAAGTATACTAGAGCTGTCAGTTTAACATCAAATAAATTCGCTTTTTAAACTATTTAATTTATAATCTTAAAATAACTAATAATGGCTAATCAGTAAATATTCATATTATGGATTATTGCGATATACATTTAATTGATAAAAATTAATGAAACAGTACTAAACAAACTAAAAAAGATTCTCAAAATGTCCCCCATTTTCTTCCATACATTTCCTAACACTCTTCAAAAAATGTCGCCTAACTCGATGAAAAATTCCTGGTGTTTCTTTAATAATTTGGCACTTTTCGATTATCCTGAAGTGAAGATCCTCGACGTTGATTACTGGAATATCGTACACCAATTGTTTCAAATGACCCCAAAAGAAAAAATCCATAGGATTAAGGTCTGGTGACCTCGCTGCCCATGCCAATGGTCCACTTCGTCCTATCCATCGCTCAGGATACGTTGCATTCAAATACTGTCGGACACGTATACTAAAGTAGGGCGGAGCTCCGTCTTGGAGGATCCACATGTTGGCCCTTACTTCCAATGGCACATCTTCCAGATACAATGGGAGACGATTTTGGATAAAATCTAAGTATACGTCACCAGTTAATGGGCCATCAAAGAAATGAGGACCAATAAGGTAATCTCCTATTATCCCTGCCCACACATTTAGTGAAAATCTACGCTGATGTTTCGTTTCTACCACATTGTTTGGGTTTTCGTAAGCATATGTGTGGATGTTGTGTAGATTTGTTATGCCATCACGAGTGAAACCAGCTTCGTCAGTGAATAATATGACGCCAATTAATCGATTATCGTGTTCATACTTAGCTAGGATCTGATTGCACATTTCCAACCGTCTCGGCCGATCATCGTCATAAAGAGCCTGCACCTTTTTTGAATGAAACGGGTAGAGTTGTTCTTCTCTTAGTATCCTCCATGAACTAGCCTGACAGAGCCGCACTTCATTCCCAATTTTTCTAGTACTAATACCTGGATTATCTTCAATAATTTCAAGCACTCTTTCTTCTTGTTGCACGTTTCTAGCAGTTCTAGGTCTTCCCCTATTTCCATTATAACTTTTAAAGGAACCACATTCCGCAAGCCTCCTGTGCACACTGGAAAATGTTTGAGCATGAGGGATATTTCTTTCCGGATAACTCTCCATATAATATCTTCTTGCCAACTCTGCATTACCATTTGCTTTTCCATAACAAAAATGGATATCACAATATTCGATATTTGAATATTGGTGATTAGCCATTATTAGTTATTTTAAGATTATAAATTAAATAGTTTAAAAAGCGAATTTATTTGATGTTAAACTGACAGCTCTAGTATACTTTGATAGCTATTTACCTGGTAGCTGGTGGTAATGAAATGAGAAAAGTAAATTTACCACTTAATTTTTAAGGGTGATTTACGTCTAAACCGTTGGGTTTAGCGATGTAAATAAAGAGCACCTTTTTTAAAGGCCTGGCATCAGTCTTTCAGAAATTATGCCAAAAACTACTGTAGCTGTCAACACTAAAAAATTATGACAAAAAAACAATTTTCAATGTAGGTAAAGTGCCCTCTAGCGGCAAACAATCAATGTGAATTGTTACTAAAATGATGAAGCGCAGAAGACTTAGCCTATCTTTCAAATATTAGTCAAATCGGTTTTCCTGTAAGCGAGTAATTCAAAAAACAAAAAATAAAAACTTGAACTTGGACGGCTTGTAACTCGAAAACGAATGACATTTTGAAAAAAAATTATATGAAGCTCTACCCTTATTTTGTCAAATAGAATCACCCCCTTAAGTTTCGTGATCGATTTTTGAATCACCCTGTATATGCCGAAAATGTTCGCTGCACTCCATGTTAAAATTGACTCTAAATTAACAGCTACAAACAAAATTATGCACAAGTTGCTTTTAAAGTAACCCAAATGTTACTGATACTAAAGTCAAAAGGAAAAGACCATTACACTGACAAAAGTTCTTCAAAACAATTACAACGCTCCCTATGTGTGACAATCAAAAATACTTTCTTGTCGACCCTAGAATTTAAACTGGCGATCAGCTGATTGCAGCGTTGCCAATAGTCCTTCATTATAAGGACTATTTAAACTGGTGAATTAGTATTTCATTTTTTTTTCACGTCAGTTTAGTTGACAGTGTTAGGGGAAAGGAAGGTAAATAAATAAAAACTTATTTTTGGATATTGTATTTTCCTAATTTTATTGTCACAGTCACTTGAAAAGAGGGACATACGAAGTATAGACTCTGTTTTTTATGATATAGTTTTTTATATGCCAAATAAGGTAAAAATGTACAGGTCGATTAATGTGTAAGCGTAATATCTAAATGTTTTTGTTCCTTAATATTTCTACTTAAAAATTTGGCATAATAGCTACCTATAATTTTATATTAAAATTAAATAACCCTAGTACACCAGAACCTATACTTTGTATGTCACTCTTTTTGAATAATATATGATTTTCAGAAATCGGTTGCCAAGATATTTTTTCTATCATAAGAAATGTCTTTACAAGTAAAAAAAATAATTGCACACATAATTTTAAAACCATATAGCTATTTACAAATTGGGGACGGGTAAGCTATAATTTAAGGAAAATTGTAAACTCTATTAATAAAATACTAATGTACAGGGTCCCCCAAAACTTTCCATTTTTATTTTTTTATGAAGTCATTTAATTACCGGTTCTGCCTTATTAGCAATGTGCTTCTTTTTACGTATTGCAATAACAAATTTCGTTACATTTTGAAAGACCCTATATAAATAACAAAATAATCGTTTTCTATTAAGACTAAAAAGCTGTAAATAAATTAGATTAAAAAAAGGGTGTTTGTTTGGATCTGCTCTTTTGGTTTCTGTTCTTCGTTTCTCAATGGAAACATGCAATTCAGTATTAATCCATGAAAACATCCGTTCGCTCGTTTCATTCTTGTAGAAACTTGCAGGCGTTTTCCAAAATCTCATTTGGCGTCTTCTATTATTGTTTCCTGAAGACCAACTGATTGACGACCTAACTGATCTTTAACTAGCAATTACAGAAGATAAACTAAATGAGATTTTAGAGAAACGTCTGCTAGTTTTTACAAGAAACCAAACGAACGAACGGGTCTACCTGGGATTAATACTGAAATATATGAGAACTCGGCGAGTAACGAGGCGAACCGCACTTGAAAATGCCAAATGATATTTTGGCTAAACGTCGTGAAAACGATTTTTTGAACGAACGGATTGAAACTCGGAATAACCAAACCATTCATTCCACCATTCGTGAAAACCGCGTCAACCGGACCAGAGCCAGGAGTAAAATTAAAAGCAACCAAATAAGGTGCTCAAGGGCTCATTTTAAAGCTTAGAACATCTACTTTTAAATGCCGAGTGCGACTTTGAAAAATCCAATATGGCGACCGGAAACCGGAGAGAAATCGAATGTCTAGCAAAAAAGCTTGTAAAAATAAAAATTCGCAACCAATCGGGTCGTTTTTGGCTCATATTGTAGCTGATGGGAGCTCCTAAAAAACAGGTGTGTTAAGTTGACAAAATACAACATGGCGGATCCAATATGACAGTAAAAAATTCAACAAATTTTGTACAAATCGGTTGATTTTCGAAAGTGTCGTCCGCCATCTTAGATCCACCATCTTGAATTTGGCAAACCTGACCTCGAATTCGTGATCAGCAACTCCCAAAATCCCCGTATATCAAATTTGGTGCAAATCGGTTGACTTTCAAAAAATACGTCCGCCATCTTAGATCCGCCATATTGAACTTGAGGATTTTCGAAATTTGACCCCAGATTCGTAATCGGCAATACCAAAAAAGTCCGTATACCAAATTTTGTGCAAATTGGTTAATTTTTAAAAAATACGTGCCCCAAATTGGATCCACCATCTTGAATTTTGCAAATCCGACCTTGGATTCGTGATCAGCGACCCCTAAAACCCCCGTATACCAAATTTGCTGCAAATTGGTTGATTTTCAAAAATTCGGCCACCGTATTGGATTTTTGACCGCTACATTGGATCCACCATGTTGGATTTTGTCAACCGATCACGCCTGCTTTTTAGAGGCGTCCATCAGCTAAAATTTGAGCCAAAAACGATGTGATCGATTTGCGAATTTTTATTTTTACAAGTTTTTTTTTTGCTAGACACTCGATTTTTCTACGGCTTCCGACCGCCATATTGAATTTTTCAAAGGAGCTCTAGATATATGTAAGTAGACGTACTAAGCTTTAAAATGAGCCCTTGGTCAATATTTTTGGTTGCTTTTAATTTTGGTCATAGCTCTGATCCGGTTGGCGTGAATATATATATATATATATATATATATATATATATATATATATATATATATATATATATATATATATACATAATCATATATCTCTAGAATCATTTTATTTTAGCTTTATTTAAAAAAAAAACGATTTATTTTAAAATTTCATAATTTCTCTGAAGTTGTATTATATCAAAAGATTATTTAGTGTAAGTGAAGAAATTGTGTGCTTCTTTGAGTCGGGTAAATCAAAACAATGACCTTGTTTCTAACAGAAGATGCCGATCGGATATAAATTATCAATTGGAGACTAAAATCAAATGCATTTTATCGAAAAATACTCCTTCCGATTCACTAATTTCTATTTCCCTTCTTTATAATAAAACAAAAGCAATATATTAAAAAGAAAGAGATGGCACTTGTTCTCTCTTTAAAAATGGCAACAACTGTAAATTACTTCAGGTTGGTGGATGTGATCAATTATTTGGAAAAAGGTAAATAAAGTCAATTTGTTTCTCCTGTACAAGAGTTAAAAATATTTAATTTCATCCGATTTCCATATATTTCATTTCTTACTTTTTTCTTTTCTTTTTGATACATTTTAATCAAGATAATTTATAAAAAGATTTCCAATTACCGATTTCATAAAAATGATAGTTTAAGTATTAACAACAAAAAAAAAATCGACTACTGACATACATTTCAATTCGATTCCGTTTTTAACGTGTAAAAACGTGTTCCATCCGATGTACGTTGAAATGTTGCATCCAATTGAAACTTTAATCAGAATCGTTTATTATGCCGAGTGTCCATTAATCAGACAAAGATAAGGCACAGACGCGACAAATGACATACACGTGTCTGATCGTGTCGTGTCGCACTGGTATAGGCGAATTTAAAAGGCATGCAAATCAACGAATAGATTTTTTTAAAGCCTTAGTCGCGTCTATGTCTTGTCTTTGTCCGATAGGTGGGTGCTCGGCCTTAGGTGAGTAACTACATCGGATAAGTCCGATCAGATCTGAATGCTATGTTAGAAACAAGGTCGATATCTACAAAAATAACCTCATTTTGACAATTTATGACCCTCAAAATTTATATATATTTAGAAGTAAGAGAAATTAATATTTCTTCTATAGGATTCGCAGTCTAGATTAACTAGTATTAATTTCTTTTGTCTATGTATTTACCAAATATGTTACTGATTACAGATAACCTTTCTAGTTATTCAATTTATTGGCCGATAGATAAGTCGACTGTAAGTCGACCATATATAATCTTAATGACATCTACGTACTGCATTATTTTTTTAATCCTTTTCAATATTAAAGGACTTTTAATGGAACAGTATTTTAAATTTAAAAAAAAAATGTAGAACCTAAAGAAAACTAGACTAATATTATGACTTAAATATACCAAATTCACTTGCTGATTTTAAATTCATGTAGAAATGTAGAACCTAAAGAAAACTAGACTAATATTATGACTTAAATATACCAAATTCACTTGCTGATTTTAAATTCAGATCAAAAGTAAGTCAAACAAACATCCCTAAAATGTCAGATTTAAATAAAAAGGAAGCTTGCATTAACTGAATTTAAAAATAATGTCAATAAACCATAATTAAATAAATAAACGCTTCTTATTTTCATCTGAGAATCGATTGAGGTATCAGCTTTTCTATTATTCTACGAAATAAATAATAAGTACATAACCTATAAATTAAAACTTAAAAGGAACATGTTAGAATGTTGTGTAAGTTTTGATATTGGAAGAAATATATTTATACATGGTAAAGAATTTTCTCCGTCAATAAGAATAATTCAATGGGTTCAAGTTTTAGTAATCAAAACTAATTTATTTTTGTTTAATTATTGTCTACGAGTGCTGTGTAAATTCTTAGAAAATCAATGACTAAGTTAGGAAGGTGGGATTTATCATACTGCGCGACAAAAAATTAGTGTTTAGTTATTTAGCCTATGGATGGTTATAGTATACACAACATAACAATAATTTGTAAACTCTTATCTAAATCAGAGGCCTGAGGGCCAACACCGGCCGCGAACACTACCAATCCGGTCCGTCATAGTTTATTTTGATTACAATGTAAAATTTACAATGTGAGTAAATCATACGAAATAATAATCAAATGTTTTTGTAATGACCAAAAAGAAACAATATCTGACATACATAATAAAACCAAACATTTTAACTGTAATTAATGATAGAGAGATTTAAAAAACTTACAATAAGGACATACATAAATAGCAGCTACTGGGGCTTTGTCATAACCTGCACTTAACTCCTCTACTCTCCGCAAGATGTCACTACTATACATTTGGTACCGACATAAGTAGTCGTAACAATACGTAACGCATAGCACGCGTATTGACTATCTCTGTTGCATTGCCATTGATAGTTGTAAGTACCAACCAAAATTGCAAAAGGTGAGAGGTATGGCTCCGTAACCACAGGATATAAAAGAGCTATGTTCCATTCATAGCAAGAGGCTGTTGAAAGCTGCCTATTTTTTTTATAGGGGAGAACGAATTCCCCTAACATAGTGTCAATATATGACACAATACATCTACCACTGGTTCTTCATTTGAAAATTGTCTATCCCTTGGTCCAGTGCTAATCTCGTTGTAATATGCATTGACAGTTAATGTCCCTAAAGATTTTTTGAAGTTTAATACTGAAAGCCCTTGGGCTATAATTGTAGTTATAAGACGCATGGTAGTATCGAGCTACACATTAATAAATATCGTACGAGACTGTGGGAAGACGTCGGTCAGCGAGCGAGTGAGTGACACAACAGCGCTTTGTATTTAATTAAATAGGAAAGAAACCAAGTTATCTTGATAACGAAAGTTTAATGTTTTTACTAATCACCAGTGCACAGCTATGAAGTACTTCAAAGTACGTAGAGTTAGTTTCAGTAAAGACTCCTACGTAGTATCTGCCCGATCTGGCAGGAATACTACACTGCTGCCAGATAATACTAGTAAGCCTCTTGAATTATCCTTATCGACAGAAATATATGTTACATGATGGCAAGATTTTTTCCTATATGTAAACTAGTAAGCTCTTACATTGATTAAGATTGCATTTCTCGAAAAGTGCAATTTTTTCAACATTCATAATTTAGTTAAATTGATTAATAAACATTACATATCAATTATTTAATATCTTGGTTAGTTAAATCCCAAATATCTAATTTTAAAACCAATGAAAATTATCCTAAATGTTTAGTCTTGTTATATTTTGGTAAAACAACTATTTTTTTTTATATAAATTTTAAACATAAACTAAAGCGACAATAGGTCACTAAAAAAGGATTCTTATTAGGATAGTTTTTAAAAAATAAATTTCCTGAGCTGCTCAATTTTGACTTTTAAATAGTAGAGGAATTTTTTCTAGCGAAAAATTTTTTATCACCCTTCTTCAGTGACTTACTGTCCTTTAAATTTCAGTGCACTTTTCTTTCTTACTATTCTAATAATGTTATCAGTACATAATACTATTTTTCAAAACACCTAAGTTAATATTTATATACAATTTTTGCTACTTTATAAATTTTACAATCCTATCAACAAAACCCTTACGGTGTTATTGTGTACCAAGCAAACTTTATTTTTAGATAATTCTGTGCAAAGACATATAATAAAATATAAATTAAAGAGATTCTAACTGTTTGATCCTGTGATCTTACAATTACTTTCACTGCCCAATATGTCTGTAAATCAACTAATTTAACTGAATAAGAGTCCAAATATTGAAGTTCACTTAATATAAACGTAGAGCACACTTTAAGGGACTTTTGAGTCATATAATATCGCTGCGAACAATAAATAAATAAATACTAAGAATGTCAAAACCGCTCATCCAACAAAAATTTTTCAAGAGGTAAAAAAGCTTTCAAATACATGCGGCTATCCTACAGAAATATCTAGGTTGTCATAACGTTGATGACAAAAAACCAGAAGCGATATTTACTAGTGACGTCCCTTTTTTAACTCTTACACTATTTTATAGCAAGTCACTAAACCACTAGAAAAAGTCATATTATAATGTTAAACCACATGCCAAAAATCATTAGGTTTAGATACTATGTTTTTAGGGAATTTGGGAAAAATCAATATTTTGTTAAAACTTTGACGTCTTCTACCGCTTAAGCGAAGCAGCTGGCGTAAATCGACCTATTTTGACGTCGAGTTTGTCATCAAACGTTGTACACGTATTGTTTTTATCTCAAAAATGACCTCCGAATGACCTTCGAGTGATTTCTACCGATTTTCTTCAGTTTTGTTACCTGTTTAATGCACTCTCAGTGAAAAATAGAATAAAAGGAAGAATCGACATAGATTTTACTTACATAAATATGAATTTTTTCAAAAAATAGTTAAATTTGTACGCAGTTTTCAAAGTTAAATTAAAGTCAATGGAACTTTTTTAACATTTTTCCCAAATTCGAAATTGCATAACCTTCAAGTTAAAAAAAATATCTCATTAGTGTCATCCCAAGTAGAGATATTTGATTTTCGGAAAAATTAGTTTCAAATATGCCAAAGTGTGGTCACGCAGTGTTTTGCTGCGATCTGTCGACCAGTTTGTTTACAAGTGTTGATCGAGTTAACCTCAAATAGACAGCCGTAGACTTATAAACAGCAAATTTTGTATTTTTTTTTCTATTTCGATAAAGCGACATTTATTGAGAACTGCATAGAAAAATGTTTAAGAAACCTCATTTACAATGCTCAAAATCCATATAATCGCACTAAGTCGACAGAACTTAAATTAGAACTTGTAGAAAACGAAAATCTTCAAAATGAGTGGATGGTACGATTTAAAAAATTAGCGAAGCCAGTCCGTTTTTACATTATTCCCAATTTATGAAGCAAATATTAGAACAAAATGGCATGTAACTGTCAATTAGAAGACAAGATTTTAACAGGATGCGTTGTTAAGAATAAATCTGTTGAATCAAAGAAAAACAAGGAAAGAAGATTGAAGTTTATTTATGACAAATTGTACAAAAACATTGATTTTCGAAAAAAGGGCTCTAAACTGATGAGACCTAGATTAATTTATTTGAAAATGAGAAAAAATATGTTCGCCGTCCGCCAAATGGTAGGCTCGATTTATGTTATACCCTAAAGCACTGTGAAGGATCTTTTATAGTTTGGGAAGTAATGTCACGGAAAGAAATTGGGTCTATTTTTAGAATTGAGAGTATAATTGATCAATTTCTCTAGAAAAATATCGTTCAGGATTACGTACACGATTCTGCACGATAAACAAGCATCAAAACTTGTTAAGAAATATCTAGATGATAATATGGTACAAAGCCCACACTTCAACTCATTGAAATACACTTGTTTTTTCGAACGCAAGCGGACTGCCATTGAACCTTTTTAAAGTGCACTAAATAGAGTCAAAGTAGTAATCAGTTTTTCTCTTTCTTTTTGCATTCAACATTTATTCTAAGTCTGCTCTATTTGTACATTATAGAAACTTCGGTATTAGTGAAACTTCAGTAATTGAACTTCAACACAGCTAGACTAGTATCGTGCAATCGTAAGCCAAATATCGGAAAGTGGTTCTAAGTTCTCCCAAAAGATATTCTTCATTTCTTGTTGCAATGCACATTAACAAAAAAATAATTTACAATAAATGGAAGTACTTCTCATGCTGAATCTGTGAGATTGCTATTGTTGTAGCTCATAATTACAAAATACAACACAATCAGCGGCATAATTATCAAAAAGATTACTGAAATAATAGTGCTTGGTACAAAATAAAAAAAACACCTACAATTTTAACTGAAATTGACTCTATCGAAACAAGAGTTTTAAGAAGTAAAATTAAGTACAGAAATTTATATATATTTATTAAAATTGTATTCGAAATGCGAGTGACTAGAAACAATTTCGTCGGCAAAGTGTAAAAATACTATTTTAAAGTCAAGATCTCTATGTTGTACTTTTAGCTATCCTATATACACACACGTAATAACAAGAGTTGGAGTTTTTTCTTAAAACTAAGAAAATAGCTGAAACGGGAGATAAGAGTTTAGGTGAATTTTTTAAAGTTTGCATGGAAAAAATTTAATACTCTCTTTGTGGTTAAAACCAGGCACTTGATAAATTTAATATCATTTAGAACAAAAAAATCTACAACTCTTGTTACATAATTTTTTCAATACCGGGAAATTTTAACTCTTATTCAATACAAGTCAATTTTACATCACTAAAATTCCTAATATTATTATTGACTCTCTGTTTTGTTTTTATACGTATAAGAGAAAACATTGTCAAGCGTTAAATATTTCGAAAATCACAATACATTAAGATTTTTTGTGTATAAACTGTGTTTAGGTTATTTTTGGCAACTTCGTACAACGGAGAACGAGTAGTTAAGTACACAATAACGCTCTTCCTTTTTATGTATATATGTTAGGTTCATGATCGCATATGCTTTACTGAGCGAAAAAAACCAATTTGTTTTGACTGCTTACATTTATCAGCAATGGGAATTCTTATCGTGGTTCCTTCAAAACTCTTTCAAAACTTACTTTGGCAATTTTAAAAAGGTCACAAACGCAATTCAAGTTGAATATTTTTCCATATTGGGCTAGAAGGAGTTCCGGAAATGAGGAAATAACACATCTATTTTTAAAACACTTATGAACAGATATACTTTGCAAGGAAGTTGGGGGGGGGGGGGAGATATAAAACCATAGAAATAGACCACCCTAATCTAGCAGGTACAAAATTCCATAGCAAACTTGTTATTAACAGTCAATGAGGTTGGCAACCCAGCAAGTATGTAGAATATCAAAGTAGGCATTTCGTATATAACGGCGCACAGTGGGCAGTAAACTGATGATGTATGCATTTAGGATCTAAGCGGATTGAATTTGAGGTTATGCGTTTGAGGATTCTGAAGAAGCTGATTTAGGATTCAGGAAATGTTCAAACAAATAAATATACCTTTTGATACCGTATTATCTCGTCAAGCGAGATTTGCATTCAGCCAGCCCAAATTACTTTCAGTAGGAATTTCCATGAGAATGTTTCCTGTAGTTATGGAACCGCTCCTCACATTAATAAATTTTAAAGTTAAAAGTGTTTAAAAATTCTAGAAGTGTTAGTCCAGACTTCTGGAAATATACATAGGACGATGTTCTATATAAAAATACACCTTTTCCAGCATAATAACTTTTATTAAATAGTATATTGCAGTTTGAACTGATTTTCGGAGATTATGGATGACAATTCCCTACATTATCATTTACCGACTTCTCAAAGGCCTTTGACAAGATGAGCCATAGTTCGAATCTGGCAAAGTTTACAAAATTTGGTTTTGCTGATCAATTTGTACTGTTTTTTTTAAATCATATTTATTTAATATAGTGTTTTGTGGCATCTTCGAGGGTACCTCAGGGCTCTTTTGTTTTTAATATTTATAAACGATATCGCTGAATCAATTGATGTTGAATTCCTGCTGTTTGCTGATGGTTTAAAAATGTACGTCCAAGTTCAGTCGAAGGAGGATTGTGAAAAATTGCAAAATAGTGTTAGTGTAGTAGTCCAGAGGTGGTGTGTGAGTAATCAACTGTTATTGAATGTAAGCAAATGTTCAGTAATGTCTATAACTCGTAAAATACCTCCAATTCTATATAGTTATTAAATAAATAATGACCTACTTAAAAGGGTTGATGCAGCTAAGGATTTGGGTATTGTATTGGATTCTAAACTTAGCTTTAATCTTCATTATGGGAGAAAAGCTAATGAAATGTTGGGTTTAATTATTAGAAACTGTAGATCATTTAAGAATATTGAAAGACTAAAATTATTGTTTATATCACTAGTAAGCTTGAATACTGTTCACTTGTTTGGGCTCCAATTTATAATAAATATATTTTGGCTATGGAGAACGTTCGGCGAAAGTTTCTGAAGTATTTATGGTTGAGAGCTGAGGGAGTGTGCTTACAGGTTGGGATAGACAATCGACTGTTGCTGGATAAATTTAATTTGCAGTGAGACGTAACTTACATTCAGTTTTATTTTTATATAAGTTGGTCAACAGTCAGATTGTTTGTCCTCAGCTTTTGGACAAGCTAAATTTTAATGTGCCACGATTGACGAGCAGACATGGTGTATACTTTCATTTAAGGACACCTAGGACTAACGTATATTGTAGGTCGCCAATATATCGAATGTGTTCTGTGTTTAATAGGATGTCGCAGTCATGTGATCTGAGTATGAGTTATACCCAGTTTTTATGTTCCTGTTCAGTATTATTGTAGGTCTGGGACTGCTATTGTGATATTATTTCTGTTATTTTGTAACAGGTATATTTTGTTTATGTTTTATTTTATTACGGCCCTATTAATTATTATTGTTGGACTATGATGTTAATAAATAAATAAATAAATAAATATCACAGTAGCGCGCACGAACAATAATACTCACAATTAATTTAAATAAAGATTCATTCAAATTGATAAAATTTTGAATTGGCGCCGGATTTTTGACTCAAAAAACTACTTTTCTACCCACTATGCGGAGTACCGCCGTGGTCTTCAGATTGTTCGTTTGTTGTCGTTAGTTGTGTCATAGATATTCATAATTATTTGGATTTTTTTTGTTTCATTCAGTAAGTGGGACTTAAAATTCATATTGTGATTTTCTGTATTATGTATGTGGTTGTTATTATCAGTAAAACAAGACATCTCTGCAGACTTTTCGTTTATAACAATATGCGTCAATAAAACACAAAGCAAACTTTATCACAAAAGGAAAATCTATTAATTACACAAGATTTTTAGGTTGGGTTACCCGCCAATAAATATATTCATAGTTAAAACTAGCTGATAAATTCAGTTCTCAGTAGAATTTTGTTCAAAAAAAAAACTGCCAAAAATCCCATTATGCACAGATACATCGCCTCATGGCAGCCTCATTATACGTCCACACCGGGTTTTTTCTTTACCAGAAAGCATTCTAATCGAATAAAAAAACCTTAATATGAATTTCACTTTGTGGCCTTTTTGAATTTGCCAGAACGCGTCTTAAGCTGTAACCTCTCCTTCCTTTAAAAACTTCTCAAACACATAAACATGTTTTTCTGTATTAAGTTGACAAAAATAACCCAAAAATGAATAATTTCCTGTCACTCCTCGTTCCTAATTAAATAAAACAAAAAAAATACTTGGTCCTTGATTTGGTGAGTACGGCTTTAAAATGGCAACAGTAGTAAAAAGGTTTTTGGTTTTGGTATTTCAGTCTTAAAGATTCATTTACCTTTTAGCCGTGACAGCTCATCGAGTAAGGCGAATTCAGAAGCATTCCTTTATTAACAAAAATTTATGTTTCGTGATTGAGTTCGCTTTACCCAGTCGAGAGCAGCCGAAGCATTTTCGAATGAAATTTTCTGCCGATATCGTTCCGGATATGTTTTGTAATATTTTTTTCTGTATATTTTTATTGTCTAAAATGTTTATTTGAGAAAAATTTGCCATTGTTACCTGTTACTTCTCACATAAGTGTAATTTAAGTATTTTTAATACAGTGGAAACATTATAGCAAGGCTCAATATTTAAAGAATTATTTAGCGTAAATAATTTTAGCAATTGTATAGTGTGTCCGAAAATTATGTCTACACTTTCACTGTCACTCCTATACCCTTATATCCACCTTATTAATGATCTGATTTTTATTAATTTTGAGTAAAAATACAGTGATCTAAAAACGAAGAAACAATGTATACAAATTTGACTCCCCGTCACTTCAGTCGGGCAGTCATTTTCTGAAAAAGCTATATCAGGAATTATCTTTGTTATAACGAGGATGTCTCATGGGATGGTGAAATTAACTTTTGATATTCATGTAAATTGTTATATTTTGGTTCAATTTTCTACGAAATTGTATCAGTGGACAAAATATATTTGTATTTCGAAACCAACAACAGTGTCTCACAGTCCAATTCGTGTTATCAAATTGTGTTTGACATGTATGGCGAGTTTTGAGCAACCTATCAATTTTAGACTATTTTTTTGCTTTAAATGAATTGTTTAATTATACTGTATATTTATAGATAGAATATGAGAATAATATCGTCAAATTGATTCGATTTTTGAAGTCAAAAAATTTTAAAATTCTTAAACAATACGCTAGTATTAAGTTCGGCACCATCGAAAAAATACCTACTAGATTTACGACTATCGTATATGAACAGCCAATGAAATCTTTCGATGCTCGATGGTGTGCCGAGTACTGCCAAATAGCGACGGAAAATTTTTCAGCAAGTTTATTCCGTATCTGTCTATCGTAATTTTTTAAAAGTATTTTCGGGATATTTTTCGTGTTTGTTGCAGTTAAGTGAATTAACTATAAAATATATGTCTAGGTACTGTACGTACAGCGTCAAAATTTTGACAATATATAATCTAATGTTTCACACTTTTTTAACACCTCTTAAAATGGATTATACAATTTTATTGACCTTTGTTCTAATATTTTAATCTGTACCTTATCGATTGTCTTTTGTTTAATATTTGTTTTAAATTACCTATTTCTGTATTTTAAATTCAACCATATCATGTAAGATTTTAACATTTAGTCACTAAATTGTTTTAATAAGCTTTGTCAATAAGAATATGTACAGTTCTTTGACAACAAAACCTATACAGTGTCCGCAAAAAAGCATGCACAACCTTTATTTTTTCTCTTTTTTTTTTAATTGATCTCCGGCATTACTTCTACATGTAACTAAAAAATGTGTAAAATGACCTGTCATATCGTATGTATGACACTCACCTCTGAAATGCGATGTTTAATTAAAATACAGGAACGTATTTGTGTCGAAATTTAAAACACAAAATTTGGGGAGATATTTTAATTTTTTTCATTTTATAATGGTAAAAATCTATTTAAGGCACTCAAGACATACGTTGCTTCATCCTCATATACTCCTTAAGAATTATGAAATGAAGCGAGATAGACAAGGAAAGTCGCTTGCAGAGAAAAGTCGGAACACTCAGAGGCAAATAAATGTCACCCTCGTGATGCTACTGAACAAGCAATACTACCAAGATATCACGGAGGGAGAGGATTAGTGGATATTGGTAAGCAATCACATCGACAAATAAACTTACGTTCGTAAGTAGACTCTTTTGTACTACATCGGACAATATGCGAAACAGACAATTCAACGTCGAGGGAACATGAACTCATTTCTCATCACTAAAGAGACCAAGAGAAGATTCAAGCCTGGCTGCACGCAACTGAGGTCATCCAGGGAACTTTGAACAGATCAGCATTTAACTACTGATTGACGTGAAAACAAATATTTCCAGATAACAAAGGCTTCTTAACGGCCGTTCCAGACCAAGTTATTACAATGAGAAGGTATCTGAAATACATCATGGGAGATCCCTCATTTGATGTCAACATCAAGAGACAAACACATAACGGGACGATGCCAAGCATTTGCCGCATCGGGGTACACAGGGAGATACGATTCCGCCGCCAGAGTTCTCCAGCAAGAGTTAGCAGAGAAGTTAAAAAAATACAGCCCAAAACAATGGAAAATAATGTGATCAAGCTGCGCTGAAATCAATCTGTACTGGGATCAAGCTATACAGAGTTCGAACTGTAATTATGGATCAGACAGTTGCATATATGTTATTTTAGTCAATAAAACATTGAAGTGGGCAGCAATAATAAAAGTCGACATCCCTAACAACACTCTACGGGAGAAGCATAATGAGAAGATTGTCAAATACCTGGAGTATAGACAGCGGGTTTTAATAAAGTCCAGAACTGGGCATTAGCCTTAGAACTAACCTGTGCACGGGCTATACAAATGGAAGGAAGGCAAATGTATAAGACACCTCAATCCTGATAACATCGAAAGGACTTCCGCAATTCTTCTGATATCGAAGTATATCTGAGACGAGTGCGAAAAGCAGTTTGACTACGTCGATCGATAATATTTTTAACCTTGCTCATATCTTTAAAGGTCGAATCCGGAGTTCCTCAAGGAGCCTGTTTGGTTCCCTTACTATTCAACTTGTTTTTGAATAATGTCAAGTCGTTTTCACAGGGAACGAGATTGCTTTTTCCGACGATTCAAGTGCATTAAATCTCAATAATATTGGATTGATATGCAATCTGATTTGGGTGCATTTGGTAAATGGTGTACTACTAACAGACCGTGCCTCAACATCGGGAAATGTAAGGCAATACGGTTCTGTAAAAAAATGACTCTAATCGAATACGATCATAAAATTAACGGGGAGTCTTTGGAATTCTATATTTGATGTGTACAAATTGGAGCTAGAAACAGTAAAAAACGCTTTTTGGGATTTGTAGCATATAAATTAGGTATTCCTAAGGAAAATAACAACTACCCTCATTAACTACTCCAACTAAATTTAAAGCTTGTTAGGAATCGCAGAGAATACTTCGACTTACTTTATTTATTTAAAATAGTTAATAGTAAAATAGATCCTCCATAATTACTAAAACATATTATTTTCAATGAGCCTCAAAGATAGTCTTTCTCTGGATACTCATATAACCAACTGCTCCATTTATTCCCAGAAATAGAATATGCATTTTGGCTAACAAGTTATTCCGTGATCATATTGATATGAACATCTATGACATGTCTTTAAATGGCTTCAAAAAATTTTTAAAGGGACATTTGTTGTGTAAATTGTTGAATTGTAAGCGTACTGTAATAAAATGGTTACTTTTGATTTGTTTGTAAATTGCGAAGTGTTGTAAATTTTTAAATCGGTTCAACCGTTAATAAAGCATTTATTTACTTATATGAAACAAATCAAAATTTGAAATTTATCCTATTACTTTTGGAGACATAAATTTGTCTTACTTAAGAAAAATCAGATTATTAATAACGATATACAAGTGATAAAACGTGTAACATACAAAAAAGTGTAGACAAATTTAAATTAGAGAGCTTTCAATCGACCTATATTTAAATATGTTCTAATTTTTGTATTTCCTCTATCACGTGCTGTTTTCGAGATAAGGAGGGAGACGCACCTGATAATTTTTTTTTTGTTACCATACCAAAAAACTGTAAAAGAAGTCTGGCCATTTTTCTCAGGAACTAGACATACTATAAACTTGAAATTACAAAACTTACTCGCACGCATCTAGTTCAGCAGTTGAAATTAAAAAAATGTTTTTCTCTTTGGAAAGGGAGTAAAAAGAGAGGGGGAAAATTTTTTGCTTCTAACAGATCAAGTGGGGATTTAAATGAAAGCTGATTTCTTAAACCTACTAATCTTTAAGCAAAAAAATTTGAAATTACAATCACGTAATAATTACAGGAAAGTACAATGAAGCGTCCAAAGAAAAAAATGGCTCACACATATATCCGAAGTCTGGTGGCAAAAAATGACTAAACCATTTATTTTTAAGAAAATTAACTCATATTTTTTATGGTATGGAACCCTCGGCGTGCGAGTCACATTGGTACATCTTGTAAAACGCAATATTGTTTTGACAGTCGTCCAACTAAATAAAATTAAAATATTCTCATTTCTGTTTTTCTTTTTTCCGACAACCCGTCAAATATAAGGTTAGTTCATAAAACACAACCAGTCTGTACCAATCAGATTTCAAGAAACAGTTTGCTGATTGTCCTTTTTCGTAAGACACAATTAGCGCTGACTGGTTTGTTATGAACACTCTTTTATTAAAAAAAATATGCCACACTTCCCAGATTACTTGTAAGCTGGCAAATATTTTCCACTGTATTAAAAATACTAATAAAGGTACTGAAATAATATGATTTAGTTTATAACATAATGTTACAAACTTTCTTAAAACTACTCCCCAAGTACAATAGTTCGTGTCAATATATCACTGGGATATAACCTAAAAATGTTTAATCAACAATCCTTTTTAACAACTAAAAAATATTAAAATACTTTTGGAATGTACGAGCTTAACCTAACTAAAATGGCAATCAATTTTAACGTAATTTTTAAATAAATAAATATCACTGGTTTTGGTAAATATACAAATTGCAGTGCCTTGCAAGATAAATGTCATACGTGATTGGGTATCTTCAGACTACTGCATGTTTTCAAATTAAAATAGCTTGGAAAACTTAGTTTTATAAACAAATGTTGAATTATGCAAAACCATGGATCCAGGTTCACGTATCTCATTTTTTTCTCGTTCACTTCACATTTTGAATGTTTGACACTATTTGTCTTAACATCCTGTATAAGGGCATCTTATTCTTTTAGAAATCAATAAATGGATAAATGGATAACTTCTAACTGATAACAGGGGCAGGTCCAAGGGTGATCCCCCAAGAGTTTAGAATTCAAAAAAAAAATATTTCGCTGTCTCTATATTTAAGAGATTATAGACTCAAGCTTCCAAATACCAGACCCACATTCCCAATACACTGAATAGACATAGAGGGATGCCACGTACCCATATAGAACGTGGGTTCATTCCAGTGACCAGGCCGTTTCACGCCTGATCATTGGAGTGAATCGACGCCGAGGGTGGTTAGTACTTGGAAGACCACATAACTGGAATTCAGAACCCACTTTAAACTCTAGGTCCAGTCGCCAAACTGGCTCCGTTAGCGACACGAATTTAATCCAAAACAAACAAAACATACATACATATGTCGCTAAAGCAAGTTACAAAACAGAAGTGTGTTAAACCCCAAAAATCCCACCGATGTTCTCCGACACAACTTGATATAAGTAGGAGTTCCGGGTTGTGCAAAGCATAACAAGGATGTCTGGGAAAGGCATTGGTGGGTCCCACTGATGAGTCCACCACCGATACCGGGACGAAACATCCTAACATTTTGACGGTGCTCGAAATTAGTTCGTTAGTTATATGCCCTTAACATCAGGGGCATTACTACGACAATACTCTATAGGTGGGGTATTGGGGAACTCTATAACGGCAGTAACATAGAAAAGCATTGACAGGTTAAACTAGAATATAGACAAAAATTAATGAAGATATGACGATTACCACACAATGGATTCAAATGATAGGCTCAAAACAGCTCAAAATAATGCAAAAAGCAACACCTACAAAAATAGGTTATCAATGCAAATTCGACAGTCGCAGAACCCTAACCTGAAAATATAGACAAAGCAAAATCTCTCAAACAAATCAAAATAATTTCAAGAAAACTACCTAAGAAAGTATAAAATAAAGAATTTCACTGGAATAATACGCAAAAAAACCCAGATTTAATTGGAAAAAAGGTAACAATAATTTCAAATAACAATAGACATAAATACAACCACCTACAATCTAGTGAATGTCAAGCAAAACAAAATAAATAGTGGTCAAACAGTGATAATCAAATGTAACATAAGACCGTACTTTGTAGTGTAAGAATGTAACCAAAATGCAGGAAGATAACATAACCGAGCCGTGAAAGAAATTAACAAGGAAGTAGAATTACAGGGGTTCGTAGTAAAACCAAAAATGCAACTAACCAACGAATAGTATGCTTTTATTCAAGAATTTATGAGAGATAATTAAAGAAAAGGATATTGTGTTGGCCCATAACGTGACTATTTGCAAAACCAAGGTAAAATTAATCAAATTAGCCATAGTAAACTTAAATTGAAATTTTAATCGTGACAATGTCAATAGTAAACCACATAGAGTGGCCTTTCTTTTATAGTGCAATTTAACAAAATAATACTCTCTCGGATAATGTATTTTTTGTATTTGTTAAGACTCAATAAATTAATAATATAAATATATTTTTACAACTTGGCTTATCAAAAAGGGGTTTATTTTGCAGTTTTCTGTCCTCCAGTTACCTAGTTACGTGATTTTAGTTTGGGTTTATGACCTGCTGAATATAGACTCCCCTACCTGGTGCACAGGTTACGTGAATCTCGCTAAAACCCGATTATGTGATTTTGGGAGCTTAGAATTATGACATCTTGAATTAGTTCTCTCAACTCGCGTTCACTGTATTGCATATAAGTGGGATGGGGATAACTGCAACCTTTTCTTTGCTATTGTGATATCCCCCTCCCCTTAAAGAGACGGGCTGGATCCACCCCTGATTGATAATCTTCTCTATGAGGTTCCATTTTTGTTATAATACATAATGTGTATTGTGTTATGTTATATTTTTCATCAGTTTACGAAACCATTACTTGATTGGCATATTTTTAATATAAAAACTAAATTTTCCAAGCTATAAATATTACAATGATGTTTAACTTGATTTGAGTTTATATGTAACATGTAACAGTATATTAAGTACATTGGGAATTAAAAAATTTTGTACCACAATCTAAAAAATACTTAAAATTTAGAGAACAAATAATTATAAATTTAATTAAGAATGTTCCTTTTGTACATTTCAAATATATAAATTGTTTACAGTGTTGCAAATTTTTAATTTCCAACATAATCTAAGTGTCTTTCTGTAAGCTGTCAACGTTTGTATAAAGGGGTCTTAAAAATTCAGGAAACATAACCTTCATTTCACTGGGCTTATTAACAAATACTACCTCGTTATATTAAAACAAAAATTATTAAAAATCGTAGTAATTACAATCGAAGTAACCATATCCATTCCTTTTTGTTAAAGTCGATGCATTACGTATTATTTAAGGAAGAATTGTTGGAGTCGAAAAATTTTATATACATTCTATACAAAAATTTGTGTCAATAATAATGAATTAACTCTCACATACATAAAAATATTATTGTTATCCCACAGTATGTATTATGTAGGAAAAAAATATTTTTTTCCTAAAAAAACAAACAAGACATTCTTAATTTTAGAATTTCATAATTATTTATACTTATAGATAACAGAAAAAATTTTCACAATAGTGACCAGAGCAGAATACGTTCCGTTGCCTTAATTTAACTTTTCTAAAAAAGTTCAAAACAATTATCTCTACTCAAGTACAAAAACATTTTTTGTCCCAACAATTTTCCCTCCAATAATTCAACCCAATTTAAAATTACATCCATTAAGACAAAATTTTCATTCTCCTTCGAAACATCTTTTCCTAATCCACACTGCAGTAAGTTTTAAAACTTACTAACTAACCTCAAACATCAAAACATTCTTTCTTTTTCAATTTTACCCTGTCTAATTGTGATCTGCCCTCTTACCGTTCATATACCCGATCCATCTTTCAGCAGTTGACTTAAATAATGGATCGCTTTCGATCGTACTGAGCAACAGTAGCTGGTTAACGTGGGTCGCGTGATAATCCCATCTGGCTAGATTAGGGGCGACGCCTAGCGTGAAGTGCCGAAGATCGTACGAGGTGACGCTACCCATGTCGAAGAGCGGGAGCATGTTCTTGAGAGTTGTTATACCTTCGTTGTAGAGAAATTCCGCTTCCTATTGGGTAAAAAATTGAAATATATGACTCAATTTGTAAACATTTCAGTGATGATTTTTTACATTCACCATTAATAGATACAAACCCAAAACCTCCGAATTCCAAGATCTCGCCAAGCAATATGTACGAGAGATACTAGAAAAAATATCTACGTAGCCATCATAGAAACAAATGACGTTGCGTTGCTTAGTAACATTCAATAGTAACAGATATTTTTTTACTTGTGTGTCAATTATTTTATTATTTTGTGTTTTATAAAATGTTTTTCAGCAAAAAATGAGTTCTGAGAAATTTTTAACATTGCAGATTTATCCAATTTTTAACAAATAAATATCGTCGCAGGGCAGGTAGCCCAAGTGCCTTGAATTATATTAAAAAATGAAATTAAATGATAATTTTTTCTCAATGTAAGGAAGAAAACTTTTTTAGTTCCTCTCGTACCTTAAAATGATCCCTAATTTATAATTATACTATTGTTACCTGGGCTTGTCCTACTGGTGCAATACTGACTAAATCATACAGGCCCAATAAGGAATAGATAAAGCCATTCAGAACAAAAGATGCTGGTTTTGTTGGATATTCTTCATACCAATGGAATCTATTTAAATATGTCGCTAAAACACCTCCTTCTGAACTTGAAACCCTAAGAAAAATGAAAAATTATTTTGATTTCTAATATATTGATTATCAAAAAATTTATTAAATTACGAGGGTAGCCGCTTATATTTCGAGACCTGGCAACACTGGATTTGCTAGGGGTCATCTGACATATCCATTGAAAAGTTTGACATTTTAGATTGTATAAATGCTCAGAACATTTTGAAATACGGACGCTATTTATGTTGTTTACAGTAATTTCATCGGCCAAAAAATGCAATTAACTCGTGAACATTTTAGTTTGTTATTTTTCCCATCTTCCGTGGTCTCCACAAGAGATCATTAACGAACTTGAGTCTTTATATGGGGATGACGCCTTACAAAAACCACGCTGGTTAAGTGAATTCAATCATGATCGTCGTTAGCTTACAGACGAGTCACTTAAAGATCGTCCAAAATCGGTTGTAGAGCAATAAAACAACGATGTTGTGCGTAAATTGATAGTGCAAGATCATCATGTGACATATCGAGAAATTGAGATATCGGCATATATAGGTGATATGAAAAGTTTCCAGACTGCCACATAGATGGAGTTGATATCAGAAAACATATGCTGTTGTTGGAATGTTCCATTCTTCTCACGAACGCATGTGAAATTTTAAGCCGATCTGTCCAATAGTGTTTTTTTTCTACAACTGTTTGAGATAAACGTGTTTTGCTTTTTTCTTAAAAATCGAAAAATTGGAAATTCCTGCAATGATAAAACATCTATTAAAAAAGGTTTAAAGGGAGAAGAAATTGATACCGATATGGTAGCTGTGTTAGGGAACGATGCTCCTTCACGAGCAACACGTACATACATCAGTATTAAGGTATACAGTGGAAGTCTAAAAACTACTACCAGTGAAGAAATTATTGATTCTATACATGATATTGTTTTGGATAATACATGAATGATTACGTATGAAATTGCCAAGGCTGGGGACATCTGATGTTTCATATCTTGAACAATAAATTAAGATTCAGAAAGCTATTGACAAGCTGGATGCCGCATTAGTTAACTTTGGATCAAAAACGCATTCTTGTGAGACTTTGCCAACAATATCTGGATCGATTTACAAAGGACAAAACTGATTTTGTGCATCGATTTATAATTATGAATTAGACTTGGATTTACCACTATGATCCTGAACTGCGACAACAAACCGCAAAGTGGACTGAACCTAATTGTTCTGCTCCGAAGCAGGCAAAGGGGTCATATTCATCCAAAAAGGATATGGCATTAGTTTTTTAGGATGCAAAAGGAATATTGTTAATTGATTACCTGCAAACCGGTAAAACAGTAACAGGAGAATATTACTGCAACCTTCTAAATCCGCTCGATGTTAAAATTCAGGAGAAAAGACCTGGTTTACAGAAGAAATACATCATCTTTCATCAGGACAATGCTCCTGCTCATAAAAACGTTTTGATGAAGATGAAAATCACTGAATTACAGTCCGGATTGCTTGAACATCCACCCTATTCATCTGATTTAGCTCCGTCTGATTTTTATCTGATTCCACACCTCAAAAGACTTCTGAGCGGAAACTGTTTTTCATCGAATGAAGAAGTCATTGCAGCCGCAGAGGAGTATTTTGAAAGCCTACCGAAAAGTCACTTCAGGGATAGGATAAGTGAATATGAAAATCGCAGAAAGAAAATGTAGTAAACTTAAGGAAAATTATACTCAAAAATTAATTTCATTAATTAACTAACGTTGTTTCATGTGTGAAACTAAAAGAAGCTATGTTCGCTTTGGATTCCGCACATTTTGACAATCGATCAAAAAAAGGCTCGTGTTGATTGGTGCAAGGAAATGCTCAAAGGATATTTATAAGATCGCGATAGGTGACGAGTCTTGGATTTATGCATTTGAGCCAGAAAGTTAACAGCAGTAGACTGTATGGGTCCTTTCTAATGAGACAAAACGAAAAAAGCTGCTCGGGTAAAAAGCACTGTTTTTTCGGAAAAATTGGCCATGTCGCAACCTTACCTTTAGAGAGTCGCAAAATGATTAATTCTGAATGGTACACCATCATTTGTTTTCCGGAAGTCTTCCGTGAATTAAGGAAAATAACATGGACGATGTGACCTCTCACACATCGGCTCAAACAAGTAACTTTTTGAGCATTCAAAATGTGGAACTGATGGGTCATCCATTGTACAGCTCTGATTTGACACCCAATGATTTCTTTTTGTTCCCGTAGATGAAGAAGATACCGTTTTCACAGTGACAAAAATCCTTTTCAGATTACTTCAAACGCATGCAAAAGTGTTTTGATTACTGAGGAGAATATTTTGAAAATCAATAAAACCATTTTCAGTGATAAATAATTATTTTTCTTCGTAATAAACGGCTACTCTGGTGGTATTAATAATTAAATTTTTACCTAAAAGGTTTAAGTCCACTGAGTGCTGCGTTTAGATATCTTTGTTCCCCGCCAGAATGATAATAGGCTCTGGCAAGAACTGAAATTGCGTGGCCTTGTCCCATTGCAGAATACCATCCTGTAAAAGACATTTAAAGTAAAGAAACGACCATTAGTTCAGTTGTACCAGCTCTGAGAGAAGCCAAAAAAAAATAATTCGTTACAACATTTTGCAAACGGAAAAATTCGAAAAATATTACGAGAAATGAAGGAAAAATAATCCGAACCACTACCGAGTTATCGGAGTGAAATGGCGTGGAAATTTAGGTGTGAAAAATGTTTTTCTGCGATTTCTGGCAAAATTATGCTACCTAGCGAAAAAAGTTGAATGCAAAGGTTGTAGGTAATAAAAAATCTAAATCTACAACTTTTGTATGTGCCATTTTTAACATAATCTCAAAATTTTAAGAAAAAAGGCGAAAAACCATAATTTCGGCTTTATATTCCACAAAAATGATTCAATTTGGCTAAAATTCGACGAGAGTACACTTTTTGACGTCCCAAATAAGCTGTATTTTTTTGAACCAAAATATTTAACTGTTGATTTTTAGTGAATTTTTTAAAAACAAAAATGTAACTGCAATTTGTCTTAAAAATAATTGTTCGAAAAAGTTTGGGTTGGGTTAATTTTTTTCGCTTTCACTTCTACTTGCTATATTATATATATATATATATATATATATATATATATATATATATATATATATATATATATATATGGGTAACAGAGCTTCAAAAACCGTAAAACCCAAAAAAGTGACTTTTTCGTTGTTTTTGGCTCATGATAATTTCTTGATTTTTATCAAAATCTAAGGTTGAAATTAGTAAAAACTATTATTGAAAATGTTTTATAAAGGTACGAATAACTAAAAAAAATTACATCGTTAAGTCGCACAATACTTAATACAGCTACGATTTTAACATTAAAAAAGCAACACACCCAGCAAATGCGAGTGAAAAAAATTAAAATAAATGACTAATACGTTTATTGTTAACTTTTTCTGATTCATCTCGCTGGAAAATTGTCAACAATTAACAACAATAAGTCATTAATATTTTTAGATAAAATTTTATTATCCATTATACCATGAAAATTAAAATTATTAAAATTTTGTAAAAACAAAGTTTATATTTATTGTACATGAAATTAATAAGTAAGCCAATTAATCTTAAGCCGTGGCCCTTTCAAACAATACAATGATTCTTCTTCATTTGACTGTATCAGTTTCATCAACTGGTTGAAAATTACTTGATTCCATTTCTTCAGTTACTGTCTTTACGCATTTTCTGCATGTGATCAATTTCCCAGATTATATCAATTTGAACATAAAATGATGCATTCCAACCTCAATCCGTTGCAATCATTTCATTTCCAAGCCGTGTTTGAAGCTGGTAATATGTTGGAGGTAATTTTTCTAATTTGAAAGATGACTTTACAGTGGCTGTTTGGAACATTTCAAACTGTAAATCATGTAGTGTAACATTTTTCTTCTTACTATAAATCCATGCTATTAATTTAGTTTCATTAACAGCTACCACTTCTTTATCACCACATTTTTGGTAAAAAGGATCAGCTAAGTTTGTAAAATCTTTATTTTCTTCTAGGACTGTTTTAATTGTTTTTATTTTCTTTTCCAGTAAAACTTGAGTTTGTGCCACAGCCAGTAAAAGAATGTAGAAACGTTAAATCTTTTCGTTTTGATTGATCTTTGACGCTATTAGAAATGCAATGAGTCTGGAACATTATCTGTGCCTGATTTCCATTTTTTTTTAACTGATGTAACAACACAAGCAGATCAATGTCTTGCCCAACAACAATCACAGTATTATTAAGTTCGGCTACTTCAATTGCTGTATTTATTATTAGTGAATCTGCATCTTCTTTTGCCAGTCTACAAGTGAATCTTGAGATATCGTCTGTATTAATTTATTTTTATTATATTCATTAGGTCTTGCAAAAATGGAACAACTGTGTGATTTTGAAAGTTATTCATATTAAGTACAATCGCATATTTTTTCGTCGTAAACGTTCAATGGTTTTTGTACCAGTCGAAGTAGCAGTAGCAGTTTTATTAACATCAGAAACTATGTAACTATTTTCAGCATAATTACTGCGTATTTAGTGAAGATATTTTTTTTATGACTTCAACAATATTATTTTTTTACAAAATCACCTCCATCGACAACATGAACTATATTGTTGGAGTTCGGTAATTCATTCATGGTTGGGAATTTGTATTTATGTTCCGAAAAATGTTTTTTTTCGTAAATCACATAATAAATGTATCTAACTTAACATATTTACAAAATAAATAATTTTCTAATAATATTTCAGAATTACAATTAAGAAATATATATTTGTAAATAAACAATTGAGAAAAAAAGATTTTATTCAACTTAGGATAAAATTAATAAAAAACGTATAACGAAAAGTCATTTTTTTTTGCTTTTAGGCTCTTTTTCCCATTGTATGTATGTATGTATGTACGTGCGTAGAGTTGAGGGTCTGTACACTGCGACCTGGTCGATCTGTTGTGCCCCTACTGCTGCTCAGTCATAAAAGTTGCCTCATCGGCTAGAGCAGGTCCTCCATTCCTATTTCCCTCAGGAATCTCTTCGACTTGTTGTGCTGCCAAGAACCGCATCCTAGAGTTTTCTAGAGCACTGCACTCAGCAAGGATATGAATACAGGTTTCATCCTCCTCCTCATAAAATCTGCACTCTTCTCCTTATACTAGTCCAAGTTTCTTGAGGTGTCCCTTCAGGTGGCAATGCCCCGTTAAGACCCCTGTCAGAACTCTCAGTTGGTTTTTACTTAAGCTTATGCATTCTTTGAATCTCTTCTGGTCGTAGTTCCTCAGAAGTACCTTCGCTTGTCTCAATCCTTGCAGCTCCGTCCAATGATTGGATCTCCTGCTTTCTTCTATCTTTAATTCTTCCAGCATTACGCTGCTACTGATTCCACAGAAAGGCTCTGGCCAGAAAATGTATCTCAGCCCCTTTCCTCGCGGGCTTGTCTACTATTTCACTTCCCTCTATCCCGGTACCCACATGAGGGTGACTTTATTATTCTTACTCAAATCATTCTGTTCCTCTAGGCGTTCCCAGACCATCTTGGAACTGATAACTTGAGAGCTCAGCGCACTGATGGCTGCTTGACTATCTGTCATGATGATAATCTCTTGGCAGTGATAGTTTTTCTCCTCGTTAAATTGAATTCACATCCTAATGGCATGTATTTCTGCCTGGAAAATGCTTGGTGATTTACCCAAGCTTTCGTAGTGTCTGGTGCTGGGTCGATTCCCTCCGTTCTTTTGGAGCCATCTGTATACCATATAGTGGATTTCTTGGTGAGTTTTTCAATGATGTTTCTGTCCCATTCGCTCTTGCGGCTCAACTTTACGCTGAAGTTTTTCAAAAAGTTGAATTTCTTTTTCATTTAATCTTGGGGCATGTCCCAGATTTGTTGATTTCTGGATAAGAGATTGGGCCTTCGTTTTATGACTTCATCTCTCATCATCCTAAAAATCGTCCTCTTCGCCATGTTCTTTAGACATATATGTAGGAGTGTGAGGTTTAGGATTCCAGACAGGTTTTCATTGCCCCGGTTATACATGCACAGCCAGTCTTCGAACTTTCGAAAAGTTAGGTCTCGTATTTCTTTTTCCCATTACACTATATAAAAATTTTTATATTTATTGAAAGTAGAAGTGAAAACGAAAAAAATGAGTCCAATCCGAACTTTGTCGAAAAATTATTTTGAAGACAAATTGCAGTAAAAAATTTCCATTTTTTTTAAATAAAGTCAATAAAAATCAACCATTAAATATTTTGGTCAAAAAAAAATAGAGCTCATTTGGGACATCAAATAGTACAATTTTGCTGAATTTCAGCCAAATTGAATCATTTTTGTGGAAGAGAAAAACCAAAATTATGGTTTTTCGTGTTTGTCTCTAAAAATTTTGAGGTTATGTTAAAGATGGTACATACAAAAGTTGCGGATTTTTTTATTACCTCTAATTTTCACGTTTAACTTTTTTCCCCTTTTTGCCCCTAATTTCCACCCCATTTCACCCCGAAAACTCTCTATTAGTTCGGATTATTTTTCCTTCTTATTTCGTATTTTTTTTTTAATTTTTTCCTTAGCAGAACGTTTCGTAGCATTTTTTTATTATTTCCCTTTTATTATTTTATTGTACTATTCAATATATTAATTTGCACACGATTTTTATATTATTTTCCTTTTGTCAGAAATCATATTGAAACACCAGAAAATAATTTTAAACGGCTTTTTTGTGTATCATAAATTAAAGTAGGTAGTTTCCTATATGCTATTATATCGAATATAGTTTAAAATACTACACTTTAAATTTTGTTTTTGTAACCTAGTAATTTCACACCCTGTAAACGAATCTGTATTAAACTCATGAAATTTAAAAAATCAAGCAATTTATTTTATCAGCTTTCTCTCAAACAGAAAACAAGGACGTAATAGCATAAATTACTTTTAAGAGTGGCACTAATTAAATAATAATTTATTATAGATTAGACAGGCTGACGTAGGCGTTGGCAGTGCTCCATTAAATAATTTACTGTTCATACAATCTCGCCAACGAACTAATAAAAATTAATATACATATTGCATACTTTAGCAGCTATAAATTGTAATAAACCGAAAATATTCCAACTTGTTTACTTAAGTTACGCACACATCGCGATAAAAATTAATTGTTTGCGAGAGACTGGGAAAGAGAGATTTGATTTTTTAATACATCTAACAATCTGTTCGAGATAAAAATCTACAATGTTAATTCGATCTGCATGCTATGCTCTGATAAGCTCCACTGATAAAAAAGTTGCAATTAAAGTATAGATAATACTGAAGGGACGTTAAATTGTTAAAATAACAGACTCCAGTTTAATATTAAAATCATATCACTCTGGATTAGATGAATTTAGGATTGAAATCCGTTTTCTTTTCCCCGGAAACTGTCCTCTTTTGAGGGACGGACCGGAGAATTTTTTAAATGTGTCCGGGGTTTTTAAGAATTTGGGTATTTCTTCCTATCTACAAAATCTCTACATCAGGTGGCCTAACGTTTGCAAGAGGCGCGCGGACGAAACGTAGATCGTGACTAATATAAGTGACAGGGTAATTGATAGCTATTGCTCGCACGTTTTTGGCTATTCAGCCGAGTGATCAGATCTGGAATCCTCAATCGAATTTTAAAATAATGCAAGATAATATTAAGAAAAAGTATTCAACGAGTTTCTTTACCTCAAAAAATTCATAAACGAAACTGCTACTGAGAGCTCAAAAAAATTGCAGATTTCTATTTCTGCATAATGTGCATGTAGAAAGAGTATTTTCCTTGATTTCAAGTCAATGGTCCAAAGAAAGAAATAAACCGGAAACTGAGCTTAACAATGTAACTGTTAAAGCACTGTTAAAGAGGGGCAGGGAAGGGTTCTATCGCTTTTGCTGTGGTGGATAGCCTGCTGAGTGAACTAAATGAAGTTGTTTCGTATACATAGGCCTACACCGAAGACCTTGTTATTTTGTGCCGTGGTAGCGATACCCGGAACCTAGGGGACCAATGATGCGAGCCCTCCGAATGGTAAAGCGCTAGTGCTACATGGACGAGTTCGGAATAAACCCGGACAAGGCCGAGGTGGTACTTTTTGCAAAAAAGAGGAAAACAGGGAGAGTTCCCACAATTACATTGTCGGGAGGGACTCTTCAATACAAGAGAACAGTTAAATATCTGGGAGCAATTCTGGACTCACGACTGAGCTGGACTGATCATATTAAGGCTCGAACCAGGAAGGCGATGTGTGCTCTTTGGGCTTGTAAACGAGCCTTTGGGTGCACAGGGAGGCTGACACCGAGAACGCTATTTTGGATATACACTATGGTAATCTGCCCCATGATCATATAAGCCGCTATTGTATGGTGTCCTAGTACAACAAAGCGCAAACATCGTCTTAAATTTGACAAAGTTCAAAAGATGGCTTGTATGGAAATATTGAGTGCGATAAGACCTGCCTCCAGTAGGGCTCTGGAGGACCTGGTGAACCTTCCTACTCTCCACTTATACATCGAGAACGAGGTCCTGAAGGCTGTTTATCGTCTTAATTGCCTAGAGCTTTTCTGAACTGGAACAGGTGGCTAATCAGGTGTCTGGGAAAACGTGGTAGAGAGATGTCCATCACTCCCCATGCAAACAGATTACGTTACGCTGCTTTTGAAACCCAACCACTCTCTTGAGATACTTTTGCCAAGTAGAGAGGAGCGGAAGGGAGAGCAAAATCTTCCGAGAAACGGATCCTGGTGATTTACAGATGGATCTCGACAAAATGAAAGAGCTGGAGACTGAGTGCTCAGCAGAAACAAGAGAGTTCTATTCTCTTGGACAATTACAGCGGAAATTTATGTTATTCTGCAGTGTGGCCATCTCTGTGAGAGGAACATAAACAGGATTAGGGTAATAAACAGACAGTAAGACTGCCATAATGGCACTGAAGTCCAGGGTCATAACTTCGCGACTGGTGTCTGAGTGCAAGGATGTATTGCACAGTTTGACAAGGAACGGCTTTCTAATCAGACTCATGTGGGTCTCGAGTCAGTCGGGTATACATGAGAATGAAGAAGTAAAGCATTTGGCAAAGATGGGGTCGGTAATTAAGAGAATTAAAATTGTTGCTGGAAAACAATTTTATTGAATCGTAGAGATGAGCTTCTGGAATGAGGTGTGCCAAGAAACATATAACTGGACCTAATGCACGATTTACTACGAAGCTTCTCTCCTTAAGGAGGAAAGAGCTGCGCATTGTGGTGGGACTGTCGACAGGATATTGTCACCTGAGGGGGCCATCGTCATAAGATTAGTGTCGTAGATGGCCCGTGCAGATGGTGTCTGGACGAGGGTAAAACTGTTGACCATGCCCAACACCCAACGGAATGAAACAGAGGCATTTTGGAGATACAATTTTGTTACCGGAAGCAGTCGGGCAAGTTCAATCAACGAGGTCATTTGGATTCGCAAAGGCGATCGACCTCGAGTGACCTGCAGCTATGGTGGGATGTAAAGAGCCCAACGAGGTCTAGACATCAATGATCAAGTATCACCACTTTTTGTTCATTCATTCATTCAAACAGGAAACTGAATCCGAAATTATAAAAACTAAATATAACTTTAAAATGACTTGTTAAGACTTGTATAACTTCCTTCTAATAAGTAACAAAAAGGTATTAAAATATATCGGCAGTTCATATAAATGAACTGATCAAAATCTATAAATTTTTAAAACTGGTTACTGTTTCATCTACTGTTTATTTATTGAATGCTATTCATTGAAGATGACTAAGATTTAAGTAAAAACAAATATTTTTCATTATTTCATGAGTCATCTATAACAGAAAGAAATTTAGTTCGATTTGGAAAATTTATAATAAAAAATATTCTTCAGTTAATCCATGTTCTATCATGTTCTATTTTAGTTTGTTGGCTTTTATTTCGATATTTCTAATGTGTCCAGAGTTATAGACACAATCTTTGGGGTTTCTTGTTTATGACTTCTAGATTCATTATATTTCCGAAAGCAACCTTCGATGAACTGAGGTGCATCAAATATATTTGCATCTTTTATTAAATTTATACAAACAGAAAAGGAACAAGTGATAAGAAGAACTCTTTCTTGAGTTGGCTGAGTATTTTCCCCAATCAAATTTTAAAATTACATAAATACCTGGTTCTAACACGAAAAATCCAGGGGCCACTTTTCTCTTAACTGGTATAGCCCATCCGCCAGTTTCCGAATCTTGATATTTAACGAACCAATCAGCAGCATCATAGAATTGTTGAATATGTTCAGATGAAGATAGAGTTAGGTTATCTATTGCCCCGGAACCTCTACAATTTATAAATATGACTGTTTTATATCATATTTTTTTAACAAAACATAAACACTGATATGACGTAAACAGTTTTCATCCAAGTGCTGGACTGTACATTCTATTTACTGTAAATGTATTGATTTTATTTATACATACCTCAATGTTATACTAATAACTTTTAATTTTGATCTTGGGATTTTATGCTTTGATTTGTCCTTGTTGGCATAATTAAGTCCTTTTTGTAAGTCTACTATAAGATCTCTGGTCAGTTTTTTCCATTCAGATGCTGTTCCAATACCATGATATATGTTACTATCCTAAAAAATAGGAAAAATATAAATCTGCAACATCAGAGCTTTGAAAGATCTTTAAAATACTGAATGCAGCCCATAAGTTGTTAGCATCATATATATATTCTAAAAGTGGTTTGTGTGGAAAAATTATGAATTGATATTTCAACATGTTACCAAAGAAAACACCGCTCACACAGAGAACAGAAATGATTTAGAGCATACTAGGTAATCAATTTGGTTTCTATGAAGCTTTAAACCTGACTATACCATACCATATAATAAGGATAATACTTTAGGTCTTACCTGAATGGTTATAAGGACATCACTCGTTATATAATGCAAAAAGTAAGCATCTTTAGTTTCTCTATTTTGCAAAACAACTGTCAGACTACTATTTCCATTTAACAAAAGATCGACTCGCATGATAAAATCCAAGACGTGGTCCAATTTCAACTTTATTCCTTCATTGTAGTTTTCGCTGGTTTTGAATTCTACTACTTTACTGCTAAGATCGTTATTAAAATGTCTTTTTAGGTTTGCCGAAGCAGGCACCAACCTGAAAATTGGATACATAGATGGAGGAAAATTAGTTTTAAAATAAATATAATAATCATTTTAGTTTTCGAAGAGTGAAAATTTCAAAACAGTTTGTTTTACCTAGACACAACCTATCAAAAATAATTTAATGTTTTAATGAAAGGTGGCAGAATCTATCGAAATCGCGAATTCCGAGAAAAACAACAATGTGAACCGATAGGGGCATTAAAAGAGTTTCTGAACCCTTCGAAGACTGCACATAGAATTATTGCTGAAATTCCAGAAACTATGGTTAGCCCACGGACAGTTCAGAGAAGGTTAGTAGACGCAAAGCTGTTTAGTAGGTTTCCGTTTATAAAACTCCTTATATCAACAAAAAGTAGAGTCACAAGGCTTGCATTTGCAGTTTAACATTTCAACTGGACAATAAAATACCGCGATATAAGATTTCTAATTCTAATAGAATGAAAATTCTAAGGCGGCCAATCAATACAATGTTTAATCCCAAATACGTTACATCCACAATTAAACATGGTAATGGCAGCGTTTTCATATGAAGTTGTCTTTTATGGAATAAAGTAGGTCCTTTGAGCTTCATTAATGACAACAAAGATCGATTTGTATATAGGGATATAACGCAAACTGTAATGCTATCTTTTGCAAAGTGAAAAATTCATTATATTTAATTTTCCAGCAGGATAACAATAAAATGCACTCTTCACGAGTTGGGCACAAGTAATTTCAGAAAAATGACGTTCAAAGTTTGCAGCGGACGACGCATTTCCACGACCTTAACCCCAATAAAAATCTGTGAAAAGAATTAGAACGTCGTATTTATATTCAAATGTTCGCAAATCAACAATCGCTGGAAAAAAAAAACATGAAGTTTGGACCAATCAGCCCAAAAATATCATTTAAAACTTGATTACCTTGAAACAAAAGCAATCTGTTACTCTATTTCTAGTCGAGACGATCGTCTCAAGGCTTGGAACAAGAGTAGATCTAATCAATTGCCAAACTAATTTCAGCCAGGCAATATTTAATTAAAAGCTTTATACTAACCATTTTGCTAACTCCTTCTCTCCATCCTCAAGACTCTTTCTCCTCGGCTCAGGCTCAGTCAAATTTTTCGAATAATGCGACAAACCAAACTGTGCTATCTGCGTGGGATAATAATATCCCTGGCTCTCCCATTGTGTCGATACGGGAACACCTTCCGTAGCGCTAACACACTTAACTCTATCTCTCACTTCTACATTGTAATTTTCGAAGTACATATAAACTCCTCTAGGATCATACTTTGATTTGGGATGATAGACTTTGCTGTAACTATGCGACCATTCAAATCTCTCCAAACTGTCGTAAGTAGCCAATTTACCATACACCTCAAAATATCTGTGTAAAAATGAGAAGGGTATGTAGACCTCCCCTCCTTCTTTTCTACAACCAATCACATACTCTCCGTTAATATCACAGTCGATTTCTTCCGACCCTTGTAAGTCAAAAATTCTGCCATTTAATACGTTCGGGTTTTGCGAGTTTGTAGTTTCGGTGTTGCATATTGAGTAAAGTACGACTATTGTAAAAATCGAGATTGAGATTAAAAATATTAGGGCTATTTTGATGTTGAATCGCATCATTACAAAAAATATTGGCGGATCCTGAAAATAAAGACAACATAATGTTAAAAGAATAAATAAACATATTTATTTTATTTCAGCATCTTTGATATATTATAGGGTTATCAAAATAAATTTCAGTATCCCTTTATCTCTGAAATTAACAGAGTTTTAAAATTTTTTACAATAATAGGCAAATTTTGTTAATTTGAAATAAGTCATATGTAATAGAATATAAATCGAAAACATGATAAATTTTGACAAACTGTGTTTTAAATTAACATATTTGGGTACAGTGTTGTTTTCTATACGTATTTTATATATTTTTTTATCGGAAATTATCATATATATCTTGACTTCAAAATGGAATGAGAAACTTCCCATGTCGTGAGAGCACGTCAAAAACTGGAGAAATTATAGTATTTTTAAATTCCCTAAAAATCCCTTAAAGTAAGCACTCTCTATCCTCCTTTTCCTCTTGGGTTCTCTCATATATCCACTACTCACATTCACAGACAACTATATATTTAACTTAAATTTGCCACAGCATTTCCACTTTGCTATTCAAATTTTACATCAGGCAATGGCCGTCCCGAATCTTTTATTCTGAGTTTTTCCTTCATAGAGAGCGCACTAAAGGAGTTAGTTAAAAAACTAACTTTGTAGTCATAGAGGCAAATAAAATGACTTTTAGTAATAAAACAAAAACATACGCCTTGGTAAATATACAATAACACAATAACAAAATCTTTTTTTAGGATCGCCAAGTGAATGCCAAACAAACACGAACGCTCAAACGAAAAACCAGCACCTGGAGCAGCTACAGTGAGTAAAGACCAAAGGTTTGTTAATGCCTAATTGCCTGAAAACAGGAGACCTCATTGAATAACCTTGGACTGACAGCGGCCACGGCTAACGGCAGAACAAGGAAAATCGGTAGGACCTTCAGCCCGGGGGGTTTCAGTCAGTAAGAATCCGACACTACCATTCACGCTTTACGAGGATGACTATGCTAGGTTTCCCGTCCAGGAAAAAAAATTGTAAGGGTGATAAAAATGTGAGGAAATAAATTTAACTTAAAAAAAATATTTTGATACTCCCACAAAATTTCATTATTTATTATTTTCTGAAATGCACATGCCACTGGAATTGATTTCTGACGGCGCACAACCCGTGGCACTCTATATGCGAGCGATGAGTCGCTGACAGAAATTATGGACTTAAGCTATAGTGCTATCTTTTTCGCTCACATATAAGCCCCCTTAGATCTTCATCTTTTCATTGTACCGTATCATTAAATGGCACAATCCTACGTTGACGATTATAGAAATTCCGCGCGTTTTAAACTGTTGCGAGACATCCAAATTATTAGTGTGGAGAAGGAAAAAGTATTCGAAAGAGTTTATAGAGAAAATAATTAAGTAGTGTCATGGCATTGTGACATTACCCTATGAGCCGGCACTTTTCAGAGGTAAATATAACCTGTAAGTTAAATATATAATTAAACATGAAAATATTTTCAAGGATAATATTAGTAAATCACTTCATTTTATCGAGGTTCTCCTCCAAATCACCTTTATAGTATCTTCTGGCTCATCTCCCTATCTCACTTCTAACCTTTTTTTGGGGTTTGAAAAAAAATTCCAATGCATGTCGACAAGAAAGGCAACCCATAGTGTAATACTTTCTCCAAAATGTCTTAAAGTAGTGATGCTGTATTGTGGTTTATTTTGTTTAAATTTGAGTCGTTTCACGAATACCCTGCAGTCGCTTATATTCATACAAACAATACTTATCTCAGTCATACACAATCCAATCGATATGGTATCCTTCAAGGGGTTTTTCTTTACATTTCTCTATATAAACCAAATAAAATTTACAACAAATATGCAGGTTGGTTCAAAAGTTTTGAAAGCGACACCTATTAATCAGTACAGGAATCCAAATTTATACGCCATTTTAATATTGCATCTTCTAAATGAACACACACAAAAGTTTATTCATATAAAAATGGTGAAAGTGTCAAAGGAATCTGCTCCTTCATTTCCAATTGTGCATCGCTGGGTTTTAGAGTTTAAACGTGATCGTATAAGCGTTGAAGATGAACTACGTATTGGACGTCCAAAAAGTGCAACAACACCAGAAATCATTGAGTAAGTCTATGATATTGTTTGTAAAGATCCAAGTGCAACTAAGCGTAAAATTGCTGATACCATAGGCATCTTGAACGAACAAGTACTCTATATTTTACACGAAGAATTACGTAGATGTTGCCGCATTCGTTAACAATTCAACAAAAATTGAATCGAAAACAAATTTATATGCGTAATTTGGAGCGTTTTAAGCAGAATAAAACCGACTTTGTGCGTCGTTTTGTAACTGTGGAAGAGACTTGGATTTACCATCATGATCCTAAACTGAAACAAGAACGTTCACAGTGGATTGAAGCTGGTTGTTCACCTTCAAAACAGGTCAAATCAGAACGATCGGCAAAAAAGGTTATGACATCAGTTTTTTCGGATTCAAAAGGGATTTTGTTGATTGATTATCTTGAAAAAGGTAAAACAATTAACTCTGAGTATTATTGCAACCTTTTGGACCAGTTGGATAAAAAAGTTCGTGAAAAAAGATCCGGCTTACAGAAGAAAAAAATAATTTTTCAACAAGATACCGCATGTCCTCACTCAAGTAGTTTGACGATGGCTAAATTGAATGAATTAAAGTACGAATTGCTTGAACACCCACCGTATTCACCAGACTTGGCTCCCTCCGACTACTACCTCTTCAGGAATTTGAAACATGGAAAGCATTTTTCGTCCAATGAAGAAGCTATTGCAGTCGTGAAACATTATTTTCCAGAGCTTCCGGAAAATCATTACAAAGATGGTATCAAATTATTGGAGGATCGTTGGAATAAGTGTGTTGAAGTTGAGAGAGATTATATTGAATAAAAAAACTAATTTCATTAAAAAATACACATTCTTTCATTTTCGCTTTCAAAACTTTTCAACCAACCTAATTCTCGCTAATTTCAAATCCTAATAAATTAAAAACACTTATCAAAAGGCAGTTTCCGGTAACTTACATCAGCACAGGCTGTTTAGCGCACTGACTAGACGCTGTTGTCATGTGACAGAAGAAGCTATATACATATTTGTATCATGTCATAAGAAACAATAAAGCATTAAAAAAAAAATATGGTATCTAACGAACTTCTGCTTTGGCGATTTTCTTTTTATTAAAGTGGCTTCTTCCTTGCTGTCCTGCCAAATGACTCAGGTATAAGAGACGTTTTTTTATATTTTGAAAAGAAATACTAGTTCCTGCATAATCTTTCTTTATTTGCTCTAGTGTAATAGGTATCGAAGTGGTACCAAAACACAGAAAAGCGTTTACAACGTACTGAGCATTCTGGCCTAACTATTTTAAACTACGTGGCAAAAGTAATTACCGATAATTATTTTTTTCGGCTTTTCAGATAACTAATAACTCGTGAGAGGATAAAAATATGGCCAATATATATTTAGATAACCCCATTGAATATTTTTGTAAAATTATACGAAATCGATATGACATTAATTTTGAAATATTTTTATTTTCAAGTTTATTATAATAGTTTTAACAATCAATTTGGAACACATATAATTAGTCTTAAATTACAAAACAAACCAATTCTGATAACGCATTTTATTTTAATTTTAAGCCTACGAAAAATGTTTAAAAACTAGTTTACAAAATTATTTTCTTAGAAAATTTGGTGCCCGAGATAAATGAATTCTCAATTTGATTGCTATGTTTTTTTTTGAGAGAGAGTTGCTGCTAAACACAGTTTCTTAAAATTATTTTGGAATATTTTCGAAACCAAAAAATTCTTGGTTGCCGACTTTAGTGTGGTTATCAATAACTTTATTTATTAAATACCCTATCAATAAATAATTTCATTTTAATTTAAATTAATTATTTTAAGGTTCTTAACTAAGGTTTATCTCACTGGTCTACCTCACGGTCTGTCAACTTAAATAAACTAATATTTTAACGTGTAACTACCGCACTATGGCTCGCTTTACACTGGCATTTCAGTGAACTACTTCCTTTTGAATCTCGTTATTATATTGGTATTGTCAAGGAGTTTAATATTCACGTGGTGGATTGGCCGTTGTTAGTGGTTTCTGGCAAAATTGAAGATCTGATCCACTATGTCCATTCCAAGGTTTCGATGGAGGTCACTGTTGCGGAAGTACCAACATATATAGATTGATTCTCATTTAGTTGGATTAACCACGACTTTATCCAAATGTTAATTCTATCAATGAATGTTTGTAGTTTTCTAGTGGAATCTTCATGTTTTTGTTTTCAATAGCAATAATTGCTGGGGCAAAGGGTGCAGTTGTATTCTGTTCTGGATCAGGTATGTCACTTGAATAGAGCAGACAGATTATTGGACCTAGAACGCTACCTTGTGGTACTCCTGCCTTAATCTCTTTTAATTGATAGTAAGCCTTTTTCTGTTTAATTCTTAAGTGCCTTTCCGATAAATAGGTAATTGTAGCTAAAAAATGAACTTTTTGCCATCCTGGACATATAACAGTTCTAGATTAGTACCTAGCTAATAAACGTAACAATTTTTATTGGAAGGATTTATTAAGTGCTGTTATGTCAATTTTCTTCAGATTTTGAAAATCTACCGTTGGAAAATTAAAGGCGAACGCAGTAAAATTCCAGATTTATATCTAAAATAAATTAAGGCATAAATAATTAAAAAAAAAAACTAAAGTTTCAAACTTGGCGAACACGCCAAACGCTTCCATATCAAGGAACCCCGTACGATCTACACCCCTTATAAAAGAACAAAATTCCTATTTGATTTACTCAACGTTTTCCTGGCGCATTCACCAAAAGCCACACTCCTAAAATAGCGCGGCAATTATAACCAACTTTAGAGGCTTATATTTCGCCAAGACTAAATAAAAAATATTATGACATATTTGATTGCAGTATTGTGGAAGTATACATTGAATACAGTTGAATAAGAGAATTTCTATTTCCAGGGCAGCGTACGGGAGAATGTCTGATTTGTTTAAGAGTGACTTCCCAATGTGTTTTAAAAGAAAAATATATAGTCAATACATTCTACCTATTGTGGCGTACTTAACAACCATTTTCGTTGGGAAAATCAATGGAAATTTAACAATTGGTACCCACGTGAGTGTGTAGCGTATGCCGCAACAATGCTTATGCCTTTTCAGAATGTTGAAATTCGAAAAATTGACAATTCTACAGTGTTTTAAAGTTGACATTGTTTTAGAAAGTTATAAACAAAAACAATATCCGCGATAATTTACAGGAGTTTTAGTTTTCAAGATTGGATAGTCCTCGGAAAGAGATTTTTTACAAAATTTCGTCTGCTGTGAAGAGAGTAATTGAAAAATTGAGGGAGACAGATAACAAGCCGTTCAAATGTTAATATCGAAGCAGTACGTGAGGGTGTTGGTAAAACTCCAGGAACATCAATTCGGCATCGTGGACAGGAATGCTAATTTCAAGAAGCTCTCTACAGCCTATACTCATTGAAGAGCTGCGTGGTCATGCTTACAAAGTTCAATTGACACAAGAACTGAAGCCTAAAGACCATGCAGAGCGATGAGAGTTCACTGAATGTATTATTAAATATCAACAAGTGGATGCTGATTTTTCAAGTAAAATTATCGTAAAAAAAATTGTTTTATTATTACAGCAAATTGATGTATACCTGTAACTAAAAATAGTTCTTTCCTAGAGAAACCGCTCAAACAACGAAAACAAAAGGCTTCTAAATACATGTCATTATCCGATAAAAATATCTAGGTTGTCCTAACGTTGGTGACAAAGAAAATCAGAAGCGATGTTTACGAGTAACGTCACTTTTATAACACTTACACTACTTTATGGCCCGTCGCTATACCACTAGAAAACGTCATATTATAGTGTTAGACCACACACCAAAAATCATTAAATTCAATTTTCACGTTTTCAAGAAATTTGGGTAAAAATCAATATTTTCTTAAAACTTTGATGTCTTCTACCGCCGAAACAAAGCAGTATCGAATATAACTAACTGGCTTAAATCAACAAATTTTGACGTCAAAAGTCTGCCATCAAACCTTGTATTTTCGTATTTTTCGGACACCCTTTATAAACCAGAACCAATCAAGCCTATCATTAAAGTCATATGTCATTTCTAAGTTTATTCAGTACCTTGACTATCCTAGTGAAATGTCGGTTGCACACGAAGCCAGTCCAGTGGAACATGCCAGCAGTATTGCCAACCCTACCGTTTTAACGGTAGATCTATTGTTTTTCAATGAAAGCCAGTTTTCATAAGTGATCTACCGTTTTTTTACTCACCATTTGGTTTATAATTTATTACATATTTATTTAAAGTAATTACAAAAAATTATTACTACTGCATAATATTATCTTTATAATAAATATAAAACAGGTACCATGCGGAATCTAAAAGATTTCATGTTTAAAGTCCACGAATTTTCTTCAATTTACTAGGTGGCGCTATGCTGCACACGTAACCCCGTTGTTATTCTATCCTTATTTACCAGTGCAATAAAAAAATTAGACTGGCATTGTATCTACTGTCCTGTCTCGATTACTGTCTTACAATGTTGCCAACCCTACCATTTAAGTAAGTCCGTTGTTCTTCTATCTTTTTTTACTAGTGCAAAATTATAAAGAACGGATATATATATATATATATATATATATATATATATATATATATATATATATATATATATATATATGTTATGTCGGATAATCTCACGGGTGTGATGTGTAATTGAAGGTTTTCGGGCATCCTGTGTATGTGCAGAGTCCCTCTCAGGACTGTAAGGCAGCTGACGTTTCCCCATTCGGAAAACGAACACGTCCGACGCGCACACGGTACCGACAACACCGGAGTCACAGGCGTCAGTTCGCTCGTAGACGCCATACAGTGAGCTTTGAAAATGGTGAATGAGATTTCACCGAAACGTCAGCTGCCTTACAGTCCTGAGAGGGACTCTGCACATACACGGGATGCCCGAAAACCTTCGATTACACACACACACACATATATATATATATATATATATATATATATATATATATATATATATATATATATATGTATATAGAGAGGTTGTAGAATTACGAAATTAATATTTTCAATTCTCCTTTTTCGCTCAAAAACAAAAAAAATGCCAGAGTAGTGACAGTAATATAAGTCGGCCAGTTAATGAAAAAAATTAATGTTTCACGAAGTGTATTAGCAGCGCTGCTGTCTTGAGACAGCTGCGTTGTTGTAATATTACTATGCACACGAAGACAAAATATTGGTCTGGCTCGGCTACTGGCTTCGTGTGCCAGCAGCTTTATAGATACAAATTGGTTACAGTAGAAAAGCAATTACTCTCCTGTCTCGATAATACTGCATTTTTACAATTTTTGAGTTACTCATAGTTTTATCAATTAAAATGCCACAAAATTAAATCTAACATAAATTAAATACACCAAAAAATCATCTTTTTATTCTATGGGCGCAATACGCAGAACGTAATAATTGTCACAGATTCCATTTCTTCTTTCGACGCATCGCTCTCCACTGCTAAAAATTTTGGTGATAGTTATAAAACATTTTTAATGGGATGAGCCTGACGTTTTGATAGAAAACTTTAAATATTTGCATTCTTTGAGCATATCATATGCAAGTTTGTATGGAAGAGTTTTACAACATCTTCAAAAGCCGCTTGCGGCTCTGGTTCACATCTACGCATGTTTGCCATCATGGGTATTAGCGCAATGCGTTGCTACCAAATACGCAAGTTTTTATAAGTTACAAGTAGTGTGATGTGTGACCATAAAACAAATAGATACTTCTCACGCAATAATTTAAAGAAATATGCTTATGTAATTAATATATAAATAAGTAATTTCTTGTCTATTCTATTATAAATATTAAGGCTAAGTACATAGATAAATCTTTGTTAAAAACTTAGAGTGTGACAATTACGCTTAAATTTTGGTGATGGTCTGACGAAATGAGATCCATTTTCGCGGACCTCCATTTACATCTCATGCACTCTCAATTTTAATTCCCGTTAACATGGACCCTTGGCAGGTTGCAAGACCCTTGGGGTCCATATGGACCACTTTGGGAATCAATAATTTAAATCTTTAGAACCTCTATGAAATTTATATAAAACCTAACATATACTTAAAGTTAACAACAACTTTTAAGACTGATAAAAAAGTCATAATTAAAAGTCTTCTGCATACAAATATTTTTCTTGTTCATAATATATAGAGGACAGATTTTCTTACGCTTTTGGAAAGAAAACAAATAGATAATTGGGAATACTTGAAAAAAAGCAATTTTCTACAGAATTTATTCATGTCGTGCAAGTATTGTAACTAACTACAATAAATACGAAATAAGTAATGTAATTACATACCAAAGAATTAGTTGACAACTATGCGAAGTTTTGTATAAAACTACCGCGCGTGTGACTGAATTAGCAAACATCATTTTAAATAAGTATGTACCATAACATTTGCTAAAGGAAAATAAATTCTGTCTGGATGACTCACTAATTTAAACATTTATACTCGGATATCGATGCAGATTCTATAGAAAAAAAAAGGAAAATATTTTAAAAATAATAACAATTTTCTGTTAAACGATCTCTTTATATTCTCTATTATATGTTCGTTTGTCGGCTTACATTGTAATTACTATGTTGCTCTGTATGCAGTTATTTATTTCTCGTATTTCCTCAAGGTAACAGGAGGATTTCGCCTTAAGCTACGATAAAACTACTCAGAAATATTAAAAATAAAACAATGTGTTTTATAATTATTTTGCTGCAGCGTTAAATTTATTGCATCGGCAATATATCAATGGCAATATTAAATATGAATCTATTGTAAGGAAGTTTTGAAACGCAAAATCTTATAATTCATAGTCAAGAAATAAAACATTATCTATTTTCAATTCAATTCATGTAAGACAATATGTAGTATATAACAGTACAGTACAAATAAATAATTATTTTACATTAACATTAATCAAAAAATAATTACATTACAAGAATACTAATCAAATAATTAAACTTAAAATAACAATTAACATTTAGCAGACAACTCTAACAAATGGTAATAATTAGCAATATATATATATATATATATATATATATATATATATATATATATATATATATATATATATATATATATATATATATATATATATATCGATAATGAAAGATAAAAGTTCTTCCACATTAAAAAAAAAAACACCAGCAAAGTTTGTTTTAAATTAATTTGAATATTATTAAAAAGTAGATACTACCGCAGGGTGGTATTTATTTAAAAAATATATCGCCAGACATTCCAGAACGCTTCCGACAACAATATCTTGGTATTGCAATTAATTCCACAAAAATGTATTAAAAACGTTAAAGTAAAAAAATCTTACGTTTTTCGAGACAATAGTTTTCGGTCCAAGATGCAATCACCGAAATATCGGGTCCAGTCGCCATCCTTATTTATAATTGACTCACATCGTTGAGGCATGCTGCTAACCAACTTTTCCACATAATCCAGCAATAAATTTTTCCATATTCTACGTTTTTCTACACTTCGTTGCTTTATAGTGCATATACGTTTTTTACGAAGTAGTACCTTCATTAAACCCCCTACATTTCAACAGAATTAACATGAGGCGAAAAGCAGGCCACCACCATGGTGGTAATGCCTTTTTTTCTTTTCCAATTTTATCCGTTCTGGGTATTTTGCGTCATTGTCTTCTCATAGTATCCATGAGTCATCATCAGGTATAAACCACCACTGAATTCAGTGTTCTAATCTCGTGAAGTAAATATCCCTGAAGATGCCTTGTGCAATCGTAGGTGAAACGTTGGATAATAATTCCAATTTGACAAAGTCTAAACCCAAGAAGCATGATTTTGAAGATGTTTAACGAACTCCAGATTCAAAATAAAGGTTCGCCAGTAAAGATAACGTTTTATCCATCTCTATCGATGTTCTCTTGTCTTTCAGACTATGGTCTTAACCCCTACAAAGGTCTGGGCCATGATGGCGTTCATCCAATACTACTGAAAAACTGTTTGTTCTAGCTCGCCCACTTCATGACATTTTCAATGAATCTCTTCGGTGGGGTATTTTTCCTCAATTTTGGAAAACGAGTTTTGTAGTTCCTATTCACAAGGCCAGCAGCAGGACTGACATTCGGAACTATAGATCTATCAGCATAATTAATGCTATTCCCAAAATCTTCAAAAAGCTGATTAATGCCTTTCTCACCTCTATTTTTGTCCGCCATCATTGAAACAGTTTGGTTTTTGTGTTGGCGGGAACACTGAGGTGAATGTAGTCTCTTATATGGGTGGTTTGTCTGAGGCCTTAGAGAGCGGATTCGAAGTCCACTCGGTGCATACTGACTTCTCGAAGACCTTTGATAGGGTGCCTCGTGGGATTCTGCTGAATAAGCTTCGGGGCTGGCCGTCTCTGGTCCACTGTTTGGTTGGATTGAGACTAATCTGAGTAATCGTCGTCAGGTAGTGCGGGTGAATGATTTTGTATCTGATGAGATATTAGTGTCTTCAGGGATCTCACATCGGTCCATTATTGTTCGACTTATTCATTAATAATGTATCCATCTGTCTTAAGTCAAGCACGTTCTAACTCCTTGCAGATGACTGCTTGGAGCTTCAAGGAGACCTATATAGATTTGTTCCCTTGTGCGGAGTGAATGGGATGAGTTTGAATATTCCTAAGTGTGTTTTCTAAAATGCGTTATCCACTGGACTCTCACTATCACTTGGATGGTAGGCCGCTGACTTCCGGTGATTTTGTGTGGGACCTGGGAGTCCTTTTTGATTCCACCCTTTCGTTTGTTCCTCACATCTTTAGTAAATCCCTCAGGATGTTAGGTTTTATTGAACATTATGCTAAGGAGCTTCCCGCTGTGAAGTCCCTTAAAATACTCTATTACTCATTGGTTCGAACACACCTTGAGTGTGTACTGGCTCGAATAGGTACAGAGAAAGTTTCTCAGATATATTAACTTGAAATTCAATGGGGGTGCTGATCTTAATTATGCCGCTTTGTGCTCTGAGTTGAATTTGCTCCCCCTTGCTAATAGAAGAAAGGGTAGAGACTTTTCTTTAAAATTATAAACAGTATCATCGATTGCCCGCGCCTGCTGACGAGTGTTAGTCTGAGGGTCCCTCCCAGGAGTACTTGTACCTTCCATATATTTCACCACCCGTCTCACAGAACAAATTAATGGGCTGGGTGACTTGAGTTTCTTTGATACGTCCTTGAATCATTTTAAATAAAGGCTGGTAAAATGGATTGTCGACTGATGTTTTGTGTTTCTGCTGTTACTGATTGACAGGTGTACACTTTTTTTTCTTTTGTAAACACCCTTTTGTTATACTATTATTGATTTTACATTGTTATGTTTCACTCTAGCTCTGTAATTAATTATGGTAAAATGGACAGTGTTCTCCGTTGATAAATAAATAAATAAATAAACATTCTTGGATGTGCTTTTCAGATAGTAAGGGTTTTTGCCTCATTGTTCTATACGCCATTTTTATCAAGTCGCCGTCGAATAATATTAAGGCTAACACGTATTCCCTTTCGAGCTAAAAAACTTTATCGCCTTTTTTCCTTGATCATACCTTTTCATCTACTACTGCACCAAAAAATAGAGATTTTTTCATATATTTTGCAGCGACTGTATATGTCAATTTTAGGCCTACTTGTGTCTACATAAAATACTGCATAGAATTTTTATTGATATATTGCATTCATTATAAATATATCTGATAGACTTCACGAATATCAAGTAACTGAAAAAGTCTGAAACAAATATGGTATGCAAATAGGCAGCAAAACGTTTTTATGAATCTAACTGTAAATCGCTGTTTTGTCTAGGATTATATGTATGTTATTATGTTTAGAGAATTTATAATTATCAGTAAACAAAACTTTGATAGTTTTTGATTGGTTGATTGAATTTCAATTGTTGACGTTTATTTATTTGGTGGGTGAAGATTAGAAGATGAAAAATTTATATCATTAATTAAATTTAGCACAACTAGCAAAACAAAATTACATTTTATAACTATGTACTTATCAATATTACGCTTTAATAACTCAAAATCACTAAATACAAATATTGTTTTAAATGAAATATTTTATCCGCATGTGTTTTATTATTAAACAAATGTGTAATAAATGAAGAAGAGAGACTCTTATTGAAAGTAAAATAAATGTTACTACAGGCATCAGAATAAATTTTTTTAAATAATTTAGAAAGTACTAATTGGCATCATTTTCAAAGGGTCGCCCATACCTACCTAGGATAAGTCACAAATTCAGCACCTAAAATGCTTTTGTAAAGTTACAAAAAATGTCTATTAAATTCAATATTTATTCATGCTGGATTCATATTTCGCCTGCATATGAATATAACCTTTGTTTTAAGAAATTTTTTATCTTCATAAATAAATAAGTCATTTTATTTAAGTTTATCATTTGCACAATTTATTGCAGTTTTTCATTATCTAGCACGTTTATGAAGCAATGTACTTTTAAATAAAACCGACTGTTAATATATAAATAATCTGTACTAACATAATTTGCATTATTCCATTGCATTTGACATAAAGCGCGACAAACTCCTAATTCTAGCAAATCCATTTAAAAACATCATTCCAGCAGAAAAAAGTATAGGTGTGTATAAAGTAAAACTTCATGCTCGTTCTTAGATATAAATGCATATCTGTATATAGTGAAATTAATAAGATAAAAATTCAGTTATCCAATGAGGAAGCTAAGAACATCTGTAATTTTAATTATGTTTCCGATAAATAGATAACAAAACCATCATATTATCAAGACTCATTTTGTCTATGCTTATATACATGTCTTCAAGTAGGACAAGTGAAACAGTTAGCTCAGGCAAGAAACACTTTCTGACTAATTGAATTTCCACTTAAAAAAGCAACTAGAAGTTCTATTTAGGAGAGCAAGGCAGTATTTTTTATTGGGCAGAACATATATTTGTTAGTCCCTGAGTTAAAGAATAAAATTATTCAAAATGACTTTTTATTTATCACATATCACAAAGTTCCAAGATTTATTAATAATTCCAGTAGAACGATCTACATAAAAATACAAATTTATCAAAATGGACCAAAATGACCTCATCCGCAACTACCTCCAAATCTCCATATAATAGTATGGATGTTATGACCACTAACGAGTTAGAATTTCACCACAATCAAGAGTTTAAACCTGTCTTAATGACAGAGAAATTTCAAAAAATATAAAACTTATCAAAAATTATTATAGGGAAACTACTTGTCAGAAAAAAAAAACTAGTGCAAAAGGTTTAATCTGGTAATTTATTAAAACGGTACATTCAAACTCCAGAAAAGATTTATAGTTTTTACCAGATGAAAATTACGTTATACTAAAATTCAGAGAGATAATTAAGTACTTATTACTTTTTTAATACTTCTCTATTTTAAGATGATTTTTTCTGAAGGTTTAGTAGTTTTTCTCCAAAGTAGCAGACTAATTTTACTTGTTAGAAAGCTGCATACTTATTTTTCAAAATGTCTGACCCGCAAAGCTAATATTTTTATTGAAATACAATGTATTGTATCTTAATATATCTACTTACTATTGTTCTTTAATATAATGAATAATTATGAAGCCATATAAAGCAGATTTGGTCATTAAGAGGTAATTTTTTTGAGTATAAATACAAAAAATGTGTTATCAAATTCTACTTAGGTTAAAAGCTAGTATTTATTTTTTTAACTTCTACATATTTCATATTTTAGTATTAATTTGGAAATTATTTATAATGTGAAAAATTCTATATCCATTATAGAGTTTTAGACTAATTAAGTACATTGCAAAATTTGATTTAGAAACTGTTGCAGACTAGACAAAAATTCCATGCCTCTTTCGAAACAGAAAAGTTATATTAATTTCCATTAAGTATAAAAATTCCCTTTTTTCATCAATTTTCTGGAAATGGCCCAAAAAAAATACAATTGTAGTTCTTTTTTTAACCGTCTATGTTCTTGTTTTTCCCAAAATTTGTCACATAAACTTTTTATAATTCTATAATATCACTTTCCTTACTTTTCCATAATATCAGAAAAAATTTTCCCCATTGGACTGATTAATTGTATTCAAGATTTTAATAACATGTTCAAGTACTGGCATAAGGATTTAGAGCAACACCTATTGAAGCTAGCTTCAAAATATTTTGATTTACTAAAAATGAGATTAATATTGTTTTATTGATAAACAATTTTATGAATTTATTTCTTTCTTGAAATGTTTTTACGATAAGGTTTCAAAGTTTGGATTATTATTAATATAAGTTATAATGAAAGTTAACACATGTCATTTCAATTACTCTTATTTTGTGACATTCATGTCTATTTACTTACTGATTACAAAGCTAATAAATTGTAATATATTTACTATAGTTGAAATTGATCAGTAAACATGCATTTATTTTTTAAAATTATTTAACTATATTAATTGTGTGGAGTTAACAGACACAGTAAATTAACATATGTATACAATTTGAAAAACAATTTAAAAAACAAAGGTCTAAAATTATATATCACTTTAACAGCATCAAAAAAATTATTTATAAATAATTGCTCTACTTTTACTAATTACACAGCAAAAATAGAAAATTAAATCATACCTTGGAAGAGTATATTTTTTGGCTTTGTGAGCAGCCACTGCTAGATTGCAAGTTACTCATTAGCCCCTTACATCGCTTTGCACTATTGTATTTGAAAAAATAGTTTTCACACGATATAGATAATGTTTATTTATTTATCGGATTCGAAAAATAAACATTCTTTCACTTCCGAGAACCAGTGTCGTTTCAAAGTTGTCATGAAGCGTCAACATTGTCAAATTGACTTTAGTCAATGGCACATGGCACATAGCTACCAAACTGTAGGTGCATGAAAAAATTCACTGTCACTAATGTCAACAGGAAGTAGTTTCTGTAATCGTGTTTACAAACTAGTTTCTAGGTTAGAATTTCTCTTTGATTTTTGCCATAAAACATTGTAAAGGGATATTTTGTGATTTTTACGGAGAAATTCAAAAGGTTGCAGTCAAGTACTTAATGAAGAAAAATTAACAATAAACACGTATATTATCTCAGATTTTTGTAAAATAACAACGTTGAAAATGGACATGGAAGTTAAGAAACTTATGAAACTAAAAGTAACCGAAAAAAATCTAGCCGCTCTGCTGCAAAAAATCGACACTGAAATTAACCAGACTGATGTCCAGTGGATGCATTTAAAAAGCTTAATTCCTGCTAGTCAAAGTGACCCTTCTACAGGCGAAATGAGCATGTTGAAACCTCAGGTTTTACCAACTCAGTTGGTTAAGGTTTGTTAATAGTTTTATAAGTAGAACTTTTAATGAGACTCTATAGTGGTATAGTTTGGTACCATTTTGTGGCAATTTTAGATATTTTCAATTATTTTAATTTATATTAATTATTTTTAGTTGGAACATCACATCGATGATCAATCAGTTAACGAAACAAAACTTGACTTGTCATTAGGAAATACAAACATAAATGATGGCAATATTTCAGAAGAAGAGGAAAACAGTGATTAAAGTATTTAAAGAAAGTATTAAAAACAATTTTTGTGAGAATTAGGGACTTTTTATCCATATGGAATTCTGTATTTATTAAATTTTGTACATACTTTTTACGAATTGATTATAAATGTATAGCTATTTATTTAGTATTGTTATAAAATATTTTTCTGACTGCTTAGTTTGTTTATATTCTGCTTCTTATTTCCAAAGAACAATATTTATTTAATTTTAAGAAGGTAACTTTGTTTTTACTATTTTGTTTGCAAAAAATTAAACAAAAACTTCAATATAAATATATAGAAATAAAAATCTTTATAAATATGAAAATATTAGTCAATATTGCATCACTTTTGAAGTTGGTATAAGTAGTAACAACTGTTTTATATTGTAATAACTTCAATGATTGTAGATGTACTTAACACCTTTTTAAGTTGATGCTATACTACTTGAAGCACTAGAAAGGTTTTTCTTAAATTAATTCTAGCCTGAATATTTATTTATATCATTAATATACTGTTTTTGTATGTAATGCTTAGACCTCATTGAGCCCTTTTCATCCCACCATAGCTGCAGGACGTTCAAGACCTATCGCCTTTGCGAATCTAAGCAGCCTGCTTCAGGTAACAAAATTATATCTCTGAAATATCTCGATCCGTCGAGTACTGGGTACTATCTGAGGATATGGTTAACAGTTTCATCCTCCAGACCATTTGCACATCGAGTCAATTACAACATCAATCTTATGAAAATGGCCCCTCAGGTGACAAAGTCCTGTCAACAATCCCACCCCAATTCACAGCTTTTTCCTTCCTAAGGAGGGAAGCTTCCTAGTAAGCCACGCACTAAATCCAGTTATATGTTCCTTGGCACACCTCATTCCAGGAGCTCTTCTCCACGAGTCAATAAATGTGCTTTCTGGCAACAATTTTCATTCCACAATTGGGACAGGTAGAATTGGTTGAGGTTTATATGATTCAGTTATGTACCCCAACTTTGCCTTATGGTCCGCTTCCTCGTTCCCGCATATATCCGAGCGACCCGGGACCCACACAAGTCTGATTGTGCAGCCGTTATTTATCAGACTAATCAGTACATCCTTGCACTGAAACACCAATCACGAAGATACGACACTGGACTTCAGTGTCATTTCGTATCTTGCTGTCTGAGCATATGTTTATGACCCTATTCCTGTTTATATTCTCACAGAGATGAGCACATATCAGAATAGCATAAATTTTCTATATATTGTAAACTTGGCACCGACTTCAGATAAAAAATTCTCTACCTTTGAAATATTTTTACAAAAAGACAAGTACCGCCTATAACATGTTTATTTATTTATGAAATCACTAAATTTGACAAATTACAACAGTTATCACTAAAAAATTCTTATAATAACAATAAATAGCATGACAGTAAAACAACTTTCACTAAAGAGATCACAGCTGCTCAGATACTACAGACGGCACACTCTAAAGTGGCGAATTATTTTAATGAAAAGAATACAGATACAGTTCCCTAACCATATTCACTTATTGTTAACTTGAATGGATCTCCTGAAGTCAGTTCTGTCCTCAAATGGATTTAATGTGTAATAATGTACTAGTCTATACAAACGAGTTCAACTCGACCCATAATTGTGAGAGATGTCCAATATACAGAATTCAGTATTTCTAATTCTATAAACTGATGATTTAGTAATACAAAATAATCAAATTGCCCATTTAACAGATTCTACAGGAACAATATGTTACACAGCACTCCTCGCTTTTCCAATGTTAGTAATTCTAACAAATCGAGCTTGTCTCAATAATATAAAAAAAGTAGAATTTACAAATTTATTTTGGATTCTTTCTAATTATTATATGAACTGAGCACCACACTGGAAATGTGTATTCAAGGGATATACCCATGGTTCTATATGAATATACCGATATATCCCTAGAGATTCTATTAACGAAAACAAGGCAGCGCTGAAGGCTCTAGCGTAAAAAGAAATATTATATTCAGGGTAAAAAACCATTATAAAAGAACAGAGAACATATAAAGTTTATCAGAGTATAACGACCATTATAAAAGTACATACAAATATTTAAAGAAAAATAATCACATAGATATTTGTTTTTTTTATAAAAAAAAAGGTGTATCCGTCCAGCCTAATATCACAAATTGAATGTTTGATTGCTCCAGTTCCTTTTGAAGACTGGAAAACTTATCTCAAAAAAGTCCAAGTCATTGCCAAAAGCATTGGTAACTTTGCATAATCTAAAAATAGGTTATTTATACCCAAGGAAGTTAGTTTACTCCCTCCAACTTCCTTGTTCATATCATAGTTAGTTCAATGAATTCTTAGATCGAATAAAGTATTTTGACGTGTGACATGGTCGAGAATGTAAAAATTTACTAACTGTAAAAGTTCTAGGCTGTCAATAAGTCCATTGATTATTTTCAACAAAATACAGATACCATAGTGTAGTCTCAGTTTTCAAGGTAGGCAATTTCAGCAAGCTATACCAACTATCATAATCAATATCTTCAGATCCTATTCCTAGTTTAAAATTAAGAAATCTTAAGAACTTTCTTTTTACTTTTTCCAGGTTACAATTATAAGTATTATAGTCTGGGCGCCAAAATGAACAAAAATACTCCAAACCTGTTCGCACAAAACTACAATCGAGAAATTTAAAACAATTTAAGTCATCAACATTGTCAAATAACATCAAAACAGGTCCGTGACTGTCTTCAGAACCTCATCGTCGTAGCAAAACAACGTTACTTTTGCGTGTGTACCAGGTACAAGGGCGTCCCGGACAATGAAAAGAGGACTAACTTGCAAGACGTGGGTCTGTTACCACATTTGGGCGCCCCCCTCGAGGGCTTGGAATTCAGATAAATAGAATCGCACCTCTGTTACATTAGGAACGTGGATCTTGCTGGCCCCCTCCTGGACTTTTCTTTGCTCTTGTGATATGCCCCCCCCCCCCTCCAAAGAGAGAGGCTGATTCCAATTCTGAGCCAGTTTAGTGCTCATTACTAACTCCAAATGTTCTAAACCTATTATTTAATAAGACATGATAAACTATATCAAACGCTTTCAAAAGATCAGTATAAATACTATCAACCCGCTGTTTATTCCCTTCTTGACACAAAAGGTTATTAGTGTAGGTTTACCAGCAAGAAACCTATGCCATTCTTCCAAGAGCAAACTTTTACCTATTCATGAAAGCCCAGTGACAATCAGAAGTAGTTTAAGAATAACAGATTGTAGATAATTAACATTGTGACGTTTCCTTGTCTCATAGATTGGGGTGATAACATTACTTTTTCAAAAATATGGAAATATCCCTCTCTCTAGAGGGATTTGAAAAACGAACATAAGGATATGTATACAACACAAATACATCTTTTTGTAAGTACCGTAGGCACACATTCAGGACCAGAAAAACTAGATTTTAAATGGCTAGTGAATGAGTGAGTAGTATTAATTAACGACACATCAACCCGCTAGATTTTTTAGTGACGGGACCTACAATTTAACGTGGGTTCCGAACCACGATCCTGGATACTCAACTAACCCCGAGTTTTCACTCTTTTGTCAGTTGCGTATCTACCGACTAATGGGACTATCTTCTAATGGTCTGGCAGCTTTTTTAAATAAGTTGCCGCTCACGGAGCTTGAACCCGCGCTGGTCGTGGTCGCCCCTATCAGTCTTAGTCCCTTAAACGGTTAGGCTAATCCCACGCCTAAATGACTAGTATTATATAATATACAAGATAATCGCGGTAAAGCCCATACCCATAACATTATCACAGAAAAACTCGGGAGTATCAAAGTTATCACTGGAGTAAAGCGGCCCAAAGTATTGATTAAAGAGATTTAACAACACTGTCACCCTTAACACCACTCCGTGTCTGTGAAACAATTCTGAAGGATATCCTGGTAGCACAGTTTGCGGCCCAAAAGCGGTGAAGTAAAAAGTTCAACAGAATTATTGCAATTTCTACCCCAGTATCCTACATTGCAATAGAAGTGCAGCAGAATAGTGCCATCGCATGCAAGACTTCCCATCACCCACGTTCTGTCGCAATAGCATTATAGCAGTCTTACACACGTAAGAGCACACCGGGTTGTCTTAAAGCAGAATTGCATCAGATTCGGAAATAGCCGATGGAATCTCTGCCTGAATAGAATTGCGGCAGAAAAATTGCACTGGAGTTGCTGCCAAGGTAACCACTGTCTGATCTCAGTCAACTAATGTATCTCCCAAACGAAGGGGGGTTAGTGGCAATATCACCCCAAATTTTCAGAAGATAATACCTATAATTATGTTCATGTAGCTTTCTATAATCAGAACTGAGATTCGTGAATACATCGTAGTCAACAAGTAACATCTACCTCTTTTGCACTCATTTAATATGTGCCACCTTTTCCGAAAAATTAAAAATTGGAGCTCTGGCAAATCATGTGGGTAAAGCAAGGCCCTTAAAATGTTTAAATAGTGTATATGGATCTATAAAGTCATAAGTAAAATTTTTATAAAAAGTTTTGAGCAAAATCGACAAACCACATTAAATTCGTAATTTACACCTTCAAAAAAAACCCAATACCAGTTTCGGACAAAATCGAGAAATGTAAAATTTTTACTCCGCTATAATAAACTTATAAAAAATAATTTCAACTTTGTAATTTACTCCCTTAAAAACCTCCGTATTTTGGGCAAAATTTAGGGATATAAAATTTTTAATCCGCATATTGAATCAGCCATTCTGGATTTATTAAAATTTTAGATTCGTTATGTACGACCACGAAAACTCCCCCATTCAATTTTGAAGAAAATTGGACAAAATTAATCTTTTTGTCCACCATATTATTAAGGCCATTTTCGATTTTACTGAACCTATTTCTGTCAAAATATTATAGGACCACCGCTGCAATTTTCCGAATATAATTCAAAAAATTTCATTCAATTCGGTGCTGCCGTTCCGGAGTAATCGACATACATATATTACAGAAAAAGCGGTCGACCGTAGAACCTTTTTCTTTTAGAAGTCGGTTAAAAATTAAAATTTTGTTAAACAAAAACTTCAACAACGCAAAAATTCCATTGAAATGGGGTAACTCAGAGGTTATGCTAATACGAATATTAAAAATCATCGACTAATATCTATACTAAACGCCAAATTAGACTTTTATGAACCTCTTGAATAGGTGGGTTTCCGAAGGGACTTTAGTACGGTCTACCACTTGTATACTATGAGAACATTGATAAAAAAGGAGAGGAATATAATTTACTCATACATTTAGCCCTTATTAAGATTCAAAATGCTTTCAATTTCGTTGAAATTTGGTCGGTTTTAAGGCCCCTGGTGAACGCAAGAGTAGACTCAAGGTACATAGAAATCATTGAAGACAAAGAAATCAATCGAAGATGCTTTCAAAGATTAGAATGAGAAAAAAATGGCGTCAACGTTGATGGGTCGGGATTCAATCATCTTAGGGTCGCGGACGATAAAGTTGTAATTACTAATGTCAGCGAACTAAATGTATCTTACACGAGTTGAATGAAGCTTCTATTTAAATAAGTTTGACAATGACTTATGGCAAAACAAACGTAATGGCCATTAAAGTACCAACATATATATATATATATATATATATATATATATATATATATATATATATATATATATATATATATATATATATATATATATATATATATAGAAAATAACTACACCGAACAAGTCTAGAAAATTGGCGCGCATTCTCAAAAACAGCTCCTGTCTGTGTCCTGTCAGACTGCAGGTATGTGTTAAAATAAGCCTAGCAAAAGCATTTGCCCAAAGCTTAGGGCATCACGTGCTTGACATCGCGTTACGGGACAAGATACCAAATGAAATCAGAAGGAAAACAAAAATTATAGACATAATGGAAGAATAGAATGAAGTGCAGTTGCGCAGGGCATGTTGTCAGATTACCCACAGACAGATGGACATATGGAATAACAGAATGGAATCCTAGACTGACAAAGAGAAGTGTAAGATGACTACAAAAGCGATGGGTAGACGGACAGCGGGTAAACAGTAGATGGAGGGACGTGGAAAAGATTGAGTGAGACCAATGTCCAGGAGTAGACAAATATGGATTAGGAATGTAGAAAAAAGTTAAAATTATCGTAATGTAAGTTCATTTACTACTTGCAACTTCAAAGACACACAAGATCAGAATGAATTAATTAAAAGGGTCTAATTAAAAGTCACATTTTTACTCATATGCTACAATTTTATTATATATTTTTTTTTTCTAAATTTTATGAAAACAAAACATAAAAATTTTGGTAACAAAATACTTATTTATTTCAAAAATCGTTCCTATAAATACAGGTATTCAGATTTTTGCCAATAGTTACATCTATCACTTAAATTTAAGTAGTTTTAAAGCGAAGACGGTATTAATAACCTTTTAAAATGTGATGCTTGCTCTTGAATATAAATACTAAAGACCAAGTAATTAGAATGTTTTCTTTATGTATACTGTGGTATATGTATATAAAAAAGCCTAATATTCTTAGTGATTTTTCCCTGTAATCCTAGATATGAAAATTATTGCTTTGATTTCAAAAGATTACTAATAAAATGTGCAATAAAAACAGATAATGAAGTAACTTCAAAACATATGCAGTCCAGCTATAAGTTTGTCCTTAATAAAACGGTATCTAACTTAAACCGAAAATAAATTAGAAAAATATGAAAACTTGTTAACTTGATCAATTGCAGGTCTGTGCAGATTATATACATATAAAATAAATACTGATAATGGCCCGTAAAACCAATGAGTGGAATATAATGCCAACACTATGAAACAGCAATATTAAAAGCGCATAAGTTCATCTCCTCGATCCCAAAGTCCTCTCTGCGCAGACGTTGTTTTAATTTTATTAGTTATTCTGAATGATTTTTAACACCGTTATATTTACATATTTTTCCAAAAAAAAATTTATTACCTCTAAATTCTTATAAAATTTTATGCTTTCCTGATAAAAAAATAAACTTCGAATAAAAGGCCGTTTTTATATTTAAAAGCATGATTTGAAGATAATAAACATCACTATAACCTAACATTTTGTTTAGAAAATTTTTGCCGTCAAAATAATTTAAAATGACATAAACTTTGCTATCTTTATGAGCCAGATATACTGAACACCAATAGCGCTTTTCCTTCTCGCACTAAAGACATTGGGAACGAGGAGGTAGGCTTATGGGGGTTTTATATTCATCCATCCTTTAATATTGGGATCAAAAATTGTTCAACGTGCTCTGTATTTATTTTATATGTATATGGTGGAGACCCTCAATTTATTTAATACACAATTTTTTACTGTACATTAGGGTTATTGGTAATTATAAATTTTTCAATCGATAGTTCGATATCAAAGTCTGAATATTGACGTTGGTTTCGTTTACGACCTATTGTATACGCTCGTTAGCAACCTGAATCGCTCCGTCAACTGCAAATCCTTTATTATTTATAATATACTTAGATTTTCTTCCATTTATTGTCATACCATACTCCTCGCACTTTTCTGTGGCCGAAAAATAATGCAAATAATGCCCTGCTATACTATCGATAGTGGACAGCGTCATCGGTATAGTGATGTTACTTAAGACAGTGTCATTTTTTTAAATACCCTTTGCGACTTCGTCTTATGCTTCTCCAAACTTTTGTTCCTAATAGATTTAGAGGCAATGATACGAATATACAGACTTATAATGTGATATTTTCAGCCATTCTTAGCTATTTGATTCCAGTGTAGATTTCCTATGAACTAGTTATCTTTATCGTCACAATTTGCATCATTTTGTTATGGCGTATCTTATCAAAAGGGTTTTCAAAGTCCACAAAGCACAGAAAACCGCTATAGTTTACATCCATGCTTTGCGCTAACCAAGACTTGTCGAAAACCGAATTGAAATATCAAAGTATAACGCCAGTAATGCTAAACAATATGTTTAGACAATGACAGCAATCTTTTTGTTTCGTATTAGTATTATTATTCATATCCCTGTATTTTTTATTTGTTATTGTACGTAAAAAGTATCATTTTATAATTATTATGAAGTGTATTTCAATATTTTATGAATATTAGAGTATTTAACTTAATATCTGAACTTATTTTTACAAAATTAATAAAAATTATAGGTTCATACTTTAAATATTTCTTAACAATTATCAAAATGTAATTAAACTATAATGTGTGATATATTGTTGATTTAAGAATAAAAACGGCTTTTAGAATTTGATATTTAAAAAAAAATGCAGAATGACGATGTTTGCTCAAAGTCGAAACTTCAATAAAACAATCGATAAAATCTTCTTTAAGGTCACCTAAAGTTGGTATAAAAGTTTTACCGATTTTATTCTAAATTTAATATTAACGTCAAAATGAAAATAGAAATCAAAATCTAAAAATTCTGGACGTTATATAATTAGTTCTTAATTTTTTTCTCAGTTGTTTGATCATATCCGTATTGTTACTGTTTCTGAGCAAGATCCTAACACTACCAAAAAAAATTCCAATCCATATCTGTTACTATTCCCGAAACTCTCATACTGGCCCCTTTTATCTTAAACACCTTGTATCGTTGTTAATAGTTTTATAAATATTTTTATATTCGTTTAGATCTGTTAAATATAAATATAACTACAATTAGTTTTAATTTTTAATACTGCCGCCAATCTGATAAATGACCGATATATCGAAATACAGATATTTTTAGTCAATATATCGACATAGAAAAAATATCGATATCTTTAAATATGTCAACATCCCTAATGTACAATTTTACTAGAAAAATGGCAAGATATAGGCTTACATTTCTAAAAGACTTTCAAAGGAAAAATGACAGTGCGCTAGTTTTATTATATGATGATTAGGGAATGAAGTGACTTCATTTCTGTGAAAAAAAAGGTGAAAATATCTTGCGTGTTTTAAATATTATCAAATATGAAGGCATTAAACACCGTTGCATCAATAAGTCGCACTGCCACAGCAGTCGAGCATTTGGCCAACAAAAAAGTGCATAGATATTTTCATACCATTTTATTAAGGACAGGACTTATAGTAAGACTAGATAAACGCAACAAAATGAAAAAAAAAATGTTAATTGTTGGTTTATATATGGTGATGTTTCAAACCTTTAAGGAGGTCCATTTTCCACCACACGAGTCAAATGAAGTGTAGTACTCAATATTTGATAAATTAAATTAAAATGCTAATAAAAAGTAATTTAAAAATAAATAGTTCGCAAGGCATTAAAACAGATAATATTAAAAAAAATATATAAAACTTCATTTGACAGCTGGTCATAACTAGAGTGTGATTTGGCAACGTTGTGTTTTTGCTGTTTATGTTTAATTCAGAGTGAAATTTTTACTCATAATATTCGTATGTCTCCTGGCCAAGTTGCTAGTAAATTTGTAAATCTCAAACGTAAACAATGGCGTCAGAATATTGTGAATGCAAAAAAACGTAAATTAGAGGAAAATTTCACTTCACAAACGTGTATGTTCATATCAATAACCGAGTGATAGAACTGAAATGTATTATTAATGATTTGCGGTGTAAAAATTGTGATTTATCAATATCTTTAAGATTTGTCGTTAAAGAGAAAATTTTCGGGTTAGAATTTTTCATGTAAAATGCATAAAATGTAATAGTTCAAACATGTAATTATCAAGAAGATAATACACATTATAAACGTTACGACATTAACTTCAGATTAGCTTTTGGTAAGTATTAACTTGTTCAATATATATTTATATGTCAGAATAATTAATTAATCTATATTATTTTAAAATATCAATGGGTCAAAGTTTTCATATTGAATATATTTAATGATCTGAAGTGCGCGCTCACGCAACGTTGCCAAACTTTTTGAGTCCATTTAAATACAGGTTAATCTTACATTTTATGTCATTTCTTTTAAGTGAAATCTCAATGAACGTAATAGTGAGCTGAATATTTTATTGCAAAAAAAGAAAGCTGAATGTTTTAAAAAGTTAATTTTTATTTTTTTCAAACTCATCTAAGCGGCAAATGGTAGAATAATTCAAAGGAAAATGTCAAGATTTTGATTTCCCATAAGACTGTACAAATTTTTACATTTTTGAAAATTGAATTCTCAAAAATTTACATACTAAAGTTAGTATAGATTACGACTTAAACTATTATAAAAAAAAAAAGATTTTCATTAGTGATTGGACCTTCTTAAAATATCAAGTTAAGGGTGTAAGCCCTTATGAAGTAAGTTTCTTTTATTATTTCAGGATGGCAAAAATATACAGACACATACTAGTCTTAAACTTCAAAAATGATTGTTGATTATTTCAGGAACAAAAAGTTATCGTGGATAATAAATACAAATAGATTAAAATACATAATTTAAAAAAAAAACAGTCACTTACTTTACAGAAATTAAAAAGAAATACACCAAAATTTTAGAAGTTCTGGAACAGCACAGTTTTATTAAACTAATAATACAACCACGTTTAGGGCACTCGTGCCGTAGAACGGTTAGTGACTGGCATGGAAGCTATATTATTGGTCTCTACTGGGTTTTTGTTTGATGTTTTCCCTCGACCTCCCCTTCGACTTCTTCCTTTTTTAGCAGTGTGCCCTCCTTGAGCCTGTGCGTCGCGTTTGTCGGAACTGCCTTCAAAGGTATTTTCGGTATTGTTCGTTGAGGCTAGCTCTAATACCTAATAAAACAAATATTTTTAACACATAGAATCAAATGTTAAAAACACTGCTGAAGCCTAAAACTAAATAGATTACTGATTCTCGCGAAAATACTACTAGATATTCATTCTGCAGCATTTTTCAACCTTCCGGTATTTGCAATTCGAGTCACCATACCAGGTTTAATTGTGCCCCCCTTTAATGGTATTTTATAGTTCAGGTTAGCAGTTCTAATAAATATATTTTATTCATTTTTTCTTTGGTCTGTGTACGCCTTTTTATTACAAGGCGCCTTTTTAAGGGAGCGCGCTCCACAGGTTGAGAATCGCTGCTTTACTGGTAAAAAATTCTTAGAGTTATATTGTTTAAGGTTATTGATTATAATATTTTTTAAATTGTAGCAAGACGCAACATTACCTAAAAAATCCAAAAATTTCTTTTTTGTTTTTATTTATGCCGAGTATATGTTAATCTTTCGGTACTGTAGAAAAGATGTCAAAATAAATATTTATTTAATTTTTTTCGCAAGGTACCCCTAACGGAAATATGAGATTTACTTTTAGGGCTGTTGCTTTTGAACAGACTTGGATATTTCCAAGAAAAATCAATTTGTTTTAGTCCAAGAAAAGCTGGAGTAAAAAAAGACATTAAAACTGTGAAAGAAAGCATGCAGCTCAAAGGGGATATCCATAAGACAATTGTTTCATCCTATTCATGTTCAAAAGTTACACTCAATGTCTCCAGAAGATTATCCTGCGAGATGTAATTGCTCAAACTGGTTTTTCCAAAAATTTAGAGAAATTCCAAATTTTACTACAACTGTTTTATTTACAAACATCGCTGGCTTTACAAGGAATGGCGTTATAAATTTACATCATTTACACATTTGGTCTGAAAAAAATGCCCATACAGTAATATAGATTAAGTACTAAAAAAGATTTCAATAACCTTTTAGAAGCTGTACCCATGCAAGTGTGAAAATCTAGAAGGGCTTGTTTTTATGTACACAAAGATTAATTTTAGAAGAAAGTTTAACTATGTTCTTTCTATCATCCCTGGCCACAATGCGATGTACATCGAAACTGTAATCAGATCTAGATTTATCATCTTAAAAACCCCAATGTACCAAATGAAGCTATTATTAACATAATTATTTATACAAAAATTTAAAGAAGTTGTAACTTTGACATCCCATATTTCCGAAACAATCAACTTTTGGACCGAGATAAATCGAGCTAAATCCTCCCATTTTACCTTCAGAAATTTGCGCTAGCATTTCGCACAGACCTTTTAGAGGCACCCTGTAGATTGTTTAAAAATACTGAAAGCTTAAAATTATTGTTTAATGGCATTTGGATACTGTTTACTTAATCGCTTGTCAATAAATAAATAATTTATATTTTTACCTCTTTCAAATAGTTCTCTTTTTCCTCTACATCCACCATTTTTTCCATATTCTCATCTTTGTCCTTCTTTACTAATGCTACATCTTTATTATTCTTCTGCTGTCCTTGTCCATATCGCTGCTGTTTGTTCTGTTTTGCTCTGTTGCCTTGGTGAGACGGTGATGTTTGTGTTATTATTCGTACCTAGAAATATGCCTTGATTTTAAAAATTTATCCTTTTAGTTATCATAAAATGATCCTGTGTATAGATTATGTTTCAACGATTTCCAATTATATTCTTATCAATGCATTCTATATATTTACTTACCACATTTCCAACTGCTTTAGTTCGTCCCTCACGGAATACCATCCTCTGCCCTGGGGTCATATACTCTGGATGTTTTATAAACCTGAAGTGGATAATTGCCTTGTCGCCAGTTCGGAGGCATTCTTTTGACATCGAAATGATACTTGCAGTTTGTCTGATACTTCCACAATGAACTAAAAATGATTATTTTTTAGCATAATACCAGAGCATTACAAGTAGGTAACTTTCTCAAGATAGAGTGTTAAAGATTTATTTTTACTTACCCATAGCCTGATATCTTGAACTTATTGTAGTCGGATGATGCAAAACAAGAATTTCTCCCTCAAATTCCCAACACGCCTGTGGATTTAGTGCTGGGCATACCATCACCATACCTTTGCGTATTTGAGACCTCTTTATCTACAAAAAAAAAACATCATTTTGTTGAATAGAATCCGACTCAATTTTTCTTTACCCTACAACAACCTTGGAGATATAAGAAACAATCCACTCTCTAAAAAACAGAGGTTCTGGATTTGATGGATTTCCAATTACAACTATCAAAAATTCCACTGAAGAACTAAAAGAATCACTCCAAATGCTCATAAATCTATTGATAAGTCCCCAACTACGCTAAAGCTAGCTGCCATAATACAAACATTGAAAAAAGGGGATACAAGTATTGAAACCTATTGCCCCATATCACTGTTAGGTGTAAAAATTGAGATTTCAGTACGAAAAATAAATCTATTTACTGCCGTGTTTAAATAGTTGCCTATATTTATTCTCTTTTCAGTTAAGGTAAAAATATGTACAAACAGTTTATTTCCTGCAAATAAAACTCTCGTTGTCTCTCCATACGCGTTTCGACCACCGTGGAGCTGTATCGAATCAAGAACAACATTTGCAGAAAACAACTGTCTATATAAAATATAAATTTCGAGACATCTCGGCAGGATATTAAACTTGCCGACTTTTCAATGTCAGACTGAAAAATATGAGCTAACCTGAACAAAAATTGTATTTGCAGGAAATATACTGTTATATATATATATATATATATATATATATATATATATATATATATATATATATATTCTTTCCTTAAACTGACCAAAAGGGGAATAAATATGGGCAATTGTTAAGTGTGTTCTATAAAATGTTTGAAAATATTATCTACAATAGGCTTCAGATCTTCCTCAACAGATTTAACTGCATTGGCAAGGAACAACATGGAAGTAATAGACTTTATCTACAAGCAACTTGAGCAGAACCGTCTCGTTGTTGGCCTATTCTTCGATGTCTCACGTGCTTTCGACACCCTAAATCTAGACTTTGTAGCCAAAAAACAAATTGGTATAAGAAGGACTGCTCGTAAAAGTGGGGAAGGAACTACACCTCAGAAAAAAAAAAAACGCTGACATGGGAGTAGCCCAGGAATTCGTCTTAGCCCTTTTGATTTTCTTGATGTTTATAAAATTACCTTAAGATACTGTTGTGGAACATAACATTTCACCACCGCTTTCCGGCAAAACTGGACTTAAATAGAGGTCCAAGTTTGTGGAAAGTACAAGGATGTCTGGGAAAGATACTGGTGGATCCCACTGATGAGTCCACCACCGGTATCGGGACGAAACATCCATACATTTACTAAAGTGGTCAAAAATAGATCGCTAGCTACATGTCCTTATCACCAGGGGCATTGCTAATTGCGACATGGCACCCGAGCAGGGACGGCGGCAGACGAGGGTCTCAACCGCCGTTGGCTTTGATTAAGCCTGACCCGGCCATTGGAAGACCACCGAGGAAGTCCGTTCCACTTCCTTTTCAGGCCTGTGCTTTCTAACGGCTTGGACTGTCCGACAGTTTAAGCCGGAAAGCAAATGCCTTAGGGGGGGCATGTTGTGGAACATAACATCTTACCACCGCTTTCCGGCAAAACTGGACTTAAATAGAGGTCCAAGTTTGTGGAAAGTATAAGGATGTCTGGGAAAGATACTGGTGGGATCCCACTGATGAGTCCACCACCGGTATCGGGACGAAACCTCCATACATTTACTACGGTGGTCAAAAATAGATCGCTAGCTACATGTCCTTATCACCAGGAGCATTGCTAATTGCGACAATACCTATATCTGATCATGAAATTTGCTAATGATACGATTTTGCTCTTTGCAGAAAGGTTCATAGCAAGATTGAGGGAACTATATAGGAAATAAACAGATGATGCCATTGAAATCAGTTTAACTTAAACAAAGACAAAACGGTTTTAATTCCCTTCCAAAGATCATTCAAATCGTGCAAAAATACATTCCAGTGACAGAGAATCCTCAGTCATCTTGACATGTATCCTGAAGTGTTCTTGTTTTGTGTATAAGAATGGGGATAGATTCACAAGAAGCTGAGCAGACTAACTCAGTGTACTAGTTTCGACGTAAGGTGATGAACTACCTCCTGAAAAATTCTACACAGAGAATTTTTTAAGCATAGCAGAGATGGTCCATAGCCATATAGTGTGTAAATCCGTTTCTGTATTTTAATGTTTGTTCGTTGTTACTTCATTTATTTCGCTACTATCAGTGTTTTTATTATTGTTATATTTTAAATTAGGCCGTACTTTATGACGAAACTTTCGTCAATTGCTCACTCTTTGGACAAATAAATGAAATTTTAATTTAAATTTAATTCATTTAAAAAGAAAAAGTTATATGAAAAATTACATTATCTTGTCAAGACAGTAAAAAACATGTTTAATGGATTTAACACTAATTCTCTTTATATGCGTTTGTACATTTCCCTTAATGAATCTCTAAGGTAATCAATCAAAATGCATCTGAAGAGAGAGCTAGAGCGAAATTTATAAAAAAAAAAATACTGGAGATAATGTAACTCGTCATGGGGTGTTCAGGCTAAAAATACACGAAACGACCACCACGTACTTTTTTTAAAATACTCGGTAATTGAAAATTTCTTCTTACCTTTTTCAATGCAAAACTAGCAGTTTGTCCAGCTCTAACTTCTTTAACAGCCATCCTCTTCCTGTGTATACTCTTGACAGCGATTGGAATGAAATGTCCCAAAGGATCAGGGCCAAGCATTAACGTATCGTTTAATTTGATAACACCCTTCAAAGTGGTCCCTGATACCACTGTACCAACGCCCTAAAATAATACATATATTCAAGACATATCCTTTTTTGCCCGAAATATTTTTGTTCCATATTTAGAATGAATTTTAGTGCTGTCTAAACACTTTTACTTGTACACAGTTAAACTTATGCACAATAAACATTATGTTGTATAGTTATTAGCAGTTGTTTCAAAATTTAACTTACAGGAACAGAATAAGTGTCGTCTATTTGAAATTCTGCTGGTTCATTCTCGTGATATTCCATTCTTGTTGTTAGTAGATTTAAGAAGGTCTTAAGTAGATCTAAGTTTTCTCCTGTTACATTTGATACTTGGAAAATTGGACACAACCTGAAAGATAATACAAATATTTTAATTTTAATATTAACGAAAGCTCTGTATATTGAAATGTGATTTTAGAAAATTTTATTAGTGAGACACGTGTACAAAAGAACTACTTAATTTAATTATGGTGTTATAACTAAAATTAAAAAATATATACATTAGTATGAACTGAAAAAATACTTTCTATATTTAAAAATGTATGTATGTACCTTTCTGATACAAAATTTGTAGCACTCAATACCACATCGTCAGCTGTTTTAACCATTACAGGAACTTTTCGACAACCAGGCGACTTCAAAATCCTTACTAACATTTTCAAATTATCCTGTAATACGTTGGCGGGGCACATGTCGATTTTAGTGACAACCACAAAAACTGGAACGGATAGAGCTAGCGCCAAACCGAGATGTTCTTTTGTCATTCCTATAATACCAGCATTTGCACCAACCTAAAATTTGTACAAGGTGTCTATTAAAATTCCATGTGGAAATTCCCTGACTTCTCTAGAAGTTGTTTAAAGGAAAAACATATAGGTATAAGAATTCTATCCACTATAACGCAAGCCCAACTGTTAGTTGATTGTACCTTATGACTTTTTCAATTTCTATTGAATCAACTTATAATTTTCACAGTATATTTTCTGGATATTGTAATTTGAGAAAATGTAACAAAAAATTCATTTTTTTTTAAAGTTACAACTAGAAATGGTCGATTATATCTGACTGACCAGAAAAGTTTTGACATGTTACAAATAAACAAGCAACTTTTAAATTTTATAATAAGAATTCTCTTTTCATACATCAAATTTCAAAAATTATTACAAAGGATGCTTCGGGTGATGCCATCAATTCACAAAAGTGATTTCTCTCCAAAAGGGACGAAAATTTGTTGAATTATCTAATTATAGACCCATTTCCTTTTTATCAATATTTCCAAACATTATTGAAACATTAGTCAAAGTGCATGAAACATCCTTTATAATGCGTAATAGCATTTTAAACAGTATTCAGTTTGTTTTAGCAAAACTGGAGCACTGATGATGCAATTTTTAAATTGTTGGAGTTTATATTCCAATATTAATAAAGGGGGAGTTCCTGCGGCAAGTTTTGTGACTTATCCAAAGCATTTGATTCTGTTAGTTATTAATTTTTACTGTAGAAGCTTTATCATTATGGTTTCAGAGGGCGTTATCTAAAAGTTTTTATGGGAAAAAATTCATTAATTACCCAATATATTTACAGGGAGGAAGGGGGCATCAGGTCTCTATTTTAGGACCGCTTTTCTTTCTTTTCATAAATGACTTGGCTACTTTGGATATTGAGGGCGAGTTTACAGTATTTGCTGATCATACAATTATTCTGTGGCACTGCTGTGATACTGCGGCTAGATCCTCTGTGTACAGATATAAGAGATCTAACTGTATAATCCCGAGGATGACCTCACAAAGATCAAAACGTCAACTAATTTAAGGAAATTGAGTGAGTTTTTTTGACCTAATCCTACCCAACCCCAAATTTATATCAATTAATATTAAATTAATTTATTTTAAATTTAATCAAATCAACTATCTAAAGAAAGAAAAATATTTATGGCCGTCATTCTTACCATAAGCATTCCAAAATCTGGAGCGTGTCCTGTCATCCCAAATACTGTTGTTTTTAAATATCTCTCATGTCCCGCTAAGTCAATGAATGTGATCACTTTTGAACTTTTCTCACAGATTTTAACCCAGTCTAGTGAGCCATGTTCTGGTTTGTTAACCACATTACCTAGAAATCAAAAAGAACTTGGTTAAGTTTAAAAAACATCAAATTAAAGATTTTCATGTTATTAATCATTATTTATTTATTAACTTGTTTTTAGAGTTGTAAAAAATTTTAATTTTCTTGACTATACCTTCACCATCAAATCCTAAAATATCGTTCCCCACAGAACTTGTTCTTCCCGATTCCATTTCGTGCTTGTGGCGAAACAGTTTCTGCCTGGCCGTCCCCCTGCCATTGTCCAAATCGCCGTGAGTCAGTACCCCAAGTAATGTAGACTTGCCCGCGTCTACATTCCCCACAACAGCTACACGAATTTCCAAAAAATCTGTAAAACAAAAAAAAAATGTTAACAAAAGGTGGTATATTTTTCAGTTTGAAAATTTCATTGTAATAAAATGTTCACAAATTAATTGAAATACCCTACCGCTTTGATCTAAAACCCTCCTAATCAAATACTGTACGATCACTCCCCTCACTTCTTTCCTCTCTCGTAGTTTGACGCAACTACATTCTAGCGTATCTGCTAGGGACTGTAGTGTTGCCACTGCTGCTTCAAGTTCATCTTCTAATAGTCCATTTTCACTGCCATCTTCAGAAGCACCAATCTAAAATGAAAAATAATATTGGTGCTTTTTTTAATGCATTTGCATTCCATTTCTCCCCACTAAGCCAATATTTAACACATATTCATATATTTGTGAAAAACTGCCATACTTACTTCAAGAATAACCTCTCCTCTTCCTTCGCCAAGTTGTTGTCTTAATCTCTTAAGCAAAAGTTCATATTGTTCTTCGGATGGAGCGACTAAAACGTTTCTCCCTAAAATCTTGTCATATTCGCTACATTTCGGACTAGTTTTTTCAACGAAGGAGCTCAAGGATTCCCTTGGAGGCTCCTTGTGATCTGTCATTATCTTTGTGAACCTAAAAAATTACGGAAATATAATAGAATAGAAAAATCCGCTAAACTCTTCTTAAGAATTTGTTGTTAGTTTGCAAAATAATTATTACATCCGAAAATATCCATTGTTCTTTTAAAATTGCACTTTCTTGTTTTATCATATAAATATAGTGTAACTAAAGCTTGCTCTCTGGGCATTAAAATTTATACAGAGTGTATAATTTAAGTGATACCAACATTGCTATCTCTTAAATGGTAAGTAATATATATGAGGTTTGTTAAATAAGAGAAAAGTTACCTCTTTTTGGCGTATATTCAAGGAACGTTGGCAGAGTTGACACATTCTTTATTCCTTTGGATATATTAGCGAAAATTCAAGAATTGACAAAAATATTTTACTTTTTTCTATTCTATAAAATAGCGTGGGTAACATTTTTGAAAAAATTTAACTTTGCAGTTACCAATACCTACTTTTTAAATATAGATTAGAAATTACACTACTAATTATAACCTAAATGTACGTATCTGAATATCTCAAATGTTCCACAAAAGAGACAACTTTTTTCTAATTTAACCGACTGCAAATATGACTGTTTCAAAGATATCAATAGTGGTATCACTTATTTTGCACACCCTGTATAATTCAGCACATACTTTTCTTCAAATTGTAAAAGAAAATTTCTATATTTAAACCCATACCAAAAACCATAAATTAATGAAGCCAAATTTCAAATTATTTCAGTTAAAAAATCAGGAAAATTAAAATATTATGTTTTGAGAGCATGTAGATCCCTTTGCTTATGTATGTATGTAGTATATGTATCCTATATATCAAATATAATTGAAAATCATAATTTTAGAATATTTTAGTATCCATACTGCTGAAATATCTTAGAAATTAATATTTAATTTGAAAAACTCTTATATGGGCGTGTTTCAAAACCAATTTTATAGCAATTAACAACTTTTGAGGGTTTTTCAGACAATTTCTTATGATGATTATATTTGCATATTTACCCGTAGGAAAACCAATTTCCCCTATTCCTTCGTTTTTATAGGAAAAGTACAAGAATTTGAACATAGTTTTCAGATAAAATGTCAAAAAAGGGACCTTTTGTATTAAATTCACTTACTAAAACTAAGTTTAGAGAAGAAAGGAAATTTCTCTAAGATCTTGATTTTTATTTTATATAATAGTTTAAAAAAAACAGCATTTTCGATACTTTTGTTAGAATTTCTTTAGAGAAACCAAGGATATTATAGTGCTAAAGGCGAAATAATCATTGAAATTAGAAATTTCGTTCATATTTCGACTCTGTTTACTCTATAATGCTGATTTATATTCCAAATATAATTGAAAATCAGAACTTTTGGAGAATTTGGTCGCCATATTCCTGAAATATGTTCGAAATTAATATTTATTTTGAAAAACATGCTCGTCATTCAGAAAAAAAAATTATAGCAAATGAACAACTTTTCAGTTTTTTCAGTCTATTTTCTATAAATAAATTCCAATATACTGCCCGAGGAAAAATAAAATTCCTTTGTCCATTCCTATAGAAAGAAGAAGTCAGTACAAGTCTGTAAGTTTTTAGACAAGTTTGCACAAGTTTGTAGACTTGTTCACCGATATACCGTCTTATCAATAAACATGTTAGAATATATCGCACGAGTTAAGAGATATCTATCTCAATTCTGTGCATAAATGAACAGGTCAGGAGCCAAAGAAATTGCTAAGAACACAATTTTTATTTAAACAAGTGATATTAAAAAAATTCATACCTCAAGGGATACGCAAGCGGAAAATACCTCTTAAAACTATATTTTTATCGTTATCAATAGTTAGAATATTGATATTTTACAAAGATAACTTACCAAAACAAGCAATAGAATGTTTCACGAAAAAAATCAGGAATTATCTTGGTATTATTAACACAAAATTGTTTTTTAAATGTTTATAAATTAAACATGTACTTTTTTTATTTAGTTTTTCGCACGGATATTTTTTTTTACACAGGGGTTATAAATTAGTTTTATAGTGAAAATAAAACTAAAGTTTAAATATATCAGGGTTCAAGTTCAAGACATATACTATTTTTAGAATAAAATAACCACACATATTCCAAGGATCTTCCGCAAAAAGTGACTCACAACAGGAAATAAATATAAAATATTTAGTTTATTAAAATCGAGGATATTTTTTCGTCTTCAAAAATAGTCTGTTGTTTGCTCAACAGGGTGTAAGTGTTACAGAAGAAGTTGTCGAAGTTTTTTGATACATATTCATAAAGTTAGACAGTAAAAAGACAAGCGAAAACAAAGATTGTCCAAAAACAAGAGTAGAATTAGTTGAAAGGTTTTAAAGAAAATCTGTTATTTAGAAAATACAATTTTTTTCGCATAGTTCTGCTTAAACTCTGATAGAGTATTAAATAATTAGTCTAACGCATATGATAAATATACAAAATTATCCTGAATTTATTTTTTTTATTAAATTTTATAGTTTCATCATCTTTTCTGATATTAACTCATTTAAATTCATTAAGCTTGGAAGTTCTAATAATGCCTTTTAAGGCAAAGTCGAGAAAGTTCGAGAGATAGGTCTGATAGATGCATTAATTTATGAAATAAATATTTACCTCCCCGCATATGAAGGGGATTGAAAGGAGGAACTGATGCAATTGTCTTGACATGGCGTAAATTAGAACACGCACTATTTTTTTTTAAAGGCAATTTTGGCTACATCATTTTTTTTCTGCTCTGCTTGGCTAAACTAAATATAAACATTTTTAAATATATTTAAAAAAAAAAAATTTGCAAATCCTATTTTTTACCCAATATTTGGAAATAAATTTACTTTTAAGAAGGTATTTAAATAAAGAATACATGCAAGTAATATTTAAAATATGTAAACTCTATATATATTATAGACAACATGGGAGTTCTATTTACCTTAGCTTATTTTCCTAAAAATAGAAAAAAAAGTTATTCTCTTTGTTCTGATTACTAAACTGAGATTTGTCTTCTCCTCTTCACACAATAAAATCTTCAAAAAAACTTTCAACTATTTAGGTCGTTCGTGTCATAAACAGCATCGACATTAACACCTTGATAACTGCACTGGATGACTTAATTTTCCTTCTAAGCATTCCTAAATTATGGAAATACATTAAAGGTTTTTAAACGTGTTAAGACACACTATTAACAGCAAAATCTGAAAACAAAATGTCACAATGAAAATCTTTTTGGAGGTATTTATATACAAGTGTGTTATCTTTCAAGTGGTGTAGTCAGATGGCAAGTGTCTTTAAAATTAATTCCGTGGAATCCTGATACTGTTACAGTATATACTTTGTTTTTCTTTTCGGAGTTTTTTTTCATAAAAAAAATAGTTATATCAGATACTTTGCTTTAGCAGTCAGTACTGGATTGATTATAGAGAAAAGAGAAATATTATTAATTATTAAAAGAACAAAAAATTTAATTTTAGTAGTATGAAATAAGACTTGAAAGCAAAAAAAAATAGTGTAAAGATATGTAGAAATGCTGGCAAAAGCTTGTAAGAAAATAGAGGAAAAATGTATCTTTTTCTAGTATCAATATCAGATTCAATTAAAACAAATCCTTTATTCTCTTATATATGGTAATGGCACCCATGATGTTTTAAATGTAAAATTTTTAAAATAAGCGTTTGATTCAATGAGATATTCAATTCTAAATTTCAAAAATTTATCGTTAAGGAGTGGTAAATTTCCGAGAGGGAAATAATTGTATAACACCCATTCCAAAAGTGTAAAATATCACGTCTTTAACTTTAGACCAGTGAATATTTTGCCTTGTATAGAGAATTTTTGAAAAGGTCGTTTATGAGCAAATAATATATTATTTAATTCTATTCACTCTTGTGAAATTGCAATTCAACTGACTTAATCAAATAGAAAAATTTAATTGGTGAAAATAAATATGACATAAATACTCTTTTTGGATTTGAAAAGAGACCATTCGAAGAAGTATATTATTGAAAAAACTTAGATACTATGGCTTAAAGGCAAGGCATTTAATTGATTTAGTAATTATTTTTTAGATAGAATACGGTGTGTAAAAGTACTTCAACAAATATTGAAACGAACTTGGCGTTCCACAGGGCAATGTGTTTGGCGCTTTGGTTTTTATAAACTATTTACACGCATACATTACCCTGGAGGGGTTGAATTCATCAGTTTATTTGCTGATAACACATTGATTTGAATGAAGCTGTTTTGAGTGTGAAAAAGTTGCTTAAAGCTATTGAACGTTTTCGCGGTTAACAAACTTAAATGCAGATAAAACAAAGGCAATGGTGAACTACCCAATGTAAATTTGATGATAATAATCAATACATTACGAGTTAAAAATAGGCAATGAAAATATTGAATGGGTCAATCTTGGCTTTATAATAGACAACATAATATCTTTAAACAAACATTATGGATTTATTGTGAAAAAGATAAGTAAAAACTTTTTTTTCTTTTCAAGAATTGCCAAATATTTGTCATTACTTGCAAGAATAAGTGTTTTTAAAACTATAATACAGCCTCATTTTGACTACCGTGCAACATTATTATATCTTGTTAAAGGTGGAACAGGTATTATTTAGCAGAGGTATGAAGATAATTCTTAGATGCAACCTGTACTTATTTCTTAAGGTCACATGAGTACTGTGTAGCAATAATTTATTATTTAAGGCTCTATGGTCTCAGTTCCTACAGTTATACGACAATTTGACACACGATAGGCAAATGAGATTTACACTGTCAATCCAGTTTGTGGAAAAAGGTAATGAGTTGAGTGCGACTTAAAATTAAATAAGGACACATGGTTAGCCAAGAGTTGGAGCGATGACCAGCAAAAATGTTTTCGAGATAAAATCAAAATGATTTTGCACTGAAAATGCAATTTTTAGCTGTCAAAATAGCATCATGAGGAAAACTGGAATAATTGGCTAAAAAGTAAAAGCCGATAGAAAAACTTAAATAATTATAGAATTTTTAATGAAAATCTCTTTAATTTCTTGAAATTGTGGCTATGTTCATTCTTTCTCTGGCTATTTTACGAACAAAAAACATTTTCTCTTCATATTACCAGGCAAATTTATTTTTTTATATTATCTTTAAATTTTTCACATGTAACACAATTTAATCTATAGCTTTTTAAAGGTTTTTATGAAATTAGCCTAAATAATCATCTATAATTAATTTTCTTTAATAACAATAATTTTTTTTTTAATTGTTCTAAAACAAATATGTTTATGATGCTTCTTTTCTTTTATGGTAATGGTAATGAATATGGCGTCGGCTGATGACGTTGAAAGCGTGACTGCTAAGAAAACGCATTTTAAGTGCTGCAAAACAAAAGAAACAAAAATTTTAATATGTGTAGTGTGTGGATTAATGTATCATAAAGCTTGTGCGACCAGAGATTGGGTCAAGAAGGTTGAAATTATTAATGAAACACAACTGAAATGTAACAGCTGTGAAGTAGTAAACATAACCCCACTTGAAGTACAAGTTAACATGGAGGAATCAAGTAAGGAAGCAGAAATTTATTTATTAAGAAAACTAATAAAGGAAATGGAGGATAAAAATAAACTACTCATTGAAAACAAAAAGCTTCTTGAGGAAAAACTGGAAAATATGTTGAGTAGAAATAAGTCGAAAAAACAACATATAAAAGAGGCGGGAATAAATTCTGTAGACGAGAAGGAAAATCTACCGCCACCCACAAATAAACAGGTGGCTACTACAACAATAACCATGAAAGAGAGGGAAGAAATAGGCAAAGTTGCATGTATCAGGAAAGACTCCACTCATCAGAGCCCGGATGCTAAGGATCAAAGAAAGAAAAAAGACACCAACCGCACTCGTTTGACAGTTCAAAAACGGGTGGCAGTGGAAATAGAAAATGAGGTTCATGAGGAACCTGATCGAGAAAGTGAGAAAAATGTTGAGAATAGCAAAAATCCCTGGCAGTATGTGGGTAATCGAAGAAATAAATCTCAACCAAAAATTCCCCGACCAGCTCCAATTAAAGGAGCTGGCCAATTAATAAATGCAAATCTGAAGATTGCCAGTAAACAATCTTGGTTCTTCATTAGTGGCTTAGATCCCGGTACTACAGATATAGATGTCAGAACATACATAGAAGGACACTTAAAATTAAAATGTATGGTGGAGAAACTAAGAACTAAAAGAGATAGTCAAAGAAGCTCCTTCAAGGTAGGCACTGAGGAAAGAAACAAAAGTGTAGTACTTTCACCAGAAAGTTGGCCGGAAGGCATAATAGTTAATTATTTTCTCAACCTGAGACGAAGCCCACTGTAACGGGACGAAATTTGGATGAAAGGACCAGGAATCAATATGGACAAATTCAAGTACTGCACTCAAATCTTAGGTCAATGAGAAATAAAATTGATCAAATAGAAGCTTTCCTATATGATAAAGATGTGAATGTTCTCTGTTTCACGGAGCATTGGCTAAGGGAGGAAGAGCTTATCGAGTCAAGAATCGATGGCTACACTTGTACTGGATTCTTTGCAAGAAGACTACACATTGGCGGTGGATCCGCAATTTATACCAAAAATATTCTGAGTGTTGAACCCATTGATTGTATCGTAGGATTAAGTATAGAAAAATGTATAGAATTATGTGGTGTTTTTATAAAAAATTTTAATATATATGTTTTAACTGTTTACAGATCTTCGAGTGGTCATTTCGACACCTTCTTGTCAGTAATTGATGATCTTTTAAGTCATTGGGGTCTAAACAAGAGAGTGTTGCTGGCTGGTGATTTCAATGTGCATTTTGGAACAAATGAACGTGAATCTGTTGAGCTGTGTGACCTACTGGGTGGCTTGGGTTTTCACAGAACGATTGATGGGCCGACCAGATCGTCTGCATGCCTTGATAATATATTCATTAATTTTCCAGTGGAGGAACTTGCATCGGGGACTATTGATTCGGACTTCTGTGACTATAATTCTCAAATAGTTCAATTCAGAGTACATTTAGAATATAGTTTTAGACAGGAGTTTAGAAAATGCAGGCCAGTTACCCAACGAGGTATGTTAAACTTCTATAACTTAATAGAAAATGAAAATTTTAGTTTTATTAAAGATCCAGGTTCCAACGTAAATGATAAATGCTCCAGGTTTGTGCATATTCTGGAAGGGGCCTATTTAAAGGCTTTTCCTGAAAGAGTTTACAGGGTTAGATCGGATCAGTCAGGTAATGCCAGTTGGTTTAACGATGAGTTAAAAAGAATGAGAGAACATCTCCAATTTTTAGGGGAGCTCACTAGGCAGTACCCTGGTGCTGGAAACACTCGGATTTATAAGGAATTTAAAAAACTTTATAAATTATCAATTAAGAACGCCAAGAAGGCAGCTAATGATAGAATCATTGCCTCTGCCGCTAACCCTATCAGGGCTATGTGGGATATCATAAATAAACATAGGAATTTAAACAAAAAGAGTGAAGCGGCACCAAACATAACCCCGGATGAGTTCAATGACTATTTTATTAATATTGCACATGAGTTAATTAGCCACATTCCTAAACATCAGGCTGATCCTTTGGGAGGTTTTATGGAGGTTGTTTCCAATGATCATTTTGAGTTTACAGAAATTTCTTTTAATGAAATGAGAGAAATAATCGATCATTTGAAAAACAAGTCTAGCAGGGATATTTTTGGGCTTAGTATAAATCTAATAAAATTAATAAAAAATTTAATCATAAGTCCTCTGACTGGGCTGGTAAATGGGTGCTTCAAGGAGAATATTTTCCCTGATATACTCAAACAGGCCATGGTTATTCCGGTGTTTAAACAGGGAGATAGAAATGTTGTGTCAAACTATAGGCCAATTAGTTTATTGCCGGCCATATCCAAGATAATTGAAAAATGCATGGCGTTAAGGATGGTCAGCTTTTTTGAGAACAATGGCTGCTTTAGCCAATGTCAGTTTGGCTTCCGTCGGGGGAGGAGCACTGTGCTGGGCATTCTGGATCTAATTGGGAGGATCACACGGTCGTTTGAATCAAGGGAATATAATGCCATCTTATTCTGCGACTTAAGTAAGGCGTTTGACTGTGTTGCTCATGATATCCTCATACAAAAGCTGCACTTCTATAACTTTAATGAGAGCAGCTGCAAGCTTATAACATCTTATTTGGAAAATAGGGTTCAGATTGTGAGAGTTGGAGGGGAGTCCTCGGCGAAGGGAGGGATTTCGATAGGGGTGCCCCAGGGTTCGGTATTGGGGCCAATTCTCTTTTTAATCTACATAAATGATCTACCTATGGGCAGAGATGCTGCAGATTTTACACTCTTTGCCGATGACACCACTCTCTCGGTTTCGGATGTATCTCTGGAGGGGGCTTTGGCCAGGTTGGAAGCGGCACGGTCTGGTGCTAGGGAGTGGTTTGACGCAAATGGACTACTTTTGAATGAAAATAAAACTAAGCAAGTGGTATTTTCTCTACGGGACGTGGGAGATATAAATGGGGATTTGCTGAGTGCTAGATTCTTGGGAGTCCAGATTGATCCTGGCCTTACTTGGGAAGCTCATATAGAGCAGGTTTCAGGGAGGCTCCGTAGCAGCCTGTTTGCTTTGAGACGTCTGGCGCTGTGTGTTGGCATGTCGGTTCTGAGGGCTTCGTACTTTGCTCTGTTCCATTCAGTAATGTCATATGCAGTGCTTGTCTGGGGCCATGCATCGCGGGCGTCTCGCGTGTTTGGGCTTCAGCGAAGGGCCGTGAGAGTGGTGCGGGGTATGAACTTTAGGGAGGACTGTAGGGCAGCATTCTCCGAACTAAAAATATTGACTCTGCCTTCGCAATACATTTTGGATAACCTACTGTATGTTAAAAAATACAAAGAAAGTTTCAAAACGCACAGTGGGGTCCACAGCTGGGACACCAGGCACAGGGATAATTTGGTGCCAGCATATTTTCGCTTGGAAAGGTGTCGGAATGGGCCTGGTTGCCTCGCGATAAAATTTTTTAATGTTTTGCCTCTGTCATTGAGAGAGCTTCCAGATAATTCTTTTAAATATAGAATAAAAGAAATCTTAATCCAGAATGCTTTTTATAGTTTTGACGAATTTATTCATTACAAATTTTAATCCTAATTTTTAAACTAGACTTAGCCTAAGTTTCATGTGTAATGTATATAATTAAAATTTTAAATGTAAATGTAGTTGTAAGTGTTTTATATTTTATATACTGACGAATGTAAGTGTTGTAAAACATGATACTGATGAATAAATTGAAATTGAAATTTATCACTTAATCCAATTGGTGATTGACAGTTAAACACTATAATATAATAATTAGAAATAAGTAAATTGAAAAAAATACTACTAAACCTAAATTCTACATTTGCCTATGTACTATTAACCTAAATATTCACCACAACAAAAAGAAGCTGATGTAATCATTTTGAAACATGAAGTAAATAAGGGAATCCCATTGTGCAATGTTACAGTATAACCAACAGTTTTACTAAAATTTTAATTGTTTACATTTGCTTGTTTTGAGGGGAAAATGTGTTCTTTTTTTTTTAACTCATATTGAAAATTAAAAGGCATAACACAAATTTATGTTTCATGATGTTCAAAATGAGAATAAAACTGTAAATAAATTTAATATCCCTTGTTCTAAATAGGCATATAATAGAATTTTTTAAAAGATTTTAACCAAGATTGTTTTTCTTAGAGTAACAGTAAAGTACTGGCCAAAGGCAAAATCTGCAAATTCAAAATATATGAATAATGTCATATTTATCATTTATTTAAGTGCAGAGTATGAAAGGAGAAACTACAATATTTGGACTTAGTGCTAGGAACTCTATATTCAAAAATAAATGGGCCATACCGTACTATATATTCTTATAGAATGTTTATAATATTTAAAGCCAATAGTCCAAAATTAGTCATATAGTCCTAAAGTTTTTTTTCAACAAATTACATTTATGTGCGAATTTGTCGGTCAAAAACTACAATAAATATATAATGGAAAAAACAAAATTTACACCATTTACAATGATGTGAGGTATTTTATTAAAAAATTATTAAAATAAAAATCAAAAAACTATAAGTGATGAAATCTTTGAACAATTTTTCAAAACAAGCCTTCCAGGAATCGCCAAATGTCAAGCAATTTTTGCGGAATCAAAATTATGAAAATAAAAATAACTTTTATCATTAAAATAATGTGTTTACATAACATGCATATGAAATGACAATATATTTTTATGACCAAGATGTGATTTCATTTAGTTAACGTTTTTGAAAGGTTTTTCATCAAAAATAGCTAAAATAATTAAAATCTGAAAGAAATTTTAGATAGCTGGTTATTTAAATTCCACATATGGAATTGTAGTTGGGAACAAACTAAAAATATCTTTTAGAACACAAATCAAATAACACTTGCTCAAAACTGAAACTTAATAATCAAATAACACAACGTTGTTGTCCCTAAATAGTTTTTTTAAGTGAAAAATTTTAACTTTTTAAAAATTTACCTTTTAAAATTAATCAGCTGAAGACTCTGAGGTGACATTTGTGACACGACATCCACGCAATCGGTAAAGGTAAAAGTTACGACATGCCTTAATATACATTCTACAGTTTTAGTATCTAAAGCTACAAGTTAAGATAAATCAGTTCTAACTTCGTAACCGTGAAATTCTACAGTTTTGGTATCTAAAGCTACAAAAATAAGATAAATCAGTTCTAACTTCGTAACTATGAATGTCGAGTAAACGTCAAAAATGTTTTTGTTGTCTCCTACGGACATAAATAGTTATTAGCAACAAATCTATGTTTTTAAAACAGTTATTTAACGTGGATAAGCAATTTCTCCGACCGAACAAACAGTTTAATTACTGTGCAGTTTTGTAATAGATTCAGATACCCAACGTAAGGAAACTTATATAGGGCATTGAACTTTTAATGAAAAGGTGACTAACTGAAGATATTCCTTTAAATTAATCATAATCATGTCTACACACCACCAGAGAAGAGATTATAGGCGTCAACCTTCCAGCAATTTTACATATGTTAGTCCCTGCGTAAAATATTTAATTTTCATACTTAATTTTGTATTCTGGGTAAGTCATTTTTGTAATTCTTACTTTTTCTTGTTACATATAAGGTGAGCACGGTACTCCTATAAATAAGAACCATGCTGCCATCATTATGCTTATAGATCTGCAAACTTATTTTAAGGGAACAGACAAAGGAAATTTTGGTAATAATTCGGATTAAAGATATATTCATATAAAGATGAGTAAAGTATCTCTCAAGATCAATATAATTGTTCACTATTAATTATCTTTTTTAGCTTTTCGGAGGTCTGCTTATAGGCATAGGACTCTATGCTTTTGTTGATAAATGGCAGTTAACAGGATGGGTTAAACTCGAAAATGTCTATGATGTCATATTAAATGTGTCATTAGTTATGGTGATAATGGGGGGAGTGGTATTTATAGTTAGTTTTGCAGGATGTGTTGGAGCCCTTAGAGAAAATACATGTTTGCTCAAATTTGTAAGTAAAACTTATATTTTATACAAGTTTATATGAAACTGTCAATAATTATGTGCTTTGGTTCATTAATATTTTTTTTAGTATTCATTGTGTCTCTTAATTTTCTTTCTTGTGGAAATGGGTATTGCAATCATTGGATTTGTTTTCCCTCACTCTATGCAGTCCGTCTTGGAGGAAAATTTTACTGATAAGATAATTCACACATACAGAGATGATCCAGATTTGCAGAACTTTATTGACTTTGCTCAACAAGAAGTAAGTATCAAACCTAACTCTTATTAGTTATGTTATGGTCAGCAAATAAGTCTTTAATTTCAGTCAATTATAACCAAAATCATGTAAAATTTTTAATGTAATGTTATTTATTTATGTTTTTGTTTTAGTTTAAGTGCTGTGGCTTAAGTTCTGAAGGCTACATGGACTGGTCAAAGAATGAATATTTCAACTGCAGCTCCCCAAGTGTTGAACATTGTGGAGTACCTTTTTCCTGCTGCATTAATGCTACCGATTTAAGTTCACGATTAGTGAACATTATGTGTGGTTATGGGGTCCAAACACTATCAGTAAGTTTTGCTATTAAACTTAAAATTCGTAATATAATGGTATATCTTGTAAATCTTTAACTTTTTATTTATTTAATTATTCATTTTCCTGTAGAACAATAATAAATTGTATAGGAATATTTACAATCATAAAATTCTTACAAACTAAATTAATTTAACTCAAACTAATTAGAGTACAATACAATAAAAATGCATGTGTTTCAGAAGACATGTAGAACAAAACCACACTTTAATCTACAGTGAACACAGGCCTAAGTCATTGTACTCATCCAAAGAATAAATACACTTAGCAATAAGAACATTTACTTTTGCATTGTTTAATATTTGTGCTCTCCTTAATTTCATCTGGTAAATGATTGAACATTTTTAGACCTATAAAATTAAGAGATTTTTATTTGTAATTTATATGAAAGAATGTAAAAGTACTTTACATTTCTTGTATTTAGTGAATGCACATGACCATTCTTTAGATATTTATATCTATTTTTAAAAAATCTATAGCCAAATCTCAAATTATGTAAGCCTGTCAGTGTTAACATATTCAAATCAAATCAAAAAATTTTTTATTGTATAAAGTGCTCAAATACCCTCATTTATAAAGCTGGAAAAAAAAAATAGTGAACCATTTACAGTCAACTTTTGTAACAAAATAGTGAACAAAGAAATCCACAATAATACATAAACTGGCCAAAAATTAAATAAGACACGAGCACGTAAACATTGAATCCTGGACGGCAACAATAATAAATATACAAATAACATTAGAAAAAAAAAAAGCAATTTTTTTTCTTTTTTTTTATTTATTTTTTCTCTTTTTTCCTTTTTTAAAATACAAAATATACCTTTTATATAAATATCTACTTCACGATAACAAAACATCTTTTTGTACAACTCATTTAGACTATATATGTTATTTAATAACATATTTTTACATGTCGGCTATCATTCCCTATATTTCAGATGTCTAAAAATATAACTTTTTAATTAAATAATTATTAATTGAAGGTTGCAGAAGCAGGTAAAAAAGTCTGGACCTCCGGATGCATTGAGATAGTCCGTTCATGGGCAGAACGCAATCTGTACACTATCGCAGGTATAGCACTAGGTGTAGCTCTCTCCCAGCTCTTCGTAATCTACCTAGCCAAAACGTTGGAAGGCCAAATAGAGTTGCAGAAATCGAGGTGGGCTAGTTGAAACGTGGGGTTTATTTGTAAATATGACGTCCTGCCATTTTAATGTGTGTACACTCGTAATGTTTGCGTGTATTATTGTGACTTTAGATGCATTGTATAAGAATATATAGAGTTGTTATTTGATAGCTGGTCTTTGCATAGTGATGAATACTTGTTTGTGTGATTGATTTGAAAAAAAATTTTAAAAAATGGAAAAATTTTTAGTATTGCTTTAAAAAAATCTGTCAACCTTGCACACAAGCCGTCAAATGACAACCATTATTTTAACCAAAAGATGAATATTTTTGGTAGTTGAAAGTTATTAAAGTATAATATGCTCTTTAAGAGGTTGGGAATGACACGAATTAGGTCATTTATTTTTTTATCATATTAATTATTATAGACAAAAATATTTTTATTGAAAAATGTTAAGACAATCTCTTTTGGTTAAAACATTCAATAATTTTAAGCATAGTTTCATTGTAATGAAAAATGTTCTATTTGACAATTGTTATGCTTTTTGTATATTGACTTCTTTGTTTAATGCTTTATTTTTTTTTTAAAGGGAGTCACATAAAAGGATGTCATTGAATAAGAGAAGTTTAGGTTTTGTAAAGAATGAAATTACAACCCCATTCCGCCCATTACAAATTCTTTTGTTTGGCTCTCTTTAAATGCTTGGTTTTTCTAAACATAAGTCTTGAAAACGTACTCACTAATATTGTAATATCATTTTACAGCACAACTTTTAAAAAAGGACCTTGTACCTACATTTTTTAGGGAAAATCAATTTTACTGTGTTAAATGTATTAAGGAGATTGTTTGTTTTCATTTTCAGTTCTGTAGTGCTTTAATTTTCTTTTATGAAACAGTACAGGGTTCTTGGAAGCTCAAAATTTAAAATTATGGCCCGCGATAACGACAATTTTGCACTGTACTAAAACTATCAGATGTGTAATTCTGAATATACTATTTCAATATTTAAAATAACTAGTAAATAATATACACCAAAGTTTTTCATTAAGACTACAAATTAATTTTATTTTATTCAAATATGGAAATAATTACTTGGACCAAATGTGTTTCATTAAAAAATCGTTCAGTGTAATGATTACGAAATGTGGCTATAAAATAACGAGACTGCTTGGTGTTTTGATAGCTTATAAAGGACCAACTTATTTTGTAGGTGTATAAGGAACCTTCTCACACAAAAATCTACAATTACTCACAATTGTACTAAATACTGTACTTACTCGCGGTTTATCTGGTTTCGCTTTCACTGGCCGGCATTCTAGGATTATAGACTTTTAATACCAAAGAAACTATCTTAGAAACGTTTAATTTACTCAAAAACTCGTGCATATGATAAACATTCACACTTCTTATAATGAACTTGGCTGTTTTTAGAAGTTTCATGTAAAAGTTCATGACAATTCGTTTCTCTATTATTACACAGCATTTTTTTGGCAAAACAGAAAAACAGCTCTTATAACAATCGAAGGCCACGGCACAGACATGGGCGGCGCCGCATGCGAAAGAGAAGGCTTCACTCTACACAGTTGTCGGTCGTTCGCCTTAGACATATGCATACTTCTGTAGAAGCATCAGTTTTGTTATTTTATAGCCATACTTCATATATTCCATCAGCCCAATTTCTTTGTTAATTTGAAGATTACTGTTCCTTTTTTTTTCATTAGATCTTTCAACAAAATACTTTACCCTAGAGATAGTTTTTTTCAATGACGACAAGACTTAAAACAAAAAAATTAAAATGGCAAAAAATAATGGGCTTTAATGTTAACAATTTTGATACTAGTCTTAACTTTTCACGGTAAACTTTCCTTAAGTAGGATAGGTTAATGACCTTACTTTCCAGTTTTTAAAATTATTAGAATCTTAAGAAAATGTTCAAAAGATTGATATTGTGCCAAATGGTAGGCAAAAATCATAACAAAATGTATGTTTTATTTTTCAGTTTTAACAATTCGGGTTTTTGGTATGTTTCTTACAAGCCAGTGGCTGATACAAGACTATATTATTGAAGAAGGTAAGTGAAATTGTGCTTAAAATAAAAAAGACCATTCTATTCTTCACAAATTTGTTAAGTCACACAACCAATAAAAAAAATTTAATGAATTTTTAGGTCAGGTTTTCCTGTGCTCTCTTAGCGGAAAAAAGTTATATAATGTTCCTAGGACTTACAATAATGGCTCTCTTGTAATTTATGTGGTTATTAATTTTAACAACACATTGAAAAACCTGCTTTGAAATGTAAATTGTAACTAATGGTAAAGTTAATGTTTTTAAAGATTTTAGACGCCCTGTATAAAAACAAAATATTTTTCTAAATCAGAATTGTATTTTTATACCAAGCGAAATTTTTCGTGAAAAACGAGTTTTTCTATATATTGATTTAAAATTTATAACAATATTTTTTTCGATCGCTGAGAGGAAAATTGATCTTTTTTATTTTTAGCAGTCTATTAAAATTATTGAAACAGATCTAAAAAAAGAGTGTGATATTTTTTTTTTTTTGATTTATATCATTTTTTATATAGAGTTTGATTAATTACAATTAAAAATTGTATAGTATAAGTGTAGTTCATTCAATTTACCATAATAAATTTATATAATTATTATAGTAACTTTTTCCAATTATTATTAAGATAAATCAATGTCTTATTTAACATGTAAACCTGAATTAATAAAAATAAAAAGTTGATTTATAATTATATTTTTTACCCTTATCTTATCACTGTACACGTTCCCAAAACTGTAAGTATCCACCTTAAAACTACAGAACTTAAAACTTATAAAATATTGTTATGAAATGCTGAAATAATCAACATTAATCAGAGTGGTATGCTAATGCCCAATTGACACTTGTGTGTTAGTGTTATCATCCCTACCAACTTCAAAATTCTGGTAATTATTTTTGACATATTTCAACAATATGAAAATGAGGTATTTTGAAAATTATTTAGTATGCCTATTTTTCAATGAGACAGCTTGTAAACAATTTTATTCTTTTTATCTAGACCACCGCTTAGAGCTTGTCCAGATGAGGTGAAATACGCGTTAACGAGGTACTGAGGTCAATAAGGTCAGTATAAATATGCAGTAAGCGTGCGTTTCGCCTGACTCGATTCGTGCGTATTACGAGATGCTAGAGATATTTTGTGTCCTGTATACAGGTGAAACTTGACGTGAATTACGAGTACGAAGTTATTTATTAACTAAGTAGAAAAAAGAACGGCGATATGGGATATGAAGTCTTCTGAATATTCAATAGGGATTTGAAACGGGAATCTTGGGGTGGTTGTCTTCAATAATTTAACTCAATTGTTTCGGGTTGTAAGTTTAACCATATTTGCAATACTTTTGACAGAATCCTTGATTTAATTTTGGCTAATGTCAACTGCCAAGTTTCAAAAGAGTTAGTACCATTAATAGATGAAGATCGTCACCGTTCGGCCTTCAACATCCTTTTATCCCTCAATCCCGGCAAAACCTCAAAATTTCCAGTGAATTTGTCACAATCAAGGATAATTTTAGAAGGGCAGATTTTCCTTTTCTTTACGATAGTTTACTGGGGGTGAATTGTACAGATTTGTGTGTTGCCGGTGACGTAAATGTAGTTTGTGCAAAATGTTATAGCGAGTTGATGAATAAATTCGATGTATGTATACCTACTTTTATAATTTGAAAGAGAAATTTTCCAACTTGATATACCTCAGAAACAATTAAATTAATTAAGCGGAAACATAGAATTAAAAAGGGGCCACAAACAAAATCTCAAAAATCAATATAACGAATTGCGGACAATGGTGAAAAGAAAGAAGGATATCGCTTATAAAGATTATAAACTAAAAGCAGAAGAAATCTAATGATCCTATCACCTTTTGGTCATATATTAAATCTAAAAAGTCTTCATCAACAGTTTTGATAAATGCTGACAATCATTTCTCGGATCCTGAAGGTATTGTGAATGCGCTTGCTGACTTTTTCAGTAGTGTTTATACTCATCCTTCTAAAAATAATGTCCCTTTCGACAATGCGGCTTGGACAACACATTTTAACTGAACACACTCCAGAACAAACGGTTATGTGCACGTTGCGAAAATTAAAGAATAAAATAACACAGGAACCAGACAACATTCCTTGTTTTATTGTTATAGACTGTGCCTATGCACTACTCAACTCTTATTAGATTTATTCAAGCTGGCGATTAAGACAAATACCTTTTCGGAGCTTTGGAAGGAAGAATTACCTCCGAATTTAAAAAAGGAAATATAAGAGAGATCTCCAATTACAGACCTGTTTCAAAACTATCCCCATTTGCAAAGGTTTTTGAGATGTCGTTCAATATATGAGTGTATAATCAGTTAGGTTTGACAGTTGGTATTGCCAGAACAGCAAAAAGAATATATGTGGATCTCACAGAAATAGTATTTATGCTATGGCAACAGCGTAAATTATTTCCCTTTTGAGACAAGAGGTGTCATTAACGGATGTAATCAGCGATTTTGTTTTTAAAGTTGTTTTAACCTTCTTCTATGTGCATGAAATCTGTGGATATAACCAAATTTTAACGATTTAGTGCAAAATATTAAATCTAAAGTGAAAAGTGATTATCTGTTTTTCCGAAAATTGAAGAACATTACAGAAAACCAAGGCCAGAATCGTTTCTACGACCTTGAAACAGGAGGTAAGTGAAATTTTTTTTTTCCATTCATTTTCTTCCCAAATGCTCGCGTGTTTACACGCACAATAAGGACTAAACTACCGCGCGTATTTCGTCTCAGCTATTATTTGGTGAAAAAATCGCTTGGACCTGTTGATTTTTTTGAAATGCATTTATTTAGTATCCACAGAATCAAAAAAATGATACGTATATCGACTCAAATTTGTTTATTGAAACACATTTTATGTCAATAAATTTTTAGTTTCTACAATAAATTCTGATGGATCAGAAAAATGCTACGTGTATCGACCCAAATGTGTTTCATGGAAGACATTGAATATCATTACATATTTAGATTGTATAATAAATTGTAGACATTTTTTATTAAATATGTCTTACACTTATCTTCAAATGTCATCGAAATATTTATATTTTTGGTTTTTAAAACAAAATGAGCAAACAACAATCTATGAAAAAAATATTTTATAGCATGCTGAAAATGCCTTCTAGCATCTCTATTTTGTACTGCTTGTGGACAAATATTTTGTATTACTTGTTTAATAGATTTCTTAAGAATACGAGTTGTGTAAATTAAATAATGAGACTGGCAACGTAGCGTTTGATCTGGCAACACTAGGGACACGAGACTTGGAGAGGAGGTAAGTGAACATGTGATACGCCTTCAGAATGTTTTGTAGCCTTCAGTTCTTCAGTACGATTTTGAACTCGCTAGTCATTTAGTTCTCCGTTGCGATTTTTTTCGTAAAACAGTTTTTCATAATCTAATAATGAGGAACATCAATTTCGAGTTACGGTGTGCTATCAGGTTTCGCTTATAGTCCAACGGCAAGCTTATGGAGACTCTGTTTTGTTAAGGGCCCAAGTTTTTTGGTAGTTTGCATTTACAGAAGGAAGAAATTGGGATTGAAGATGAACCGCGCAGAAGGGGTTTATCAAGAACCGATGAAAATGTCCACAGAATCTGGGATCTTGTGCGTTCAGATTGTCGGCTGGCTAACAGAATGATCGGAAAAGAGTTGAATTTGATTCACAACACCGTTCATCAGATTTTAATGAATGAATCGGGGATTTGAAAAATCTGTGCAAAAATGGTCTAAAAAAACCTTTTGCAGGACCAAAAAGATATCAGGAAGAAAAGGTGCCTTGACTTTTTGAAAATGAATTAAAAATGATCGCCATTTCCCAGATTGTGTCATTACTAGTCCGAGTCTTGGGTGTTTTGAGTACGACCCGAAAACCAAGCTTCAGAGCATGGAATGACAAATTTCAACCTCTCCAAAGCACAAAATGCAAGAATCATCATCAATCAACACTTTATCGAGAGGTTCTTAAAAAACTAAAACAAGGTCATGCGTGTGGGACCAAACATCAAAATAACTGTAGCTCCTCAGCTTACTTATTCGTCCGACTTATGACTTTTTCCCCTTCCTAAATTGAAAAATCACCTCAAAGGACGTGGGCGTCATTTTGGGACACTCGAAAACAGTCAAACGGCTGTAACCAACCAGCTGAGGCTGTCTATATATATTCTTTCAAGCAGAGAAAGGAAAAAATATATAGAAACAGTTTATTTCCTGCAAATATAACTCTGGTGCTCTCTCCATACGCGTTTAGACCACTTCATGGTAATATCCTGTAGACATGTCTCAGAATTTATATTTTATATAGCAGTTGTTTCCCGAGAATGTTGCTCTCGGTTCAATACAGCTATGAAGAAAAAACCAAGAGTTGTATTTGCAGAAATAAATTGTTTTTATATATTCTTTCCTTTTTCTCTGCTTGAAAGGAGAATACATATAGGCAACGATTTAAACACGACAGATAGATTTATTTATTTCTTATTGAAATTTTGATTTTTTTCAGTTGAAGACTATTTCAGAATCTGGGTCCCTCCAGCACTGCTATGAGGATTAGAAGAACTATATCCAGCGCTGTGTGACATTCCAAGGAAGTTATCTAGAGGGAGACGATATTGAATTGTAATTTTATTGAAATAAAATAATTTTAAAAATCACTCTCATACTTAATTTACACACCTCGTATCTATTGAGTCGGGTAATAGATTTATAAACTAAATTTTTGACATGACCCCATAAAAAAAGCCCAGAGGAATGTCTCTATTGTCCCTTGTCAACCTAATTTGAAATGTATATAAAAACCATAAAGTTAAACTTGGTATATCAGGATCATTATCATCTGAAAACAGAATTGCTACAGTTGGAATCGCATCACTTTAAAGAAAATATAGATATCTGTCTCCAGTGAGGCATCCATCAAACAAAAGTGGTCCGATTACCCTATTTTCAACAATACCTACCCAGACATTAATTAAGCTTTTTACTATACTGGGTGTGATTTTCCTCAATATATATCCGTAAAAAATCCTAAAGCCAAAGGCGTATATATTTTATAAATAATGTTTACAATTTATTGTAGAAACTAAAAATTTAAGGACACACAATATAAATAAATTTGAGTTGATATACGTACCACTTTTCTGATCCATCCTATATAATATTTTCTTTTCTAAATAAATACATTTCATAAAATAAAATCGACGGGTCTAAGCGGGTTTTTATCAAATAAGTGGTTTTCTATATCAAAGACTGATCTGTTTCTTTACCTTAACGCTGTATACATATACAATTTTTTCAAAATATTTTATTTTTATAACCTCTTAATGTGTTTAGGAAACTGTTTTCGTATGAGTTTTAAGGTGCGTGTTTAGACTGCCTTTTACAGTAAATGTTTTACCACATATAGTACAGGAGTAAGGCCTTTCCCCAGTGTGGTTTCGCATGTGCTCTTTTAAATGGCTTCTATTTGAATACCTAAAATATAAAATTAAATGTAGAACTAGAAAATTTTCCCCCAAATTTACTAATGTGGTAGCCCAAAGACAACCAAGTTTTGAACCTTAAAAATACATGAATAAAAAAAATCATTTGCTTTTGTTGCCAAATCAGTAGAAATAGACAATTTTAATTTGAAAGACCACTATTTCACTCACCAATTCCCATGCTTTATTTCTAGATTTTTTTTCTTAATTTTTCTAAATAATATGCAATTAGAAGATCAATCTTCTATAGTATAAAATCAAATTTAAAAGTTAAATGACTATTAAATCTAGCTGTACAAATTTTTCCTTTAATTTCCCACTCACATGGTCTAGATTTAAAACCAAGTTGGTTAAGTTTTGAACCTAAAGGTTCTTTCGAAGTAGTAGATATCTATTGGACTTCCATTGTCTTTATTTTTGTTGAATATTCAACAAAAATAGACAATGGAAGTCCAACAGATATCTACTACTTCGCAAGAAACATCATTGTCTATGACCTTCAAACAAACACTAAAGGTTCTTTGATATACATAATAAAAATTACAATATTATAATCAGAATAACAGTGACCAATCCAACATCCAAATTAACTAGGTTGGGTTTAAAAACTAAAAACTTTTTCAGCCCCGACTGTTTATCTGAAGGCTGAAATTCACTGATTCTAAATTTAGACCTAGTTTTTTTAGTTAGCCCAGCACTTAACTGGATGAAAATAGATAAGGAAATCTGAAATAGAAATAATATAGAACCACATCTAGTGGTTATTTTCCATATATTGGTCACTACTATGTATTTCTCTTGAGATTTTGATTCTAAGATTGTTTTTATAAATGACACATTTTGTGCCCATTTAATGCCCTACCTTTTACCACAAACTGTACAACCATGTGGTTTTTCACCTGTATGGGAATTTATATGGGTTTCTAATGATGCTGCATAAGCAAAGGATCTTTCACAATATGTACATTTGTATGAGAGCCGATGAATTCTTCTATGGTCACCTAAAAAATTTTTTATATAAAAAACATTTTCCTGCCACTTGGCTCAAAATTTTAGTTTATAATGATTCTTTTATAATTCACAATTTGTGGCTATACTAACATAAAATTACATGAAAAAAATTGTAGACTAACAAAATGTTTTGGCTTTATAGGTTTTAGAAATATTGATGATTAAGCAATACAAAATGACACTATACACTTTTAAAAAGTGTGTTTACTTCAGTAATCTATAAAATAGCAATTTTATTATAAGTTGTGCATACCTAGAATACCTCTATTAGCAAACATTTTCCCACAGTCATTACACTGAAATTTTTTCTCTTCACTGTGTGTCAAAACATGATAGTTTACTGAGGTTTTTGACGAATATATTTTTCCACAAATTTCACATGGAAAAGAATCCTTTATTGATTTCTTAATTGAGATGCCTTCTGCTTTTTTAGGATATTTGTAAATTTTTCGTTTTTTTCCTAAAAATAATATATATGTTCTTATTAGAAAAATAATGATTAAACGTAATCAGTGAGACTAGTTCTTTTATTTACCTGTATGTGTGTATGTACGATGAAATCTTAATGCACTAGTTGTAGGATAACTTTTTCCACATAAATTACAGGGATATGGACTTATTCCCTTATGAATATTCAAATGATCTTTTAAGAGATTTGCTTCACGAAAACCTATTATAAAATTGTCAAAGTTAAAGATGGGAAATGCAAATTTAGATTACAGAGTATTCATGAGTATTTCAATCATATTTTTTTTTATTTACCTTTTCCACAAGATTCACACACATGAGGCATTCCAGTATGAGTTAAGTAATGCCTACCAAGATTCCTTTTTGTTCTATAATTTTTTCCACAAGTATCACATTGAAAATTTTGTGGCTCTTTTATTTCCGTATGTATTTTCATATGTGTCACTAGTTTCCTTTTAGTGTACAATTTTTTGCAAATTATACAAGCAGAAAACAGATCTTTTCGTTTGTCCTGTTCCTCTTTTAAATGCCTTTTATATTCTAGAGACTCCTTAAATGTATTCTTGCAATATTTGCATCTGTAAAAATTTAGCTTTTGAGTTTCTTTCTTACAATTTTTTTCTTTAGATTTAAAGTTGTTCTCACTACCATCTGAAACATTTCCAGAAATAAAATCTATTTCTTCCATTTTGTAATTAAGACTATTTGTCATTTCCAAAGCTTTTTTTAAAATATTTTCTGCTTCCAATATCGATAACTTAAAAGTAATCAAATCTTTTATTTTATTTTCACATTTTTTGCAAATATTTTTAGGTAATCTATCATTGGAATCTATCTAAAATAAATTAATATTATGATATATTCAAGCATTAAAATTTAGTATTTACTTTAGGTGGTTTAGGAGTTAAATAACTAAAATCAGAGAATAAAATAATGCATCTATTAATTATTATGAAAGTTTAGCTCTATTATTTCAACATTAGTATCCAATAAATTATTTGTATGTTTTAATATGAAGTCATTTTAAACAGACACACCATAACAATTTTCTATTATATAAATGTGATTTACATTTACCATAATTGAAAACTGAGATGAACAAATATGAACTAAAGGCATTTTTTCATATTCCACTATAAACAAATCGATTTCTGCAGGACTAAATAAACAAAATCTACATATATCTTGAAAGTTATGTGTGGAAATATCCATATATTCATCTCCATTTGAACACATAATAATTTGGTCTCGAGATGATATAATTTTTAAATTTTTTTCATTAACGTTCATTTTACAATATAGAATTAGGTTGTTGAATAGGGCAATATTTTAGAGTTAAAAGTATATTTCTCAAGCACAAGAAAACATTACTTTATACTTTTCCAACCTCCCCGGTATTTCAATAGAATGAAATTATGAAGAAATAGTTGGGCATAGCTATTAAGCCTGTTTCCTTGTACTGCAATGTGTAAACATATACAACCGGAGGCAGCATGCAATCTTCGAGCATACTGGAGCAGACTACAATGGCTCGCGAGCGTTAGACGGCCAAGAGAGAGGAGATCAATATGGGAGTTGTGCTCTCACTTTTGGGCAAAAACTAAAAATTTTCCCTTTAAGTCGCGGGTGGCGCTGCCAGTATCAAGTAAAGGTTTCTTTTTAAAGCATCAGCTGAATCATTAGCTTTGTTCGCGGTAAGGATTTAGAACCGATTCTGAACTAATACGCATGCGCAGTTGAAATAGCAGCGTTCGCGGATGACAAAGTTCAGAATTTTTAGTTACAGTCCCATGTTCGCGGAGAAAATAATTCGGTTCGAAATCGATTCTGAACCAGTTCTACCGGTTCTAAGGATTGAAGAAGAACTGTAAGTTCGGAATTTTATGCAGCGCCAACGTTTATGCTGCGGCCGCAATGTGCAACTATTTGACAATTGTTTTTATTTTATTTTAGGTTTTTCGCTTGTTTATGTCATTCGTTGCATTTGATGTTCCAGTATATATTTTATTATATTATGTTGGTTTTACTTTAATTAGTGTTAATCGACCTAGAATCTTAAATAATAAGTTAAAAAAGTGTTAGTTTGAACCTAAAAAAAAAATATTTTTAGTGAATACTCCCATTATGTCAAATCATTTATCATCCAGCGATGAGGACTTAAAAGAAATTTTAGAGTTACTCAAAATTCCTAAAAGTGCTAATTATTTTGAGAAAATTTTGCCCCCCATTTTCAGTTAAGCTGAGAAATGGACAAGAACTGGCGTGTATTATGGTTTGCGATAAATGAAGTTGCATCGTATAGGGACGTATCAGACCGGTTTTTAGCTTTATTAAAAATGTTTTTTTGAATCAAAAAGAAATGGACCTAAAACTATTGCGTTTTATTTTTTGTTTAGAAAAACCCCCATATTTTTATTAGGCCTATGTTTAGAATTAGATTTACTTTAAGGCTCCCGAAATATGAACTTAACACCAAATAAAGAGTAAACAATAGATATCTGTTAAAATATATATTTGTTTATCAAAAATTCTATTCAGCAAAAAACAAGACGTTTTATTCCAATAGGAACTGACAGTTAGACTTTATATTACATAAGAATAACAATTATAATTCAATATTTCTTTAAAATAATACAATTAATAAAACCTAATAAAAGACAGTTTTAAGTTATTTAAAACTACAATAGAACTAGTTTAATCAGCATTTAACACCGTATGCACACCAGAGTGGACGATTCAAAGTTCCAAAATCGTTCGCGGTAAAAACAAATCCTGAACCGGTTAATAACTGAGCATGCGCTGTACGGCAATCCTGAACTAATTCCGTACTAGTTCTGAATCGGTTCGGAAAGTGATCCGCGAACAAAGCTATTGCTTTAATTCAAGTTAGAACAAAATGTCTACCACAAAATAGAAAACTGTAGTTGGAAGCTTTCAGCGCCACTCGTGATTGAAATGCCAAGCTTCCAATGGTGAATGCGCGAAATATTCATTCAATTACGTTCTGTTATGGTTGGCTCTTTTAGTATATTTATAAAATTATTTTAAAATGTGACATTTAAATAAAAATCAAAATATTACACATTTTAAAATATTTTCATAAATATACTAAAAGTGAAATAATGGATTTAAACAAAATCATAAATAAAAGGAACAAATTTATTTACTTTAGGACCCAGTCTAGAACATAATTTCCAATTCAAAGTAAAACTACAGAGTAATAGACATATACCACAAGAACGATTTGTTTCAGATAAATACAATTAGAATATACAGTAACTAAATAATTCTTGATCCTATGTTTTTATGACCTGAAAATATACATTAATGTTATATTTAAATTAATACCTAAATGATCTTATAACAGATTTTTCTAAAAAATGGGAACGCTACTAAATAATATTTTTAAAATTATGACAACAAAATATTACTGTACTATATTATGGTTATAGTCGTTTTATATTCATCAAAAAAATATACTTATAAAAAAGCCTAAAACATTATCTGTGATCAATAAAGGGAATTTTATTTTACTGGGGATGCCGTAACTAATTAGAAAAATGTTATTGTGCCTAAATAAAACTGAAAAGAAAAATTATTTTAATTACATTCCATAAATACTTTTCATTTCTTTAAAATGGTAGAAAAGTAAATAAATACTTTGTTTTGTAACATCAGAAAAGACAATAAATATTTAGAACTTACCAGCAAACATCTTAGCAGCAAGAGTTAATAATGTTTCTGGAATTCATTTGCAGTTGGGGATTCTATTTTATTTTCACCTGTAGAAGTGCTTGGAAAATTCTATACACTTAATGTTTCAGAAGCATAAAGCTTTTTTTTTCCTGAAGAAACTCTTATCTCATCCCTTGACGATGTACTGGTACATTGTTCTAAAAAACATGTCCAATTTTTAGATATATTAATTTTTATCTTAAATATATTGGAAAATGTAAAACGAAATATTAGTCATACTATCATTCATTTTTAAAAAAAGAGGTATGGTGTTGATTATTCAACAAAGCCCAAACAATATAATGGTAACATGTACTTATAACATACCTTCATCATTGGTAGTATTGGAAGCCATTTCCCAGGATTTCTCTATTTTATATATTTTCATTGGTGGTTTTAATTCAGCTTGTTCATTTTCAGCTAAAAGAAATAAACATATTTATATAATTGCCATTATCTTAAAAGAAAAAAATCCATATTTTGTATTTATTTTCATTTCAGTTTATTCCTAAATCTCTATTTTTTACACTAATTTTAATTTTCTAGGAAATAAAAAATGGCCCACTTGGGTTTACTTACGTCCAGAAAGATAGAAAGCAGGAACGGCATTATATTTAATTCTTTTTCTAAAATCTCGTGTAAGAGATTCTTCTGAAAAATGTCTAACACATACGATGATTTTTATAAATTACTTCGTAATTAACACTATTCAACAGAAGGTTGTTAACTGCGTTTGGCCATTTTTCCATCATATCGCATCTGGAAACCGAAATCGCCTCTGTACAAGTCGGTACGTTTGGGACCAAACATTTGATTTTCTATGGTTTTTTTCTCACCAAACATTTTAGATATTTTTAAAACGTAAGTAACAAATTTTCTCCATAAAAATAAAAACAATCAGTTTGGCAAAATTTACGTAGGTAGATAGAAACTCCCTAGAAATTACTAGAAATATCGGTATACTAAACACACGAACTTGAGATATAAAACTGGACTGCTCATGAAAATAATTTTTGACCCCCCCTTATTGGTCGCCATTGGTGCAATTATTTGTATGGCAACATTGAATTCCCTAATAGTTTCTTACATTGGCGTGAATGAATGTCAATTCTATTATTCTAACTAACAGGTTTAGACAATAACTATCTCTTTCTGTACTATATCTAAAACAATAAATCGCTCTTCCTTGTTTTACTTGACAGGTTAATCGAGTATATTAAATAAAAAAGACCAGAGCTCCGATTCTGTAAGCATATTTTTTTGACATTCTCTCTCCTTATCTCTTTTAGGACAGTGATATACTTATGTGTTAATACAGACTGAACAAAGATAGAAAATCCTTATTATGACATCGTCTTTCCCTTTACTCTTATAGAATCGCAACCCAGGATAATTGTTTCTGTAAAACAATATTTAACTTGAATTTCTACTTTTAGTTTTCTCAAAATTATAATTTTTCTGTTTAAAGCAACTCCAATAAAGCAAATTTTTTTATCTTCTTTGGAACAGCGTAAATATGTAACAATTTTATTATTTTTAGATAACAAGCATGAAATGTCATTTGTTATAAATAAATGAAAATGCTTTTTCTATGACTGTTTACATATTTTATTTTTTACGATAAAACTGTTATTTAGTAAAACAGCTAAAATGTGAAATATGCACCAAAAACAAATCGAGACTAATTTTTTTTTGAAATATCTGTTTTAGAAACATCCTTATTCGGAAGTAGAGTATAAGAAGTTAACGAAAACCAGTATTAAGCCATTTATTTTTAAAAATTTTATATCATGAATTAATATAGTATATTGTTTAATGTAAGGTATCGAAATGTCCACATAATCTATTGCAAAGTAAGATAGTTTCATCATTTAAAAATAGCTTCGATTAGGTCTTTGTTAAAATTATTTTCTTCTCGATGCTTTTAGGGAACTGATATGTTAGGTATTTATATAGGATTAACAACATTCATAATAATGTTGACATTTCCTTCATAAAAACGGAGCTTTAATTTAAATGAAGTAAAGTAACATTATGTACTAAACCCTTTTTATATAAAAAAAATTAAACTCTAAAGGGGATAGTGTTAAAGCAGTTTATATTTAATTGTAAACAAAACAATATTTATTAAGACACTTTAAATATAAAGAAGCTTGTAAATACAAGAGAATTCTTACATTAATACAATCATTTTTAATCTAAATATATACATAAAGATTTACTAGCAACTTTTAATTTTTACACTAGGTCAAACTTTCAATTTACTTAACTATTGAAGGATCTGGAATTGGCCTTTTCTAGAGTTGAATTTTTGAAATGGTAATCAATCGCAGCTTCTCACTACTTTGACAAAGGGTTTTCATGACACAAATTTCCTATCTGAGCTAAAATCAAGAATTTTTGTTTTATTAATTAATAACATATTCAAACAAAATGTTATTACTTTATTTTTAGACAAAATAAATACATAAAAGTAAAATTTATGTAATTTCCAAACATCCTTAACAATATTGAAAAATTTCATATTATATGCAATCATTTATTTCTATTTTAATATGGCATATTGGTTTTTAAACGTATAATCATTTAAAATTTTAATACCATACCAGTTTCGATATTCAGCTTTATATGTCAGTGGAACATTAACTTTATGGTAAAACGATATTGTTGTTGGTTAATGCACACCTAATTCAGGACTTTTTTTGTAGAGCCAGTGTATGTTATTAAGTCCAAGTTTACTTGCTTCAAGATGTTTACATCGTAGTTTTTTTCAGGCAGTTTATTTGTAAGAAGCACAACACAAACTTTTTGCACATCTTATTGTATAAAACAATTTCCAGAAAAATGCTCTGAACAGAGTTACTTATCCGATATATAAAAGAATCATGATCATGACCAATTTGCTTCAGCTCTTGAATTTGAAGATTCTTTTCTCTTAGAAAACTAAAATATTGATAGCATTTAATAATTATCATATATCATATCCATAAGATTAAACTTGTTACCCTTAGATTTACAATTTGATTCTAAGGTAAAATTTTATATAATTATTATTGAATGCTTTATAACTTACCAAATAAATAAATTCCAATTTACCAGATGAGGTATTTGCACGTTTTACGATGAAGAATCACATTTTTTAAAATACAAAAAAAAAACCTTAAAGTTCACATTCCTGTTTGAAATTTTCAGTAAAACGTTACATAAAATGTGAAAAAATCCATAAAACAGCAAAATCAAAAATAAATTTTTGTTAAAATGAAAAGTATTCAGTCAATGTCAAAATACATTTTCACCAATATCATAAAAACTTAGGGAATTCATTGTTGCCAAAGCAATTATTTGCACCAAATGGCACGGAGCATGGTGGGGTCATTTTTTTTATAAGGGAGATATGGAACACGAGCAGTCCAGTTTTATATCTCAAGTTCGTGACTAAACACCACTCCTGTAAACTAACCTGAACTAAAGAAAATTGTTTAACCACCGTAAAGAAGAAACCTTTAACTTGGTAATAACAGAGCCACTAGTGATAGAAAGGAAAAGTTCGAATACTTGTCCTTTCATTAAAAAAGGTTTTGTAGGATATTTCTTGAAAACTAGTCGTGACATCTATTATTAAACCTATGAACACTATCAACGTAGGGGGCGTCCTTAATAAATATTTTTGTTAAAGCTAAGGCTAATCTACATATAACAGAGCATTTTCGAGAAGCAGGACCTCTTTATAATTTCGGTCAGCTGTCCGATTCTGTAACCATATTTTTTGGCATTCCCTTTCCTTATCTCTTTCAATACAGTGATATTTATGCTAATTCATGCAATGCTTTATAAACTCAACAAAGACGCAAGGTGATAATTATGACATTCTCTTTCCCTTTATTTTTATAAAATCCCTGTCCAGGTAACAGGAGTACACAATGATCTTTGGAATATCGTGCTTAGCTCCACCATTAGAAAGTTTATCGCAGAAATGTGTTATATATTTTTTGTTGAAGGTAGAAACCCTATTTAAGCTTGTTGCTTCAGCTTTGGTAACAGAATTAGAAGGGTTGCGCCTCATAAAACCATGTACCCAATCTAACCTGGCTGTTTTACTGCTTTGGATGAAATTGTTTTTGATATTGTTAAGTTCATCATATTTATAAACATGTTTACGCAAATCTGCGACGCTCAGTCCATAGTATAATGAACCCAGCGGCTTAACCTGTTCAGCTATTTCATTTCCTTGCTCTTGACTAAAAATCGGTATACGATCTATTCTTGGACTGCTTATGTTCTCATTCTTTAGTCGATCTCTTAACGTCCACATTAGTAATGTTGAATGTAGAATTCGCCATAAACATTTGCGGCACAAATTTTACATTCTGCCGTTTGTCCGTGCTAAATTCGTGTGTGAACTTATGCCTTATTTGATTTGATTTATTACTTTTATTTAGTGTGATTTCAAGTTGGATCTAGTCATTAACAAATTAGTTTAAACAAGGACGACATCCTTTTGTTACTACAAGAATATTATGGGACACAAGTTTTTACTCATCAGCAATTTGACGCGATTAAATTATTTTTTATGTTAATATAGAACCCAATATCGTCTGGGAAAGAAAATGTCATAATAAGGATTTTCCATCTTTGTTCAGTCTGTAGTAACACATTAACAGAGATAAGGAAAGGGAATGTCAAAAAATATACTTACAGAATCGGGGCTTTAATGTCTGAAAAAAAACCAACAAGCGACGGATCGCGTGTGTTGAATGTAGCGAAAATTTTTGGCTGCGTTTGTATGCAGCGAACAGGTCCACATCCGCATAAATTATATATGAGCGCACACATTTTTGCCGCATGCCAAACAACATAAATTTTTACTAGTGTGGATACGGCTTTATAAGGCTAAGGAACTGAGAGAGCATATACGTTAATCATGCTGTGTTTCTTACAACAAAATATGATTGTTCGGGGCAGTACTGTATTCGCCCCATCTCTTTCTATGCAGTGTAACACGCGCAGTGCTCGAAAGGTGCCACTGATATCTATACAGCCATGGCGATTAGAGCCCATATGCCAAAGCTACTGTCATTAAGACATTGACAGCAGAAGACATGTTTTGATATTTAGGTTAGAATTAGAAAATAAATTGTTTAGCGGTGAAAATAATGGATTTTAAAAATTGTTACATATCTAGTAATTGCAATCAGACCCCAACAACAGCGGATTGTAATCAGAATAATATTATTGCTTACGGGTCGTGTAATTCGGTTCTAATTTATGATCCACAGGTAATTTTAAAACATAGTGAAGTCACAATGTTTGAGTGAACTAATGGGTTTTTCTGTTTTAGTTCGGTAGCGGAGGGAAAATAATCCATATCCTTACTGGTCACATTAAAAGAGTGAACTCTGTAAGATGGATAAGGGGAAATTTGAACCAAAATAATCAAGAATTGATATCTGGTTCAACCGATGGTACTTTAATAATTTGGACATTAAAAGAAGAAAAATATGAATCAACATATTTAAAAGATGATCAGTTTGAAAATCTGTTGAGTGTAAATATTGTAGATGGGTACTATAATGATGAAAGAACTATTGTATGTGGGGCCGCTATGAATCAATATTCTCTTAGGATTTGGCAGAGAAATGGAAATGAAGGTAGTAAGTGACTTGTCTTTTAAAACTGTAATAAAATTTCATAACATGGGAATAATACTATATTAATGTGGTTTTTAGATTTTGTGTTAAGCCAACGTTGCCTATTTGGATCAATGAATAATCCTAGTCTATGTGTAGGATTAAGAATAGGGGTTTTACCTCGGCACAATAAACTGATCATAGCATGTGCATTGGATAACTCAAAAATTGAAATAATGGTGGAGAATGGCTGTGAAAGCAAATGGGTTACTTCTGAGAAGCTTACTGGACATGACGACTGGGTTAGAGGATTGGACTTCACTACTGATGGTATAGAAACAATAAAAAAGTTTATGTATCTTTTATATGCTTGCTTTTTTGTTATATCATGGGCGAAACAATGTCCAGTGAATAAATTAGTATTATTGCTATATTTTCTGTATTTTTTGGTTCAAGTTTTATAGTAGAGTAAAACATACCTTTTGGGCTAATATGAGGCCATTGAACAATTCAAATTATAATCTAGATTGTATTTTTTTACTCTCTAACACTAACATGTTGTATAATTAATTTTTTTTTCTATTTTAGTTAATGGTGATCTGTTACTAGCATCTTGTTCTCAAGATTCTTTCATAAGGTTATGGCGTTTAACTGCTTCTCATGGTAAAATCGAAGAAAATAGTAAAAATGATATTAATTTGAAGATATCTTTAGAATCCGTGTTGGCTGGACATGAAGGGTGGGTTTATTCTGTTAACTGGAGCCCTACCATGCAATTGTTGTCTGCTTCAATTGATAAAAGTATGATTATCTGGGAACTGGATGAAGTATCAGGTAGGTAGATTTACTTTCCTTAATCTAATCTTAATATAGTATTTCAAAGAAAATTAGAAGTGTCCAAAAATAAAAATAAATGTATTCTAAGACTTACTACAATATAGGACTCAATTCCATTGTTATTATGTTTTTTATATTTTAGCCAATAGAAAATATTAAAAATACATTGAAAAAAATTATCTAAAAAGGTAACAAGCACAGCAAAGAAATGATAACAGTTATTTAGAAATTTTAATTATTTATGTATAACAAGGACGTACAATTTTTAATTTACAGGTTTGTGGCTTGAAAAAATCCGTGTAGGAGAAGTAGGAGGTAACACTTTAGGTTTCTATGGTGGATTCTTTGGTCCTGGTGGCAATCAGATAATAGCACATAGCTACCATGGTGCATTTCACATATGGACCAAGAATGAGAATGGTCTGTGGGATCCATCTATTACAGTTGGTGGACATTTTGGAGAGGTGGTAGATTTAGCATGGGAACCTCGTGGAGAATTTTTGTATTCTGCCAGTGCTGATCAAACCACTAGGATACATGCACCTTGGAGGAAAGAGATGAAAGAGGTAGGGATAATATTAGTAATAAGAAAACCAATTTTAGGTGTTAAAGTTTTAAAAAATATTTATTCCAAGTTAAGTGTTTCTCATTATTTAACAATTATTTTTTAAACTCTGTTTTTTGGATCTTTTTGCTATTGTAACTATTATTTTAAAGTACATTTTAGTTACAGCACATTTGTTAGAATAATAAAAACATTTAATAAATTACAACCAACTATATCTCTATTAGTATGGCTGACTGAGATGAGCCAAATGATTTCTTTATACTTCTCTGTTTTTGATAGGTATTTGTTCATTATGATATTAGTTTATAGAAAAAGGTCTTTTTTTTTTTTAAATGTGATTTAGCTAGTGATATTTTCTCTGCAGATATTTTCCCCTTAATGTGTGGTGAATTTAATTTTTTATTTTTTAAGGTTACATGGCATGAAATAGCTAGACCTCAGGTTCATGGATATGATTTAAGTTCCATAGCTGTTATATCAAGATATAAATATGCTTCAGGGGCAGAAGAAAAAGTAATACGGACATTTGAAGCTCCTGACAATTTTGTGGATAATCTTAAAAGAATATGTCATATAGAAGATAAGGAAGAAAAAGGTAACCTTCTGCTGCTTGATTTGAAACCAAAATTCTTTGTTAAAAAGTATTACAGTTTTGTACAATATTTAACATAAAAAGGAAATAAAGTGATAACAATAATAATTAAAGAAGTAATACCTAATTTACATAATAATCAAAACAGTAATGAAGCAATCAAACAAAAAGGCACAGATTCTCATAGAATTAATTTAATGAATAATTTATACAATTTATTGGATGCTTTCTTAATATATTTTTAAACTTATTCATCAGCAAATTTTTATATTCTTGGATGTGATGTTATAAAGGTTTTTTCCTTGGTGGAACAAAGATTTAAAGTCAGGGAACTATTAGATTGTGGTATTACGGTATTATCATTACATCTAGTAAAATGATTATATACAAGCAAGTATTCTGCAGGATTAGATGGGCTCCCTATTACCATATTAAGATGTGTTGCTCAGTTTGTTTGTAAACCAATATGCCACTTAATAAATGATAACTTTGTCTTGGACATGTTTCTAAGTTATTTAAAGAAAGCTAAGATTATATCAATATTCATAAAGGGAGATAAACAAAGTAGTGAGAACTACAGACCTGTTTCTTTACTTCCGGTAGTCTCAAAGGTTTTTGAGAGGGCTATCTACACATTACTATTAGCTTTGTTAGACCATCATAACATATTACATCAACACCAATTTGGATTTAAACTGGCCAGCTCTATGGAACAAATTATTTTTAATACTTCATAAATATTTATGAAAAAGTTGATGGAAATTTTGATATCACAAGCCTTTATTTCGACCTTTCAAAGACCTTTGACACACTCGACCATAAATTGCTCTTATTAAGGCTGTAAAACTATGGAATAAGAGGTTTATATGGTGACTTGATAAAATCATATTTGGAAAATAGAACCCAGCCAGTGTAGATAGCTAGGGAAGGAAGAACATGCTTATCTGAGGAGCAAGAAATGAAGTAGGGGGTATCTCAGGAATCAATTCATGGGCCGTTTCTGTTTATTTTTTATACAAATGTCTTTGGACCGAGTCCTGATGGAGGGCTGGTAAGTCAATATTCGGACGACTCGTCGGTAGTTGTTTGAAACAGATCCCTATATGGTCTGTCCATGGATTGCTCTCGTGCAGCCGAGTACATGGTAGAGTGGTGCAGTAAAAATTTTCTCACGCTGAACAAAGCAAAAACAGGATTAATGTGTTTCTCAAAATTAGGAAATAACCATAGCTGGTTAGGCTGGATCACAGAACAGTTCCCATAGCAGATAGAATTAGATTTTTGGGCATGGACAGGGATTTGTTTTTTAGGTGGGAGACACACATAACTGCAGTTCAAACTGAGCAGTTATGTGCAATCATATGCAGACTAAAGCCTTGTCTTTCCTTAGAAAGTATTTGTATTTTTTATTTCGGGTATGTCCAGTCCATCGTGAATTTACGGTATTGCTGTTTTGGGAGCTTCTAAGGAGGCAGTACAACTGTTTAAAATGCAGAAAACGATAATTAGGTGCATGCTGGATCTTGGACCAAAGATGCCCATGGCTCAACTTTTTTTGAAAGAAGCTCACACGTTACGGCCACAAAAGCCTACAGATGACCAGCAAATGATATTTAAGATATTGTTAATGTTACTGATTTTAAGAGGGACATTAGACAGTATGCTAAAAATAAATGTTGTTGGACATTTGATTATAATTTACAAGTTTTTAGATTTTCATTTGTAAGTTTCTTGACTTAAATTTTTGGTTAAAATTTAAGCATTGATATATAGCAACATCTTGTAATTTTTTATTATTTTTATTATGTATGTAACTATTTGTGTAGTATTTTTTTCTGATGTTGGTTGGTCACCATTACCTGTGATTTTGTCTACAAGAAAGAATATTATTATTACATTAGGTCTCTTTTGAAAGAATCCACTTAGGTTATAGTTGTGCAAAAGTACCAAGTTGTTGAAAATCAACAGGTCGAAGAAAGCTAATTTGTTAAGTCTAACATGTTCAATTCATGTAATAGCTCTTTATTGCAAATGAAAAATCAGGTTTATTCTGAATGCCGCAGGATAACCCTGGAAAAGCAAGCAATACATGAAGTGGGTGTCAAATAAAGCATAATAAACTTATATTTCTTACTGTTTTTATTCTAAACAGCCCTGAAGCTATTTTTTCTAATTTTGTCAACATGGACATTTCAACATAGTTTGTTGCCAACTGTAATACCTGAAATTTTGTTTTCCGAAATTTTTCTCATTCTGATATTCCCTACATGCACCCCAACACTATGTTTATTTTTAAAGACCAAATATTTTGATTCATTTAAAATTAGTACAAGGTTGTTAGAATCAAAGTTTTTTTTAAGAGCAAATCGGTATTCACTATTTGCTCTAATTCATCTGTACTGTTAGCAGATCAGCATATAATGGTATCATCAGCAAAGAATGTGGAAAAATCACCTACCGACAGACCTGTCAAATCTTTATGGAAAAAGATAAACAACAGAGAACCAAGGACTGATCCCGGTGGTACAACGCTAGCTATTGATTCCAATATGGAATAAATAGTGTTTCCGAAAGAATCCTTAGTTATTTGTTTTCTTCTCATCAAAAATGTTTGGTACAATTCTCTAATTCTTACGCAAAATCCGTAAAATTCTAGCTTTTTAAGCAACGTTTCACAACTGGCAAATCAGAAAATACCGCCAAAGTAAAATTTCTGTCAATATTAGAATAAACCCTCCCCAGAAAATTATTAACTGCATCTTTGGTTGATTTACCAGCCTGAAAACGAAACTTAGTTTTTAAAATTAATTTATTGTTTTTGATAAATGATGTCAATTCTTAACTTAAGCACACTTTATATTATCTTAGATAAGATCGGTAGTGACGAAATGGATCGAAAATTGTGGAATGTTTTGGGTCACCACCCTTTGCAATGATAAATATGACTGCCACTTTTAAATCATCTGGAATGATTCATTTATTACGTTGCTTAAAACTTCCAAGGAAATGTAAGGCAATTTTATCATTATTTTGATCGTAATGCCGTAAATACTAGATAGCTTATTTCACTATATCTGACACCTAAAAAAATTTGTGGGCAGGAAGTAAAAACAATGCAGATCATAGCCTTTTTGATTAAATTTAAGAAAGTCTCTAGAGCAGGTCATCACCCTTTTATTTTTGGTAAGATTTTCAGCATCTGACGAGAAATATTTATTTAAATGATCAGCTACTTTCAGAGGAACATTTGTATGTGTAGAATTTAAATTAAATTAACAACATTTTTCTTGCTCTTATTCCTTCCACAAGGCTCATTTATTATGTTCCATGTTTGTCTTTTATTATGTTTTGATTGTTCAGCAATGACTTTTTGAAGTATTTGTTTATATTTTTAAAAGCAATTCAGAAAAGTTTGATTAAATGTAAATTTGCTTATATAAGCCAGTGACCTTTTCTTTCTACATGAAACTGTAATATTTGGAGTTATATAATATTTGGAATTATTATTTAGATTTTTTATCCAAGAAAAAAAGAGTCAGTAGTATTACCCTGAAACAGAAATTTTTTATTTAAAGAAATGTTATTTAGCGGTGATCAGTCAATGTAATTTAAAATATCCTTGAATTTAGTTATGTTTCTTTTGGAATAACTACATCATAACATCTCATCGTTCTTAGTATTAGTCCTATTTTGCATAGAAATTGTTCCCCTAATAGCTTTATGACCGCTACGATCTGTGTGCATGGTTTTTAATACACATTAAATGAGGCAAATTTTTACTACAAAAATAATCAATCATTATTGATCCCTTCTTTGTAATTCTGGTAAAGGGATTAACATTTATTTTCTCATGATGAGCTAAGAAAACACATTTTAGCTTTATCATCTGTTGCAAGTTAATTAAAGTCCTCGGTTAAGATTATGTTAGTACCCTGGAGCAATCTAGTCAAAATACAATCAAGACTACCACAGAAGACGTCAAAATTTCCCACTGGAGATCTGTATATATTAACAATATATAAGAAGAGAGTTTTCAAGTAAATACATGATAATTTAAAAATTTTTTTAACATTTAAATTTATTAAACTTATTTATTACCTCAAAGGATAAACCATTTTTAACCAATTTAACAGAATCGCCATGTTTAAAATAAATCCTGTAGTAAATCGAAGCAGTCTGATAGTTCCTTAGAACAAGTGCCTCTTGAGTTTATCAGCAGTGTTCAGTTAAGCATCAACAACAGACATTAAAAATGTTCTTATGTTTGTTTTTGTAAATGTTATATATTTTGAACCTATGGAGTAAAAGGTGACGAATGAATAAAGATATAATAGTAACTGTAATATTATATTAGCACCAAAATTTTCAGTGTATTATTAATATGCAAAATTACGGGAAGTAAACTCTTATAAATACATATTTTTTAGACTCTTTATCTCTTCCAAAGGGGGCTTCAGTTCCTTCTCTAGGATTATCTAATAAGGCAGTATTCACAGATGACAATATAAATGACACTGTTTCGATTGATAGCAAAAATCCATATCCAGAAGAATCTCATTTTACTGCACAAATTTTAACAGGTAATGACCTTGGACAAATGAGAATTTTTTTGTTTTTAAGTTTAGCCTTCTTATCTTGAAATTACTCCAGGGAAGGAGAGTAAATACGTTTGTAGAGGCAAGATTTCAGTATCGACCATTATGTTTTTTAGAGCCGCCAACTGAAGAAACTCTTCTTCAGAACACTTTATGGCCAGAAATCCAGAAACTCTATGGTCATGGTTATGAAATTTTTTCATTGGCAGCATCATCAGATGGAAAATATTTGGCCTCAGCATGTAAATCCACTAAACTTCAACATTCTGCAATTTTTATTTGGTAAGTACTATGGTTTTATTATATTATTATACAGGGTATTCCATTTTGAAAAAGAAACACCTAAATATTTCCCAAAGTTTCTGAGATGGAGAAAAATGTTCAATAAAAAAAGTTGTAAGTTTGAGAGCGAACATCCAACAGTGACCTTCACTTTGACCTTAAGACGTAGCTCCAAGGACATTTCAAGGTTATGTTTTTTTAAAGTGAAAACCTCCATTTTTTTTGCAGAAATAGAAAGTACTTGATTCGTGTTCATTTAAAACAGTTGATCGTAGCTAGTTTGTGATTTGGCAATTTAGTGTTTGTACTGTTTATGTTTATTTCCAACCTTACTCTTTCATAATAAATAAATTTACAAAGTAGTAAAATATTTATTCATACTATTTGACTATCTCTTATAGTGGATGCAAAAAAAACGTAAATTAAAAGAAAATTTCACTCCACAAGATGTATGTTCATATCAATAAACGAGTGATAGAAATTAGATGTATTGCTGATGATTTTTGTTGTAAAATTTGACATTTATCAATTGCTTTAAGACATGTAAAAAGCATATAATGTAATAGCGAGTAAACTTAGTTCATACAAATAGTTAAAAAGAAAAAAATACACATCATAAACGTTACGACATTAATTTGTATTATTTCAAAATATCAATAGGTCAAAGTTTTCCTATTAAATGTATTGAAAGATTGGAAGGGCGAGCTCATGCAACGTTGCCAAAGGTTTCGACTCCAAATTGGGTACCCCGTATTATAGGTATTAATGAACTTAGCAGAGTTGAGAGAAGATCAAAAAAATAATTATCATTAGAATATATTTTTTCACATTTCAGGCAAATATAAACGTTATTTTACTGTTAACTTTTTATTATTTAGCGTATTTTTGCGGATGCCGATGGTCTTAATTGATGCTATGTACCTATAATTTTTAGGGATACCTCTAACTGGCAACAAATTCAAAATTTGCTGTCCCACAACCTCACAGTAGTCCAAATGCAATTTTCCCCAGATTCCATACACTTGTTATCGGTATCACGTGATAGAAGATGGTCCTTATTCACCAAAAATAGTGAAAATCAGTTCGAATTAGTTGCAACAACTAATAAGGAGACTTCTGTGCATACTAGGATAATTTGGACTTGTGCTTGGACGCACGATTCCAAATATTTTGCTACAGGTACCAAAATATATTTTTTTGTTTATGACTTTTTTGAGGTACATAATTTTTAAATTATATTTTAGGTTCCAGGGATGGTAAACTGGTTTTCTGGACCAAAAACGAGGAAATACAACCAGTGGCACCACTAGGGCAAATTCAGAAAGCAGGGAGCCCTCTGGAATTTCCAAATGAATCCGTTACTGCTGTAGCATTCCCTCCTAATTTCGTAAACGGGGCATATCTGGGTGCCGTTGGTCTCGAAAATGGAATTATCGAAATGTTTAGAATAAAAGATTTTCAATATGAAAAAGTGTTAACTTTATCGATAAGGTAAGGGGCTATGGATTTTTTATTTTTTAATGAACCAAAATAAATTGGCAAATCCATTGCAGTGGATTCTGAACATATTGAGTTATTGTCGCAAAAATTATTTTGTACCAAATTAGATGCCCTAAAATATATAAAAGAAATCAATATTAACGAAAAAAAAAACAAATTTTTTGCGTAATTTTAATACTTATCTTTTTTACAGTAATGCGCATCATTTAACGGTAAGAAGATTAGCATTTAGGCCTAAGTTTGGTCGAGCAGGCTATACAGAAGAAGATAATAGTATAGTTCAGTTAGCTAGTTGCAGTTCTGATATGTCTGTGCGAATATATGATATTATATTATAAGAAAACAAGTTTTTATTGTAAACATTTTGTTAATAAATTAAGTTTTTATAAAATTCTCTTTGTTTTAATTCAACCAATAAAAAGTAATGTTTTAAAACGAATATTAGAACGAAATTACAGATATATTCACTAAAAAGCTTAATCTAAGCGAGAAATAGTTGCGTTGATTTTTGGGGTCTGAGATAAAGCCCTAGAATCGGTTAAAGCTATCTTCTAAAAATAAGCAAAATTTTCCAGTTTGTTGACAAAAGAAAACGATTTATTTAGATTCGTATTTTTCAAGTTTAGAACTTGGCGCACTAATTATTACACTTGGCAATTTAAACCCTATGCTATCAATAGATCATGTAATTAAATTAGAGGTTAGTTTTTATTCTATATATTGCTACTATCCAGATGCAATCCCAACTATTTTTGCCTTGTTACATTTCTAAAATTTAAAAAACCTTTATAATTAAGTGAAAAGATACTGTCTTTAATAATTCAACCGCAAATATCATCTGAATGGATGACTGCATGAGAATACCGTGTGCTGCTGCTTTTCTTATTTTGTTTTTATATCTAATTCACTCCAAACAAACAGCAATATTTTTTATTTTAAAGTACTTCACTACTCCTAAACATTTATCCTGCATTTCACTAACTCAGTTAACTTTAAAATTGCTTAAAGGAGGTCCAATCTCTGCTGATCATATTGAATGAGGTTGAAAAAAAATTAAAAATTAGTTTTTTGAGACCTACAGATTTCTTTTTGCAACAAAATATGTAGATTACATAAAATTCAAGATTAACTTGCCATTAAAATAAATTCAGATCTTTGAATATAGGCAATATGAAAATCTTGACCCATTGATATTTTGAAATAATACAAATTATATATATATATATATATATATATATATATATATATATATATATATATATATATATATATATATATATATATATATATGTTTATGCGGCTTTCACAGATTCCTCCGTGTGATATGTAATAGCAGTGGATATATCACATTCAGCAAACGTACAACTATATGCAGCTCCGTGTATGAATGAAGTAAAATGCAAACTGCGTTGCAACCATATCCTTTCCGTGTTAGAGGTTGCACAGTTTGAACAGATTGCTAAGGGACACAATTTATCCTATAGGAAACCTATGAATCGTCAAGAAGAACTCTACATCACAACAGTTTTAAAAGAAAACAATATGAAAAAGGCCATAAAACAGAACACAAATGCAATAGCCGAGAAAAAAGAAGAAGATGACAAATCCAAACCAAAAACCACACTGCCATACATAAGAGGTGTAACAGAGGTAATTGGAAGAATTCTGAGGAAGCTCGACATATATACAATTTACAAGCCACAAACAATAATATACAAATTATTGGGCAATCCCAAAGACAAAATACCATTGGAAAACCAGGGAGTGTACAACATCCCATGTAGAGGCTGTGAAAAAGAATACATTGGCTAAACTATCAGAAGAATCTTTATCATCGTTCAAGAACATAAAAATAGCATAAAGAATAAGCAAACCATGTCAGCTTTATTTCATCATCAGGAGACAGGACACACTATAAATGTTCAGGAAACCAAACAGATCGTACCCGTAAAGCACTACAAAACGCGCAAAAGCTCTCGATATAGAAAAAACGGAAAACCTTAACAAGAGAGATGATGCACAAAACATCTCAAATACATGGAAAACTTTAATCAACACCCAAGCAAAAATAACACACCAGAGAAACAAGACAGCTAGACGAGAAAAGGCTGAGACCCAGGGAAGCGATTTCGTATCTTTCATACAGCCCTGATGTGACACCATTTGATTACCATTTATTTCCAAGTTTGCTAGGCTGTTTGAATGGTAAAACTTTCATAAACGATGATGACCTCGCAGGGAATCATGAAGCTGTAAGCAAGATGACAAAAGGTCATTGAATAAAATGGAATATATAAAATTGATTTAAATTTATTATTTGTGTAAAAAAGAGTTTTATTTGATACCACAAAATCGAAATTACTTTTTTGCCGACCTGATATTTTGTATTAGGCAACTAGAATGGGCCGAGTCATCGAAGTTGCCGACCCCAGACCTGTTGTCTGGCATCTGAGACTTCTGAAGCTCTCATTTAAGTTAAAGCGTGCATTCAAGAGTCTAAAGGTGTACCTGACTCAAAAACACAAAGATCCAAGAACGGGTCTAAACCAACATAAAACAACCGCTAAGATTAAACTTTATAGGTCTAATAAGAATTTTGTCTATAGTAAGCACACACTGTTATACCTATATGCAAATCGCAATAATTTTTGTTTAATATTGCATAAACGATAAACCTTTCTCTCTTAAAATTTATTGGTATACAATAACTTCCTAAGCAACTGCAACATTAATCAACAGATGTATATAGCTTGAACTGAGGAAAACATTTAGGTATATTTAACATATAAATTATGGGACATATTTTACGTTTTCTTATTCGTAGATATACTTTTACTTAAAAATTAATATTTCCGAAATAGAGATCGTAAATCTTGGGAATTTCTAACTGCAATGATATAGTGGATAGGTAGTAGTGGAAAATGTATGTACTTACTTTCCAGCTAAGAGTTATATGCAAAATCGCGAAAAAGATTTATTCCAGCGAGTTGTAATAAATTCAGAACACTTTGCTAATATTACCTGTATTTTATTTATTAGTTGTTGCTGAGTTGTTTCATTTTTTTTTTAAATCCACAGTTCAAAGTACTTAGAAAAACTGCTTTATCTCTTGTGAAAAATAAAGGATCAAATTAAAGATATTATCTTGCCATTTTTTTGGCATAACTTTGTTAAGAAAGTAAAATAGACGAGTAATTGGAGCTTTATATTTAGAATTAATTAAAAGTGTCTATGACATTTTTGATCTTGACAACTTTTAACTATTTTTTAATATTTGAACGACTAGTATTTAAACGAAAGTTAAGTTGAACTTGTTTATTCTATATGAATTTAACCCCAGATACTTCAGTGTAAAGGAGCTTCACTTCGGAATAGATTTAACCCAGAAGCGAAAAGTTTAACATTTTTAATCTGCCGAAACTTAAATACTCATATAACTAATAATTTTTTTTTGTTATGATTTGTTTAATTTATAAGCGTTTTTGTATCTTTTCTGGGTCTATAGTTTTATTTCTACTTATTTTTTTTTATAATATAGGGCTCCTTTAATATTATTTTCTTGTAAGTTTCATTCCTACTCGATTTGCTACGCTGGTATTTCCCCGCCAAAACCTCACAATTTACCGAAAGGGATTCATTAATAGAGTATTATCAAATTAAATATTAAAATAAAATTACTAGAGTTTAGTTGAAAGCGAGCAAAAATGCCAAGCTAATCCCTATGCTGCAAGGTAAGGTAGGCTATTCAGGGCGCCACTGCATCTGTAGCTAGGTTGAATGCAGAAACCTTTCGCGATGCTGTTCACTCCTGTAGATACCCAAATAAAAAATAATAATAATAAATACTCAAATGAGCATGTGGGTTAAATAAAACTCCTTAATAACTAATAATAATCCTACAATTTTGAACTTCAAATAATTACAAAATCTTCATTTAAAAAAAAAATCAAATTATAGTTTTGGAGCCCGCCCACAAATAAGAAGAACCATTAATACACTTTTGTAACTTCTTGGGTGGTTTAATTATGAGAAGACCGACGACTTTATCCTCTACGAAAACTCTCGTAATCGGTTAATTCGCTTTCCAATATTTTCCGTAACACGTCGATTTCCCGTCGTAAGAAAATTTATAAATATATATTTTTTTCCAATTGTAGGCGTTAGGTTACTGAACGAAAAGCGTGAAAAAAAATTGTCCGACAAAAATTGTGTTTTATGAAGGGTGTCCATCATACTCAACATGAAGATATAATGAATTTTCGAGATTTACTGATAAGCTAATTTTTTCGGAACTGTTTGATAAAAATATATACATATAAGCTAGCAATAACATTGTCCGACAAAATGCATTTTTCTATTTTCCATTCCGATGTATTGAAATTGTCGCTCCTATGACAGCACGGTATTTATTAATATTTGTCGGACAAAAAATTTAAGTTTGTGAGCTTATTTATGTGTAATCGATGTGACCAACAAAAATATTGGTTTAAACACCTCTGTCTGACAAAAAATATTTATTATTTTCGTGTGCACGATAGTAAAGTTGAGACTGAAGCGTTAAGATACTTGAACATTTTATGACGTATAAAAGAGCAGTCAAACTTTTGAATGCATTCCTGAAAATGAAAATCGTGTGAGTTTGAGGGCCCCCGTAATTGTTCAAAGTAAAAACCATTTTTTCAATAAACAATTACAACATCTCCGAATTTTAACGTATGGTTTAAAAGTACTCGCATCGAACGACCACAAGCACTTATTTCGATGAAAAACTTGTCTTTGACATTCAATTCAATTACTACCCTTGATTTATTGGCATGAGCAGCTCAGAGCTGTCCAGGTGCAAGAAACGCTCGCTTTATTCAAGTAGTGCATTATGCTTCGGCGCTTGTCAGATCTGCTTTCCCCTTGCTCCTCAAGCACCAATAAAAATATTTGGTGTATAAAGCCCTAGCAGCTATCAGTTATCATTTTTAGATGCTATTTTTGGGTAAAAAACATTTTATACATGAAATGGAGATACAAAAGTAAGAATATTTCACAAGATATCGGATTTACGTTCATAGTTTTTTAATTTTAACCAATTACTAAATATTTATGGCCGAAAATGCCTTGACACCAGACAAAATTCAAAACTAATAAGTAATAATATAATATTTTCACCTTTTTGTCTTCAATATATTTCGCTATGTATACTGAAAACACAAATTCCGAAAAAAAAAAATAATTTGTAGGTTATTTACTGTTCAAATTAACACTTTAACTGCTTTATTCAGATTTGCTCGGAGCTACTCGGGGTTTGATGCACCCGAGCTTAAAACTCTTGAATCGAGGGCAGTAAATGTATAGTGTTTCAGAAGATGGTCAAACTACACTACTATCTTCAGGTTAACTTTTTTTTATTATATATATTTTTTTAATGTGTGGTATCGAATTGATTCGGGATTTCGTATTAGTATATTTATACTAATTTTTAAATATTTATTTAAATTGATAAAAATATTTGTGTCATTCATTTTTTAAAAGAGCGTTTTGAGATAAAAATGGGAAAAATAATCGTCCGCGTGAGACTGCTAGCTGTGTGGTCTTGAACAAATCAGGCTGCAACACTGCTCAACTGCGTAGTGATGTAATAGTTTAACTCAAATAAAGTGCAAATTTGTGACCAATGGTTCTTTGCACCGATTCCGAAAGCGTATAGCATACCTTGTTTTCTTATTGGCAAGTTTTCTCCGTGAAAAATCAGCTAGCGGGAGATTTACGTCAAGTCCATTTTGTAGCGGCCCTCCAACACACACGATTTTCATTTACATAAATGCATTCGAATGTTTGACTGCTCATTTATATGTCATAAAATGTTCAATTATCTAGATGTTTCAGACTAGACTTTGCTAACGTGCACACCAAAAAAATAAATACTTTTTGTCAGACAGAGGTGTTTAAACCAATATCCCTACGCACATATTAAAGTAACTGTACTGATCGTCAAATAAACAGAAAATGTCCGGACCATGCTATGCGCCATTTTGGGGAAAGTGAAGTTATAACAACTGTGAATACGCTGTCGCTACTGAAAAAATATACCGACTAAACGTCATCGTTTACCTCCCTGACAAGATTTGAAACAATTTGCATACTTTTCCGAAATTTCATCGACATAAATAGTTGAACGAAACGAATAGTAGAAAGAGATAAAATTCATTATTACGTTATAACCTCACCCAACTAATTCAATTCGTGTCAATTGATTAGAATCTATGGATGTGTGCGATACTATTGGTCGGTCGTAAAAATAGATTAAAAATTTTTATTATATTTTTAGTTGTTAAAAATAACTAGTCATTAAAAAGAGCAATATGTTGACGAACCCTTGCTTCAAAACGTTTTATTTTTTGAAAAAACAGTTGAAATGTTAATTAGGTGGTACCCCTTGATTTCCTAATTTTTAATTAAAATATCCTTAGAAAGTTGAATGTCTCGCAGATTTCAAGTAAATTTGACATACAAAATTATTACACTAAATTTTGTTCATATCTCAATAGTATGAGCGTGCTGTTTAAAAATTGTTTTCCTACGGCTAGTTCTAATTATGGATTTAACATAAACACTTGTGTCCATATGTCCATAACAGCCGAGTATCTTATTTTTAAACAGTTGAGTGTAACATAATTGTTTTCATCAACACAACTTATAAAAAAATTTGATAAATAAGAATTTATAAGATATTTGAAACTTTTATTTAAATAAGTAACATTAAATTTTATATTCAAAGAATGTTAAATGCAACATTTTACTTCCTTTCGCTGTGTTATACACTATAATTAAATAAATATTATTATGATTGTAATTTATTAGGACATATCAATTTGAACCCTACAGACCAACGAATGAGGTTCTTCAGAATAAAAATCTTATTTATAGTGTATTTGTTCCTCAAGCCCCTACCAATCTTTACAAAATAATAAAAAAAGTATATTAAAGGTTGAATATGAGATCTGCCAGCATAATCATTAATGGAGGTCTTATGGCTGGCCTATGGTTTCGATCCCTGGTCGTACACAATACCTCTATCACTGGTCAAGTTTCAGGTTTTCTTTCAAACTTGGTTGTCAGGACAGGAAGTCTTGCAATAAGAGGCTCGATATTTAGTGAAGTCATACAATAATTGAATGGTGGATAGCTGGGACGATGGATTTTAGTCATAATACTAGAGCTGTGGTTTCTACCGTTTCAAGGTTTATCAGTGCTGGCTTCCTGCAACTACTGTAAGTAGGGGGCATGTATTCCTATTAAAGTCAATATATTGCTTTGTATATATGAGTTGTTTTTCTTGATATGCCTTTTTCTTTTCATATTAGACTCCTAAGGTATTTGTCCCTTTGTATACATTTTTGTTTAACAATTCTAAAGTGCTAATTTAAGATAATTTTGTGGTCTATATTTACACCTCAATATTTGACTGATGGCTTGGTGCATATTCCTTGGTTGTTAAGTTATATAAAATAAATTTAATCCAGGGAAAAAAACTAAGATTTTAATGACAATAATAACAACTATTTTTGACTTTTGACGGTTAATTTGACGTGCCAAAACGTCACTTTCCCCAAAATGGCGCCGGACATATTCCGGATATTTTTCTTTTGACAGATCCATTACAATCTTTCATCCATTTTAATTTAAGAAATCCATGAATATCCCTGTCGGTAACTTCGATCACACATGGATAATAAGCTTAAAAGCTTAATTTTTTTTGTCCTATAAATATTAATAAATACCGTGCTGTCATGGGAGCGATTGAATGTGTTCAGTGTTCTAATCTTGTGGAGTAAAGATCCCTGAATATGCCTCGTACAATCGTAGGCAAAACGTCGGATCATAATTTTAATTTGACACGGTCTAAACCCAAGAACCATGATTTTCAGCTACAAACAAAATTTCGCACAAGTTGCTATTAAATAATCTAAGTGTGACTGATATCAAACGCCAAAAGGAAAAAACTATAACACTGACAGAAGTCCCTCAAAAGAATTACAATGCTTTCTGTGTGTGATAATCAAGAATACTTTCTTGTCGACCCAATAGTTTGCGCTGTTCATTGATGTCAGAACAACTCCGCATATATATATATATATATATATATATATATATATATATAAACAATAACAAATATTATAGAATAAGTCAAGAAAAATAATAAAATCAACGTGTATCAGTTGTTAAACGAGTATTTTGCATGAGCAATTAAAAAAATTGTAAAAAAATGTCAATATATCGCTTCCGAAATTTTAATATTCTCTTAACCAAAATTTCAATAATTAGTAATCTGCAGGACGGGACAGCAGCAGCTCGAAGCAAGGTCCGAACACAACTACCTACCCAACGGTTATGATTTGCATACCGTCAATTAACGGACCTCGATTGGTTATTAGCATTGCCATAATATTCAATATTCCTGAACGAATTTGGATTCGAGCAAAGGCCGACTAATAGTTTTCGTCCGGATAAATTGAGCTCAGAGTAATCCTTTTTAAAGTTATGATTCAACTTATCGTGTTCGGTAATTGAGAAGGCCTTTAGTGATCTGCAGTGGCGCACATTGAGAAAAAAAGAGGTAAAATTGTATTGAAAAGATAATAAAACTTGTGTACTGACTTCTCAAAATAAATATTTGCTCTTAATTTAAATAAGTAAAGCGTGTTTCAACTTCCATCGTTTTCCTTTTTAACGCCACTTAATAGTTTTATACCTGGGGCTGGTTCGGGGTGGCTGGATCCAATCGTTTTTGTTACAAGTATACAGGGGGTCCGGGAAAATGTGGGAAATCTCCCGGATATCAAAAAAACGGAGATATGTGCATCCAAAGAGCTGCAATGGACTCAAGTTATTCAACATAATTATTGAACCATCAGGTATATCTCAATTTTTTTTTAATATGATGTATACCAGGTAAGACCCTTCAAATTACTATCCAAGGAAGTGTTGTGAATTACTTACAGCTGCAGGGACGGACTAGTTGCGCCACTCATGACCCCAATTTTTTACGCCCTGTATGATAAGAACTTTGGACAACGTTTCTTACATACCTTTAACTATTGACTAAAAATTAAGTACTCTTCATTGATGTCGCCAATCCTAACCGTTTTCGAAAAAACGTCATTTTATTTACATCATGTATTTGGCTTATTTCAATAAAAGATACATCTTTGTATCAAATGTTCAACCTTCAACCTTAAAATAAAAATATTCGATCCAAAATTAGAGTTTATCTCTTTTCTCAAAAACGTCTAATTCTGTGAATTACAGTTCGACCTAGGTTCGCAAAAAATGGGCGTTTTATTTTAACGGCACTAAAAACAAAGTATTGTTGTTGTAAACGTGTTAGGTACGAAACAAATAACCTGTCAAGTTTCCCATTGCTGACACGTAATTCGAAGCATGGAATACACGTTTATTGAGTATGCAGATATGCATCTGATGCAAGCGCGGATCCAAGGGGGGGGGGCGGTGGGGGCGACCGCCCCCCCTCCCAAGAGCTTTGAATTCAGGAAAATAGACCCGATTTTGCCTCTTATACTTAGTTTCTTCAAGAATTAGAGAGAGTAGTAAATTATTTTTTACCCTTTTTTTCTTCGCAAACTACCTGGGTTCTTTAGTTCGGTGTCTTTGGCAAAATCTGTTAGACACTATATATTTTTCATAGGAGTGTATTTTTATTATTTTCAGTTTTGGCATAGAAACCGTTTTAGGTATATTTAGACTAAAACGTAGCCTTATTCTCTCAAAAATTCTAAGTTATAATTTAAATACTTACAAAATACCCATTGTCAAAAATACAAGAAATTAAACATATATAAAAAATAAATCCGTCCATACAGTATTAAAATTTTTTTGGGGCTATCGGTCAGTTTATTATTAATTAAAAACATTTTTAGGACATTTGACGTTTCAGTTTATTTATTTCTTAAACCATCTGCAGAATTACAATTAAACACTAAAAAGGGATTCAAATGTAATTAATTTTTATATGTTATAGTTAAAATTAGACCTACTTATATTTATTTCTGTTGCACTGACATCTTAATTTAATTTACTTTATTATATGGAAATTCTACACGCTTAAGAAAAAGACACAAATACAATAATAAAATAATAAAAAATAATTACGGCCAATTGGAATTAAATATATATAAAATTAAAGAGTGGGACACACTAAAATAAAAATATATAAAAAATATATAAACAACATTAAACAATAAAATACAACAAAAACAAAAATTTAAATAATAAATTGTGTTTACACTGGCAAACATTACGTATCTAATTCGTAATCAAAATCAGTTAAGCTATCTTCGTTCAAATTAATTATAATTGGTTCCACTATCTCACCGATCATGAGATCGAGTTTCCACATTTTGCTTTATTCTTTTATTACATGGATTTTTCCCAATTTTTCGCAGTAACTTTATTCAAAAAAATCTTTCAAAAGTTCAGTTAAATTACTAATTTTGTAAGTTGTGTTATTTCTAGCAACTCTACCTTTTACTTGAGAGAGATATTTCCTTCTCCAACGGACAATTTCCGAACGATTATAAGAACAGATTTCCTATTTGGTTTTCCCAGCAAAAATTAAGTTCTCTGAGCAATTTCCAGAGCTCACTTCTTTTAATTTCAGGAAAATCCAGATCTTCATTGATTTTAGTTGGAATTTTGTCGACGGTTGTGACCTGCTTCTCATAGTAAAATGTATGTACAACTCCTTTTATTGCAGTTTTCATCTCTTCTTCCAACGAGGTTTTTCGTCTGCCTGTGATCGAATGTGGCTTGGAAGTACTAACAATTCCAGTCGTTCTTTTCTCCTTCAGTATTCGGTACATAGTAGATTTTCCAACTCCTGTCATGTTGGAACATATCTCAACACAGCTTTTAACATTATTATCTGGATATTGATGTCGTTAGGCATCATAAACATTCGTCGTAATAAGTTTTTCGTTGAGAGCCTTGGTTTAACGATTTTGGAATAAATATAGAGGTGGAAGGATAAATTTTTGGGTATCTCATTAATCTCAAATAATATATAAAAACAAGCACAACAAGATAAATCACTAAAGACACACTGTAAGGTGTACTTTGCTCACTGATAGAAATTAAATTGAACTATCAGAAATTTTATTGTTGCAGTAAATTTATAAAAGCTTATAATATTTAAATATAATTAGATTTACGGCAGTCCTCAGTTACCTGCGGCACTGGAGCAGGTACGTTGGAGGTTTCGGTAACAGTTTTATTACTCTCTCTAGTTCTTGAATAGAGTATAGGAATGTGTATGCTTACGATCGTCCCTCCCCCTCCCAAGAGCTTTGAGTTCAGGAAAATAGAACCGATTCCGCCTTTTATATTATTATGTGTATGCTGCTGGCACCACTCCCCCCATTGACAACTTGTTCTTCTTGCGATAGTCGCCCCTTAAAAGCTTTGAGTTCAGGAAAATAGACCCGATTCTGCCTCTTATACTAGGAATGTGAATGCTGCTGGCATCTCCCCCCTCTCCAAGAGCTTCAAATTCAGAAAAATAGACCCGACTCTACCTTTTATACTAGAAATGGGAATGTTTCTGGTGTCAACAACTTGCTTTCGCTTGCGATACTGCACTTTTGTGATATCACCCCCCCCCCCAAAGAAAGAGTCTGGATCCGCCCCTGATCTGATGTATGGTTTTGCATCTCGCAATGCTTTGGAAGCCAGGAGATTATATCACGACAGATACCCTAATCGTACTCTTCCAGATCAGAAAACATTTCAACGACTAGTTCAATGTCTAAGGGGGAATAGTAGGCAGTTCCATTTAGTAAAGTAATACTATTAAATTTCTTCATAATTTTAGGAAATTTTGATGCTGGTCGGTGAAGAAAATATTTTAAATGCTGTAGATGACAATCTTTCAACAAACACTCGAAAATTATCAGCGTCGAATACGTCGAAAACATGAAGTTCTTCAAAAGCATCTGAAGATTTTCCCCGTAAAATGCGGTTTGCAAACTGGTTATTAGATCAGCAACGAAATAATGTAAACTTCATTAGCACTATTCTCTTCACGGATGAAACAGAGTTTACCAAAAATGGTATCACAAATTTACACAACTCACATGTAAGGGCTGATGAAAATCCTCATCCAACTATTGTTTTGCATCATCAACATCAGTTCCAATCAGTTAATGCCTGGGCAGGAATCACTGGCAATTTTTTTATTGGATCATTCGTATTGCTGGTACGACTGAATGGAAAACTTTATGTGGAGTTCCTTCAGAACGTTTTTCACTGTTTAGTAGAGCACTTACCACTTGAAACCTGCTGAACCATGTACTAAATCCACGATGGGGCACCACCTCATTTCAGCGTTGCTGTGCGGGAGCACCTGAATAACGTCTGTCCAAACCGATGGATAAGTAGAGGAGGACCTATTACCTGGCTTCCTCGATCTCCCGACCTAACACCGTTGAATTTTTACCTCAGGGGACACCTCAAAACCTTGGTGTATTCCACTTCGGTCGATAGTAGGGAGGAACTTCTAAGGAGAAACACGTTTCATTCTTATCAAATAAGAAACAATGCTGAGTTAATGTGGCGGGTACAGCAGTCCTCAATCCGTCGTGCCCGCGAGTGTATCAGACTTCACGGAGCCCATGTTGAACCTTCTTACGAAGTTTGTAACTAAGCAGTTAGTTTAAATCTTTATTGAAACTTTGGTGATAGGGGAAAATTCCTCTTTTTCATATTCAACCCGACAGAAGTTAGGGAACTTACAGTGTACATAAAATGACGTATTATATAATTAATATTAGTTATTATATTTCATTTATTGTCTAAACATAAATATTTTTTACTTATTATATTAGTGTTTTAATAAACTATTTATTAATTAATTAATTAAATAAAAGAACGATCATTTTATAAAAATTTCCTAAATCTGATTTAAAAAAATACTCCTGGCACCGCACTCGGTACCACAAAAGGTATATCGCCTCAGGTGGCGATCCTCATTATTGAAGCCAAGCGGCAAACGAAAGGTTCTGAAACATACTTTACTCACTTACTTGTTTAAAGTGCATATTTTTAAACGTCTCATACCATTTACATTTCAAAAGACAAACTACTTCCACCTCAGACTTTTTAAAACTCAACCCTTTTTAAACAACGATCCATAGCGGTAAATTACACCCTGAAACACTTCTGCCATTTTCTCGAGGAGCAAGAAGAAAATTTAGGGACGCGAGAGTGTCCAAGACATAATGGGCCGGACTTAACGACCAGTGGCTTGTCGTAAACATTTATGGGCTCTGATTTCGTAATAAGAGCGTCTAGGACTAAAGAAGTCTTTCTGCGGACGTTTAGACCCTTCGTAAGGTTTAATTGGAATAAATAAGTATCGGGTTTGGATAAAGGAAGGTCTGGAATTGTATGGTTTGATTTCCGGTGTCGAATTGATTCGTTATGGGAAAGTATTTCGAATTTCAGGAGGAAGATTGATTCGAGATTAGATTAACAGTTCTTTTTTCACGACCGCGAAAATGTAAATGTAAGCGAACTGGATGAATTTGTAAATCTGTTAATTATGATAGGTAGTGGGTTCTTCTTCATCAACCGATTAAAAAAAAAACTGTTGCATATATATTTTATGTATAAACATGGATATATAATTTTGGATCAGAAGCTGCCGTGCAACTCTAGACCATTATTCCACCTCCCCTATGTGATTTGGATTACATTTTTTGGATATAACATTTTTCTAGTTTCTTCCACACTTTAGTACGGGGGTTTCCAAAGTATGCGTCGTGGCGCCCTGGGGCGCCGTGAAGAGTAGACGGGGGCCCTGTTTTCTCTTTTCTGAACCTAAATTCACTTATATTCGTCGGTACAAAATAAACAATTCAAATCGCATGCACTGCATAAATCATTGGTTGCCTAGATAAACAGCAGACAAGACACCAATAGCGACATCTCGATGGATCATTCAGTAACACAAGAGCAATACACACTAACAATGTTGTATAAAAGGGCTATGTGATGGCGCGACGGTAAAACAAAAATAGAAGTATATCAAAACTTAATACACGAAGCATGCTACCCTAAGGATAGAGATCGCATTATTTGTCATCGGCAACCAAACTAACCGCGGGCTTTCGCAGTTCAAGCAGGTATCGCACCAACGATCTTCCTCTGAAAGCGCTCAGTGTTTTTTAAGCCTACAAATATCAAAAAGAGATAAGTTATCGTCAGTATAGTTTTAAAATAAATTAGAAAATTTTCTTCTGTGCGGACATAGATTGTTAGTAAACATTAATCTCGCATTAAAAAGTGCGGATAACTCCAGAACAATGGAGAAGTTAAAATTATGCAGACGTTAACTTAACTATTATTTTAAATTTATGTTATCATAATAACACGCAGTGATCTCAAAGGATTGCGAAATTCGAGATAAGTTTAGATGCTTAGAAAACGCAAGAATCGATTCAAGATACATAAACATCATAAAGAACATATACGAAAAGGCAACCATTCAAATAAAAATAGATGACAAGACGAAAACGAACCCCATAAAACTACAAAGGGGAGTGAGACAAGGGGACACTATCTCGCCAAAATTGTTCACCCTAGTCCTAGAGGACATTTTTAATGAAATTAAATGGGACATCAAAGCTATAAACATCGACGGAATATACTTGAACCATCTCAGATTTGCTGATGACATAATCTTAATAGCAAGTAATCTCCAAGAAATGAACGAAATGCTACAACAGCTTAATAACGTATCCGCATCTGTAGGCCTTAAAATGAACTACAACAAAACAAAAATAATGATCAAATAACAGGCAAACATAACAATACAGAACTAGAGGATAGAAAATGTCGAACACTATGTATACTTGGGTCATGACATCAGACTAGGGAAATCAAACCAGGATGCTGAAATAAAAAGAAGAACACAGCTGATATGGGCCGCTTTCGGTAAACTTGCATACATCCTGAAAAATAATTCAATTCCCATAAATCTAAAAATAAAAGTATACGACACATGCATATTACCAGTGTGTACGTATGGATTAGAGACCATGTCCATCACCAAAAAATCCACTAAAAAAATTAGAAACAGTCCAAAGAGCGATGGAAAGAAACATGCTTGAAATATCATTAAGAGACACGATTAGAAACACCGAGATAAGACGCAAAATGAAAGTCAAGGACATCCTGGAAGAGGTTGCAAGGATGAAGTGGCGATGAGCTGGTCACATAGCCTGATTTGAGGAACAGATGGACACGAAGAATCCTGGAATGGAGACCGAGGGAGACAACAAGAAGCACGGGAAGACCTCAAAAAAGATGGGTAGACGACATAAGGACAGTGGCGGGCAAACAGTGGATGAGATTGGCGAAGAATGGGGAAAGATGGAAACAATTGAGAGAGACCTACATCCAGGAGTGGATGGACAGAGGTTGACAAAGAGAGAAGAGAGAGAGAGAGAGAGAGATCAGTCAAATATTTAGGTGTAAATATAGAGCACAAAATTATCTTAAATTCGCACTTTAGAACTGTTAAACAAAAATGTATACAAAGAGCCAAATACCTTAGGAGTCTAATATACAAAGAAAAAGGCATATCAAGAAAAACAACCCATATATACAAAGCAATATACTGACTTTATTAGGAATATATGCTCCCTACATACAGTAATTGCAGGAAGCCAGCAGTGATAAACCTTGAAACGGTAGAAACCGCAGCTCTATGTTGTATGACACCACTCAATTATTGTATGAATTCACTAAACATCCAGCTTCTTATTGCAAGACTTCCTGTCCTGACAAATAAATTTGAAAGAAACTCTGAAACTTGACCGGTGATAGAGGAATTGTGTACGACCAGGAACCGAAACCTTGGGCCAGCCAGAAGACCTCCATTAACGATACTGGTCAGATCTAACATTCAACCCTTAATATAATTTTTTATTATTTTGTAAAGATATAAATAAGGTTTTTATTCTGAAGGATCTCGTTCGTTGGCCTGTAGGGTTCAAATTTATATGTCCTAATAAATTATAATCATAATATTTATTTAATTGTAGTGTAGTAAAGTGTTTAACACAGCATAAGGAAGTAAAACGTTTCATTTAACATTATTTGAATATAAAATTTAATATTACTTATTTAAATAAAAGTTTCAAATAACTTACAAATTGTTATTTCTCAAATTTTTTATAAGTGTGTTGATAAAAACAATTATGTTATACTTAACTGTTTAAAAGTAAGATACTCGGCTGTTATGGACATATAGACACAAGTGTTTATGTTAAATCCATAATTAGAACTATCCGTAGGAAAATAATTTTTAAACAGCACGCTCATACTATTGAGATATGAACAGAATTTAGTGTAATAATTTTGTATGTCAAATTTACTTGAAATTTGTAAGACATTCAATTTTCTAAGGTTAGTTAATTAAAAATTAGAAAATACTGAAAATAACGGGGTACTAGTTATTTTTAACAACCAAAAATATAATAAAAATTTTTAATCTATTTTTACGACCGACCAATAGTAAGGCAGACATTCACGCATAACAATCAGTTGACACGAATTGGATCAGGTGAGTGAGGTTATAACATAATACTGTCATTTTATTTCTTTCCACCATTCGTTTCGTTCAACTACTTATGTCGATCAAATTTCGGAAAGGTATGTAAATTGCTTCAAACCTTGTCAGTGGGAGGTAAACGATTATGTTTAGTCGTTATAATTTTTCAGTGGCGATAGCGTATTCACTGTTGTTATAACTTCACTTTACCCAAAATGGCACATAGCATGGTCCGGACATTTTCTGTTTAATAGACGATCAGTACAGTTACTTTAATATGTATGAGGGTGCAGCATGCTTCGTATATCGGCTGTATTCTTTTGAGTAAATGATCACTGATCAAAGTGAAAAAAGTGAAACTGATAACTTCATGTTCTTTTGAATATGCATTTACTTGTCATTGGGTCGAAGTGATCATGATTACTTCAAGTGATAGAAGTGAAAGTGATAATGACTCAAAAGAATAGCCCTATCGATGTTGACAGATCTAGATTTTTATTTTACCGTCGCGCCACTACGTGACGGTTTTATACAACATTGTTGAGTGTTGCTCTTGTGTTATTGACTGATCCGTCGAGATGTTGTTCATGTCTTGTCTGCGGTTTTCCCAGTTTAATGGAATAGCCTGACAAATCCCAATGAGGACACAATAGTGCAGTTGTCATTTTTCGCTTCTCCATTGTCTTGGAGTTCCCTGCACTTTTTAATACTCACTGACAATCCTTGGCACAACCGAAAAATTTTCTATTTTTATCTTTATTTTTCTTACTTCTGCAATATTAAAAAAAAACATTTGTCCTTACAATAACCCTCAGTCACTCTTAAGATCCAATTCAATGTCACTATTGAATATTTCCTTCGGAATCCAACAACTTTTATTTTAATCTTTTTTTATGGAATCGCTTCTGTAAAAAATATTTAGCTACAACTTTTAAAATGGGCTACTCTGTATAGATTTAATGGCCTAATTAAAAACTTCGGTTAAGAGTGAAGTGAATTTTATTTGTTAAACAAGAAATGCACATTCCTTTCAAAAAATTTTACCTTGCTATAAACGTACGAAACAATTCCAAAAATTATATTTAATATTAAAGGAATGTTTAAACCGACTCTAATAGTTTAGATCCGACCAATTTGATTCTATGTAATCCTTTTTAAAGTCCTGAGCTCAAGGCAATCGTTCGAAAATAACTTCGGACGGCAGGACGCAGGAATTTCGACTTTCGGTCATTCTGTGGAAAGTTACGGTTTGAGAAGATATAGGCTAGAGATATAGAGTTTCTGTTTCAATTTACTGTTTGGACATCAAGAGGGTTTTTCTTTATAGAAAAGGTTTTTCCGGTAAGTTTTTGCTTGAAAAAGCATTTTTTTATTTGCCTACCAGATTTCCGGTGCGATAGTGAAAACCCTGGAAAATAATATAAATAAGATGTTTTTTTTATTGTAAATAGATAAGACATATTTTCATTATATTCATGGAATAATTTTGAAATGTTTCGTATTCAAGAAGTCTATAAGGAGTGCTTTTATTTATTGTCTGAAAGTACAGGACATAGTTACAGAATTTTCGAATTGGTCTGACCAGATTTGTGATTTTCAATGAATTTCTATGTTTTTAATTCATTTTATTGATGTAGTGATATCATTAGGTCAACTTTTTAGTCAGTTTTTATGTTACAAACAATATAAAATATAGAAGTTTCTCATTTAGTACTAGGCTCGGTCAGAAGTTTAGTTTCTACTTATCTTTTGTCATTATATTAGATTCAAAATGTATTTCATTCTGACATGAAAATTATTTATCCGATTTCCAAGACAAATGTATTGCGTATCTTTAATATATATATATATATATATATATATATATATATATATATATATATATATATATATATATATATATATATATATATATATATATATATATATTGTTCTGAACGGCCGGTCTTTAAACACACTGTATTATTTTTGTTTTTATTGTCCCAATTCTGACAACATGTCAAACAAATGAAGTTAATTCAAAAATGTCTTAAAATAAATTGTCCATGAAAACTGATCTGGACCCTTTATACACCCTTTTTGTTGATATCAGAAGATTCTGCATCTGTAGAAAATAAACCTAAAACTCTACAAACTATAAACAGAAACTAATACTATGAAATGTAAAATGCTATAAAGTCCGTTACATTACCCCTTTCCAAGTCTTGATCGTCCTGTTTAACCTTCTTGATCTTGATAATGGGCCGATCTGTTGAGATACTCGACTTTCATCTTCGCATGAGGGCTTTTCTGAATTCGGTACACCAGATCGTTTGGTCGGGTCACTATGTTGTACGGACCTTCCCATGACCTTTGAAGTTCTGGTGAACGCCGTTTGGTTCTTTTTGGATTGTACAAACTTTTTCACCACCAATATTAGCTCTTAGGCCATAGCGAGTCTTCATTCTATCGCTTTCCATTTGTAATTTTCGACGTATTCCTTCTTGTAAGACCTGAAGCTGCTTACTAATTTGGCTAGTGTAGACTTCCATATCGCATATCGACTGAAAGATGTATTCCTTTTCGAAAAATTATGTTAGCAGGTGTTTTTCCAGTGGTTTCGTGAATGGCTGAACGATAGGCTAGTAAAAGTGGCTGAATGCATTTGTTCCAATTGTTTTGTTGTTCATTTACTAGTATTCTGATGTAATTCTTCAGCGTCCTGTTAAATCTCTCAACCACTCCATCTGACTGTAGATGTAAGGGTGTTGTTCAAGTTTTGTGAACTTTCATAAGTTTGCAAAGGTTAGTAAAAACGTCAGATTCAAAGTTTCTGTCTTGATCAGAGTGTATCACTCCTGGCACCCCATACCTAAAAATCCACTGTTCAAACAATATTTCAGCAACGGTGGTGGCTTCTTGATTTGGCATAGAGTTCTGGCTATTTGCTGAAGTAATCCATAGTTACTAACATATAGCAAGCTGGTCTGGACTCTTTATATACCCTTTTTGTCAATATGAGAAGATCCCGCATCTTTCTAAAAGGATTTCCTTACTACGTGATGTAATAAAAATAAGAAAAAGAGATAATTTGGCGATTTCTAAACCTTCTGTCGTAGTCGTTCCATGTTAAAAAAAAGAAAATAGAATTTTCGCAAAAGTTCCAGATCTTCTTTCATAGATGTCTCGTAAGGAAATTAACAACGGTAAAATTAATGAAATAAATTATGAACCCGTAGAAAATAACTCTAAAGCCCTACAAACTACAAACACAAACTAATACTATGAAATGTATAATGCTATAAAGAAAATAGGCCGTGGACTGTTTTCAAAAATGTATATAGCAACTTCCCAGGTAACAAGAAATCGTAGAACTACAAAGATCTAGTTGAAAAACATATCCAATACCATAAGACGTTAGGTTGCAACATATCACTTAAGCTGCATTTTCTTCACATCCATTTGGAATTCTTCCCTGACTATTTACGTTTCAGACTAACACGGCGAATGATTTCACCAGTAAATTGTTCAAATAGAGAAGTGGTATAGTGGAAAATAGACCCCAAACATATCATTGGACTTCTGTTGGACCCTCAAACGTGAACCCGATCCCGGTGAATGCAAGCGAAAAAAATAAATTATTTGACTGTATTACACCATTTTCAATACAAAATGAAATCTATTTTGTAAAAAAGCGATTCGTTTTTTTTTAAATCTTTGAAAATTCCTTAGATTGCTTATGGTTTGTGTTTTTCATATAAACACATTTTATAAGAAAACATTATTTGAATCTCAATGGATATTGTAAATTGTAGGTAAAAAATTTTGGCTTTTAATCTTTTTTCCCATATCTTGCCCAAAAAACAATTATTTTTCAGTGTATATTTCTCTCTCGAATTTCAGATAAAAACTGATGACACTATGTAAAAAAGAGGAAAAGCTAATTTCATTTTCAGTAACAAAGTTTGGATATTTTTCATTAAAGAATCCCTCTTGGTTACAATTTCTCGGTGAATTAAAATAATTTCTATTTCCTCTGTGGTTAACATTTTTAAATAATTAAATAGAGACATTACACAAGACTGACATTTATTCAGTTATTTATGTCGTAGAAAGCTCAAAATTTGTATTTGTTTTCTAAACCTACCTGTGAGTTTTTTGAAGTTTAACAATAACTATAAAATTTACTTATATTTAGAAATTTTTAGGTACATAATTTTAGGTACATAACTTGAACCAAAAATAAACTAACGGACAGTTTCTAGCTTTTTCGCTCATTATGACAGAAATAACTATTTTTTTGTATACGAAATGGGGAAATAGTCTAGGAATGTTCCAGTTTTCTTAACGAAATCTTTTATTTTAAAAATATATACATATACATACTGACAACTGCTGTTTATTTAAAGCGGTTGAAAGTCCATTTCCGTCAGATAACAATGTATCAGCATTGTTTTATTACCTTGTTCGAAGATTTTTATAATAATTTGATTCATCGGTTGCAACTTGCTCGTCGCATTTACAAGTAAGAAAACAAGCTTGAAAGTTCTTTGATCATCACTGTTTTTAAGAGCCTTGTGCTCGAGCAATTTTTGTTAGTTTTGGCTCATCATGAAAAATCCATACGTTCGACTACTGTTTACTTTTGGGCTCATATGCATAGGTTCAAGACCCATCATCTATCACGAACTTATAAAGGTTTTTTGACGTAACGCGATCCTATTTTTTGAGTATTTCCTTGTATCTATCGGTATGAGTCTATTTTTGAACAACTGAAAAATTTTGCGCGATCAAATGTGGACACAGCGTTTTTACAGCCAATGGTTCATGAAATATACTATATACGTTGGTGTTATTAATGCCCAGGAATGCTTCAATCTCATGGTATGTTTTCTTGCACTACAACCGACTTTGGATGATCTTCATGAGACTCGTCCGTAAGCAAACGATTGCCACGATTGAATTCTTGAAACCAGCGTGTGGTTTTTGTAGCTGCTTTATTACCATGTAAAGAATTAAGTTCGTCAATGCATTTTTGTTGCGATAAGCCACGTAGAAAGTTGTGAAAAATGATCGCATGAAACTGGTCAAAAGTTAATTCCATTCCAGTTAGTTCGTTTTTGAAGGGAAAAAAGCACCAATATTACATCTATATTTAATTTTAAATTATCCAGTACCTCAAGTAAAGCTAATTATTGACTTGGGAGTAATTCTTGATTCTGAATTGAGATTTAAATACTTCATCAATGACCTTGAAGGTTGCACATAATGTTGAAGATTGACTAAAATGTGGTTGTTGGACTTGCATTGTCTTTATTTTTGTTTATTTTCACGACGTTTCGATTAGGTTGTATCTCTAATCGTTATCAAGTGTAAACTGAATGTTTTGTCTTAATGTTTCGAGCATATATAGAAACTGTATCCATCCAAGTGCAAAATTTCGCTTTACTGTACACACTTCAGTGATTAGATGATACAAAATGGTGATTGCAAAATATTAGGTATCTCAACACTGGGTTTACTAAAGATTCCATTATTATTTTAAAGGTAAGCTGCTTCTGTAAATTTTCTTTTTTTCATATTGGATTCTATATATATTGCCGCAGCTTTAGGTCATTTTATATTTTATCTCAGGCGTGTTCTGCAATACCTGATTTCGACGTTTCCCCTTTTCATGTACGAGTTTTATGTTCCTTAATTCTAACTGCTAGTGGTCGTTTGGTTCTCCAATGTACATTTCACCACACTCACATGGAACTTTGTAAACACATTCTTTCTTATTGGTAGCTTTTGGTTTTGTTTTTGTTAAACGAGCTCTAAGTGTGTTTCCTGATTTAAAGGTTGTTTTTGTATTATAACTGCTGGTAATTCATCTTATTTTCTCCGAGGTTCCCATAATATATTGTGAAGAAGGAATGTGTTTCTTGCTGCACAGTGGTCGTTGTTCTAAAGTTATTTATTGCATTGTCAATTAATTTTAAAGGATAACCATTCTGTTGTAAATCGGACTGAATGTTTGCTACCTCTTTTTCCAATGAATCGGTATTATTGCATATAGATTTAGCGCGATTAAAGAGGTTGCGTATAATTCACCGTTTTGTTACAACAGAATGGTTAGAACTATGGTTAAGATATTGTCCAGTATGTGTTGTCTTCTTGGATACTGAAGTTTTAATAGCTTCGTGTGAACGATTCACCATGATATCTAGGAAGGGAAATTGATTATTTACATTTTTTTCTATGGTAAACTTAATTGTTGATCGAATGGTATTAAGATGTTTCAAGAAATCATTAAGTTCTTGATTATTGCCCTGCCATACGATGAAGGTATCATCGACATATCTCAATCAGACTTTCGGTTTCACTACTGCTGTTTCTATGGCATGAGTTTGAAAACTGGAGAGAGTGAAGAACCCATCGGAAGCCCGTCGTCCTGAGCGTAGAACTTGTCCTTTACTTGAATTACGCAGACAACACTCAAAAAGGTCCATCACCGCGTCTAGTGGTAACGTGGTTCGACCTGATAATGTTGTCTAGTTTTGATTATGTCTAGTGATTCCCCTAATCGCACATTAGTATACAGACTTTCTACATTAAATCTTATTAGTCTGTTGTCTGGCTCTAGTCGGATGAAATTATATATTTTCTAATTCTTGTAAAGAAGAAACAAATTGATTCATTTTTTTTTCAAAATAACTGTGCACAAATTCCTACTCGAAGTAATTTGCAGCCATTGCCATTTTTAAATAGAGAATATCTGGTATCTCTCTCTTTTCCATATCGTTTTTTTGTTTTGTTGTAAAGAATTTAAATAGGGATTAGTGATTTTGCTCGGAGCAGTTTTCGATAAAAAAGCATTGGGTTTTAAAAAATCTCCATCCGATCATTCCGATCCAATCAGCATATTACGTTGGAAACAAGGTCTTATACCGTATAAAATGTCAGACTATACAATGGAAATGTCAGATCGTATCTAGCAATGTCAGCGGTGCCATTTTCCGAAATATAAATGGCTACCCTCGTAGAATACACAAAAACATATTTGATAGAGTGTTAAAAAATCCCAAAGCGTCTTTTCAATCTTTATAAATATATCACTGGTGATAATCGAAAAAGATCAATAATTTATGCAGATCCAATTAATTTTTCCAGAGATTAAGGCCCACTACAAAACTTTGATGAACGTAGCCTTTAATCTTTCCGTCGTGCTCGTGACGTACAATTACCAATTCCACATGTGCAAGTGCGACACTAAAACAAGCCACTCAAAATACCCAATTACGAGATTGTGCAGCAATACGAGATTCAAAATAAATACCACTTTACCTGAAATACTACGTAAGTTTGTTAATTACTGTAGTTTGAGAGAAATTAAATCGTGTAGTTAGATAACTTTATTCGTGTAAGGTACTTGTACTTTTTGAAATATGGAATGTATAAAGTTTTCAATCCGAAATTCCATATCGTGTTATATATAACTAAAATTTGCTAAAAAGTTAATTATAATTAAGTAGCCAATCAATGAGTTCCCCGTAGAATTAACAAATCCTCAAACCTAGAGTTCATTGTATCATCGATGAATTACGTGATAATATTTTAATTTGTATTTTATAAAGTGTTGATAATAGTCTGATTTTTTTTACAAGTACGTATATATGCTATCTTTTCCTAATTGTATAACATGCCAACCTTTATATCAACCGGGAAATGAAGTAAATCAGGAGTTTATATGAATATCGTAATTTCTGGTAATATTGTTATCGATATGTAAATAATATTTAACAATACCACCGAGAATTTCATCTTACAAGTGCCACAAAAGACGTCATCAGAATCAAATTTCGTAACCCTGCTTGCTTCGCGATCCGCTATTTTATTCTTCTGCCTCTTTTTCTTCTTCTTTTTCAACCCATATCTATTCATCACAGGACAGGTCTCTCTCAATTTTTTCCACTTCTCTCTGTCCGGTGCCACACCCATCCATTGTTTATCCACTATTCATCTAAAATCATCCACTTATCGATTTGTGGTTGTCCCACACTTCTTTTTGTCTCTCTAGGTCTCCATTACGTTATTCAATATGCCGATTTGTCTGTGGTTAGTCTGGCAACATGTTCAACCCATCTCCACTTCATTCTCTTTAATTCTTTCATTATATCTACAATTTTTGTTGTCTTCATGATTTATTCATTTCGTATCCTTATTTTCGTGTCCTTCAAAACAGATTATAGTTTCATCAAAATCGAAGCCGAACCCTTCAGGTACCATCTTTGTTGGTTTTCAACACTTTATACTAATATATTATTGCTCCACCATTTCACTATCTTATGAGGTTATTAATGTTTTTACCGTAGTTAAAAAATGTTTCCGAGGTGCGGAGACCATGGGGAGGCGAAACTCCTTCTGCTGAGGTGGGAGTTAGGAAAGGTTTTACAAGTTATTTTAAGGAATTGCCATGATTGGCTCTGGTTGATGTTTTTTAATTTCATATGAATTTTTTACATTTTTGAGTTAATCACAAGCCATTTTACATGCTGTATATCCTAAAAGTAGATTCTGATTCGAACTCATTATTGTTTCAGGGACAATAGACTTATCCCATATATTTAAATAAACTTACTCGAATAAAAAGAGTAAAATGTATAAGTTACTGCACTAGAATAAGTGCAGTTTTGTAATCATTGAAGATCTGACAACTCTGCACGGTTATTTCTTGAGAGTCGAAGTTTGTTTTTCGGTTCGATTTCTAATATTTTCCACTATATTTAAAAAAAAGTGTGCAATTTTAAGCAAAATGTATTCTAGTTCGGAATGTTTAAAGGTGTTTTAGTGAAAGGGACAAATTGCAAAGAAATAAGTCTCAAAATTCACAAAATTGACTAATATAAGTAAGAAGAAAATTTTCGGGAAAATTATGCAAGGCTACAAAAAATTTCAGATTCATGTTCTAGGATTCAAAAAAACGGTGGAATGCAAAAAATTATCCTTATATTCGATGTTTTCAATACTCCGAATAATCACCTTAGTTTGCTTAAATAATTCTCAGCCATAACTTCTATTGGTTAAAATTGTTTTCATATTAGGGTTTATTCCGCAACTTTAAAGGTTTTATAAAAATATGTGTATTATTATTTTATAAATTATAGAACACCTATCTTACGGCATAGTTATTTAAAAAAGTTATCAGTGAACTTATTTAAAGTAACAGATAATAAAATATTTCAAACAAAATTATTAGGTGTCCTTGTATGCCCCTTCTTCCCCACTAATCATTTGGTAAAGTTTCTCTGTATAATGAATACATAACTTATGAAATAAAGGTATTAGAAATACATGTTGTAATCATGGCCGTGTTCTGTCACACATACTTTTTAGCATCCACTTATTTTAAGTAGAAAATTAAGAATACTTTGTTTAAAAACTCTATAGTATATATAGACTATTCACATAAAATAATTATGGTTTTTATGTTTTCCACTTTTTAATTTAATGTTTCTGTTGACAACATTTTCTTTTTAAATGGTTTTTCTTGGAAGTTCCCAAAAAAATTTAAATTAATTGAATATCGGCTTTAAGTTATTAGTTGTGTTGGTTGATAAGACAGGACCTTACTGTCTATGTCAATAAAACAGGGTGCTATATTAAGCGCTGTATTAGGCAATTTATCAAGAGAGAACGCCTATACGCCAAAAGATGGCTTTGTGTGTCGATTTAAATACATTGTTTCGACATTTCTCCAATTTTCGTGTTGTGTGAATAGATCATTTCTAATTTGAAAATTAGGTTGAAATGCTAAGAATAATGGAGGCGTTTTCAAAAATTTCAGTTTAAAAAATGAAGTAAATATGTGTTTCTCAGACCAACGGATTTAACGTTTTTAATATATATTCACTTACATAATTCCCTGTAGGTAGAGTAGCATAGCATTGTTCAATAAAATATCAGTTAATTATTATGCATTACGGTAAAAATATTTGCACATCAGAATAGCCACAGTTTAAAATTAAGTTTTCAAACGATCCACGGAGCATATTTGCAAAATATCTCCGAACCTAACCTCCTTGGCGGTGGCTGCAAGCTCTTGCACCCAGGCCGCTGCAGCCGCTGCTGTCCGGGCTCGCTCGTGCGGGCGCGCAGGCTGGGGCGTCGGCGCGGGCATCCGCCTTGCCGCCGCCGACAGCGCGCATTCCGCGATGAAGTTTCCTGCGAGTCAGACCAGGTGAAGGGCGCGCCGCCCAGACAGACGATAAGCCGATGAGCAGTGCGCGCCGAACCGCGCGAGTGAGTGAGTGACTAGCATGCAGGCCCGCCGTGCCGCGACCCCCCCGGGCCGCCCGCACCCGTAGCGCCGTAGAACCATGTCTCGGTGGTGGATTTACTGTGCTGGACTGTTGTGGCTGGTGGCCAGCGCCGCCCGTCCTGACCCCGACCATGGGGGTTCGCATCAGGCTAAGAGAGGTGAGCTTTCCATATCTAGTTCAAGTTTTATAACAGAATTATCTCGGCCTGAGATCACTTACATCTACTTAACCTTTTCAGATCCTACCTTAAAAATAAACTTCAAAGCACACAAACTTGAAATATAAATCATGCGCTCTATTTAGGTTAAGGGTACCCGGCGTCACTCACGCCTAACGCCGCCTAACCTAAAATAACTTGGTGGCTTATACTTGTCAACCAGTCTTAACATTGCTTTAGAAGTAAAATTTATAGTGTTTACTACTAAAACTACTTTGAAAATATTTAACAGTCTCTTCTTCCATTTAAGCCAAGGCACTTTTAAGTGATATGGTACATATTGTATTTTGATGTAGTAGTAACTTTATTCACAAAAATGAGTCGTGAAACAACATTTAGAGGGAGTTAGTGTAAAAGGGGGGTTAAATATTGTTTAATCAAAATAAATACTTACTTTTATTAAAATGATAGAATTTTTGCTTAATATTATTATAATTTTTTTTTAGTTGACGTTTTTTTGCTATATAGTTTTAAAGCTCATTAAAATGTTAATTATAGGTTTCTTCTTTTTTTAATTTAACTTAATTTTATTAAAGAAACGAAATAATGCCGCTTTTTCGGTACAGTCACAGAAATAACACACGCATATAATCAATATGTTAATAAAACAAGGAAAAAAATTTTTGGGTTTAATGAAACAGTTATTACATGTCGTATCCCAAAGCATAACATCTTTTACGTAATAAGTTGTAACGGTGACTATTGTGCTTTGCATACTTTGGTATTAATTTGATTAACAATTCTGTTATTGTTCATGACATACTTATAATATTTGCGAGAAACATTTTAGATAATTTGAGGATTTCTCTCATTTTGTATCATTGCCTGTATGATTTTCTGCATTAGAGATATATTGTCAATTACATTTGCTATATCCTAACGCGTTAGTCTAGAGCATATCAAGTTTTCTATGGGTCTATTAAAGATCTTTAATCACTTTATAGCCATAGGGATATTTGTCACCATGTGCTTTCAAGATAGATATAGTTGCTAGATGGTGCGTGGATTATAGTGAGCCCATAATTGTTGGGGTAAATTGTAAAGAATTATATCAAATAAGTTAAGTTTATATTTGGTGTTTAATGTTATGTCATTTGATGATTATCCTTATAGTTTGTTAACAAACACTTTCCTCAAAACGACGCATAATTAAGGAAATATAATATTAAAAAATGCAAGCTCTACCGGTAAATTATATAAAAATACAGTGAATTTTTATACGGCCATGTTACTTAAGAAGTTTATTCAGGTTGACGATTGAACAAAAATATATTGTTGTTAAAGTAAGATGAATAGCATCAAAGTAATATTCCTCCTCTAAGCTAATCTAATGATTTTTCTTTTTTTCGGATAATTTTCTTTCCCCAGATGCTATTTCTAGGCTTATTTAAGAGAACGAAATTGTTACTAATGTATTTTTGGAGACTATTCACACATTTTGTTGTGCATTGTTTTAGATAAGTTAAGATTTGCCGATGATACAAGTTTTTAGGGTTGAGGCATTTTTGTGCTTTTTTTTTAGCTCTCGCCTAATCTATGTTTTCTAGATCAATTTGTAATTGTTTAGACCAGTCTGTAATTTCTGTAAATGCTGCAAATATTTTTAGAATCACTGCTGATTGTAGTAGTCTCTTAATAATACTCTTGACTGCTGCCTGTTATTGCTGACTGCAGCTTTATAAGGTAGTTGCTGATTTCGACTTGTTAATGCTAACTGCAGTCTGTAGACTATAAATTTTTGGATACTGTAAATTCTATGCTGAGTGTAAAAATTGGTTGATGGTTGACTGTAGAAAACTTTCGGATCGCCGCTCCGGTTGTGATGGCGCTCTCTACCAGCGTGTGTTCTTTGGTTGTTGGAGTACCTCATTTGCGTAAGTTATGGCTATTGCTATGGCAGGTGTTAATTTTTGTAAATTTTTTGTATTAGATTTTTATTTGAATACGGTTCAGTTGCAGGCAAAATTTTTGCACTGGCCACTTCCAACATTGTTTGGAAGGTACTATTTTTATATCTATTCGGGTGGCGTCCCGTTTTAACACCTTCAACTGTCCAACACAAGAATAAAAGTGTTCGAATTCGCAAGCGGGAATTGCTTTTGTTACTTGGTAAGAGCCAATTGTAACCCCCCTTATCTGCCATCTGCCGTACCCAGATTTACTTCCTAGCATTTATGTAATTTGTGAGTTAAGATTAGAAATATATAATTTAATAAAAACTTTCAAATATTTTATCATTTCAAAAATAAATTCAACCATTATTTTTTAAAAAAACTACATAATATATTTAGATATGACATACCATATTTTAATTTTACATAATATCAATAGATATTATAGTTAGATTTACAACTTAATTTATAGAAAAACAACACTCAGATAAAAATATAATATTTCATGCCATTGCCGCGAAAAAACTGCCGCGACCAGATTTAATATGTGACTGGTCATTTTGTGAGATAAGAATAAAAATATATAATGTCATAAAAACTGAAATATTTTACCAATTTAAAAATAAATTAAACAATTATTTTTTTAAACCTACATAATATGTTTAGTTATGACACACAACATTTCAGTTTTACATAATATCAATAGATAATATGGTTAGGTTATACCCTAAGCAAAAAGTTAATTTACAAGAAAACTATCTAATAACACTATTATATTTCATGCCATTTCTGCGAAAAGAACTGTCTTGTGATTCTGTAGCATTTGTGTTATTTGAGATAGGATTAAAAATATATAATTTCATAAAAAACTTTTTAAAATAAAAATATTTTACCATTTCAAAAATAAACAAAACAATTATATTTAAACTGCAAAATATATTTAGATATGACAAGCAACATTTTAGTTTTACGTAATATTGATGGATATTATAGTTCGATTACACCAGAAGCAATAATTTAATTTCCAAAAAAGAATAGTTTAATAACAATATAATGTTTCATGTCACTGGCGCGAAAAGAATTGCCGTGCCCAGATCCACTCTGCTGTATTTGTGTAATTTGTGAGATAATATAATAAATAAATTATATATATATATATATATATATATATATATATATATATATATATATATATATATATATATATATATATATATATATATATATATAACTTTTAATTGTTCTACCATTTTAAAAATAAATTGAACAATAATTATTTTTTAATACAATACATAATATCTTTAAGTATGACACACAATATTTTAGTTTTACATAATATTAATAGATATTATAGTAGGATTACACCCGAAGCAATAACTTAATTTATAAAAAACAACAGTTTGATAACAATATTATATTTCATGTCATAGCCACGGAAAGAGCTGCTATGTCTCGTTCCACTCTGTGACATTTGTGTAATTTGTGAATTAAGATTTAATATATCTAATTCCATAAAAAATTTTAAATATTTTACCAATTCAAAAATAAATTATACAATTCTTTTAGGGAGACTATATAATATTTTTAAGTACGACACACAACATATTAGTTTTACATAATATCAACAGATATTTTAGTTAGATTACACTCACGGCAATAACTTAACTTAGATCACATAAAACATCAGTATGATAATATTATTATATTTCATGCCACAACGACGAAAAGAGCTGCCGTGTTCATATCCACTTTGTGACACTTGTGTAATTTGTAAATTCAGATTAACTAATGCGATAAAAACTTTTAAATATTTTATCATTTCAAAGGTAAATGAGAAACTACATAATATTTGTAAATATGACAGACAACCCTTTAGTTTTACATAATCAACAAATAACACTTCAATTAGACTTGAAACAATAACTTGATTTCCAAAAATCCACGGCAAGATAACAGTACTAATAATTTTAGTCCAATTAACTTTACCAGCTAAAATGTACAGTATTTCTATACATTTTTCATTTCTGTAAGCTAAAATTTTTCCGTTTCATATAAATCAGCCGTAGACTTTTAAATCCACGTCTTCTTACTAAAGGTTTTGAAATCTTCTGGAAACACATTAACTTGTCAGATTCACGATATACCAACGGGAAGTTAAGTAACTTAACCTAGGTTCATAAATTTTGTTGAGAATGGTAAGGTACAAACAATAAAAAAGTTTGTTAAGAGATTGCATAGGTCTAGTCTTTTCTATCTGCCCATTCTAGCGGTAAATTTTATTAGAAAAGTTTCGCAGCAAGTTTATTAATTTGTTTTTTTTTGTTGATGCATGAAACGTTTAGTTTTCTAAATTTAGGTTCGATATTATGATCTAAATTAGATTAAGTTTCATGAGATGATTGCATGGACATAAGTGTAAGATTTGCGATTTTATAATGTATTAGTGACCTGCCCAGATATACTGGTACGATAAAAATGTTTTTGAGTTTGTGGAAATATATGATAAAGCTAGGGTTGACAAGCTTCTACACTGTAGCATGATAATGTAGTCTGTTCTATATAAATAGGTTGGTTGCCTTATTGAGGTTTAGCAGCATGATCACTAGTTTGTCTCTTGAATATAAGCCTCCAGGACTGATCGATTCTTGAAGGTGTCACTAATAGGTTAGAGCTTTGCATTTGAAGATGATGTGTAAATCTATTTTTTTCCTCTTCGTTTTATAGTCTACATGTTGATTTTTTTATTATATATGCTATGTAGTGAGAATGGGAATTATAAATACCAACCAAACAAGGCGATTTGAAAATTTAACTTTTAGAATAACCGAGTCACATCTAAAAATTAGAGGAAATGTTTTGAATTTACCCTTACGAACTAAATTAATAAAAAGTAATAAAAAGAGGAAATAGAGCACTAACATTCAACGGTTAGAGGAAAATAGTTTATCATAGACATTTGAAGAAAATGTATACAATAAACTTTCAATTATATGATATACCCGAACTCCACAATTTTTCACAATTTATTTGCATATAACATGCATTCGTTTTTTGGATAAAATTATATAATTCATAATTTTATTTTGAAAAACAAATTTTAATGGATTAAGTCATTTCAACACTGACCAAAATGTGGTTGTCGGACTTGCATTGTCTTTATTTTTGTTTGTTTTTACGACGTTTCTATTAGCTTATATCTCTAATCGTTATCAAGTATAAACTAAATGTTTTGTCTTAAGGCTACGAGCTTATATAGGAACTGTGTCCATTGAAGCGCAAAGTTTCGCTTACGAAGTAGTGGTTGCCAAAAATTAGGTATCTCAACACTGGGTTTACTGAAGATTCCATTATTATTTTAATGTAACCTACTTCTATAATTTTTTTTTGCATGTTTGGTTCCATATATATTCCCGCAGCTTTAGACCATTTTATATGGTGTTCTGCAATACCTGATTTCCACGTTTTCCCTTTTTGTGTATGAGTTTTATGTTCCTTAATTCTAACTTCTAGTGGTCGTTTGGTTTATTCAATATACATTTCACCACACTCATATGAAACTTTGTAAATATATTCTTTCTTATCGGTAGTTTTTCGTTTCGTTTTTGTTAAATGAGCTCTAAGTGTATTTCCTGATTTAACGGCTGTTTTTACATTATAACTTCTGGCAATTCGTCTTATTTTCTCCGAAGTTCCTTCAATGAACGGAATTGTGAAGAAGGAATGTGTTTCTTGCTGTCCAGTGGTCGTTGTTCTAAAGTGATTTATAACATCGTCAATTAATTTTAAAGAATAACCATTCTGTTGTTAATCGGATTTAATGTTTGCTATCTCTTTTTCCAATGGATCGGCATTATTGCAGATAGATATAGTGCGATTATAGAGGTTGCGTACAATTCCCCGTTTTGTTATAACAGAATGATTAGAACTATTGTTAAGATATTGTCCAGTATGTGTTGGCTTCTTGTATACTGAAGTTTTAATAGTTTAGTTTGAACGATTCACCATAGCATCTAGGAAGGGCAATTGATATTTACTATATATATATATATATATATATATATATATATATATATATATATATATATATATATATATATATATATAGGCAAACACTGGAAAGAATAAAGAACCCATCGGGAGCCCGTCATCCTGAGCTTAGAACTTGTCCTTCACTTGAAAGTAAGCACTACGCAGGCAACACTTCAAAAGGTCCATCACCTCTTCCAGTGATAACCTTGTTCGATCTGGTATTGTTGTATCAATTGAAAGTCTAGTTTTGATTATGTCTGGTGATTCCCCTAATGACACATTAGTATACAGACTTTCCACATCAAAACTTATTAGTCTATCGTTTGGTTCTAAATTAATGCCACTAATAATGTTTACGAAATGTGTGGAATTTTTAACAAATGTGTTCATCTTACCTTCTAAAGGTTGCATGATTTTTAAAAGAAACTTCTTCAGTGCATTTGTTGGGGATTCTTTGGAGTTTATTATTGGTCTCAATGGTATGTTCGTTTCAGGAATTTTCGGTAGTCCATAAAGATGAGGTGGCTTACTGTAGTATGGTGTAAGTGCCGATTGTAGATTGTTAGGTCTTGGTATTTCCTTAGTGTTCTGTAGATTTTTGACTCTACAGATTTAGTTGGGACTCGAGCTAGTTATCTAAAATTTTCTTTTCCAGGATATCTCCGAACTATTGGTCGTACGTTACGATGTCCATGATCACTGTTGCATTTCCCTTGCTCGCTAGTAGAATCTTTATGGATTCATCCTTACGAATTTCTTTTAAAGCAGATGCTTCTAATTTGGAGATATTTTGAACGGGATTTTTCTTGTTTTCCGAGATTGTTTTTATTTTCCACCTGAACTCATCGGAATGGTTTTCGTCGACTTATATCGCTTCTACAGAGCTTATGAAGTCTAAAACAGGTATGGTTTTAGGTGCTATTGCGAAATTAAGCCCCTTGCTTAATAGTTGTTCTTCTGATGTTGAGGGTATTCTTGAAGATAAGTTTATAATGATTTTTCTTGAAGCTGTTTCAGGTAGAGTCGGTTGTTGTGTTTTTAGTTTTTCCAATTTATTCCGATATTTCCTCGCCATATTTTCTATTAACTTGTTGCACATGTTGTCTATTTTATGGAAAATTGTTTCATGATCATCCGACAGAGTTTCGGCTTTGATTTCTTCGTAGCATTGTGTAGCTTCATCCAGATGGCTTTTCGCCATCGGTGATAATTTATTTGTGTTCGTAGTAGTGCTTTACTAGTATTATCCAGAATACGGCGTGCTCTGTTACCTGGTATTGGTGATTTTAATCTGAAACCAATAGGAATGACGGTGTTGTCCCGGGCTTGTAGCAAAAATGAAGAGTGGGCTTCCTTCTTGGCAAGTTTGATCCTAATTTTCTAGTAGCTTTTGGTTTTATCGCTGATACCGGGTCAGTACCGGGCTTAGAACGTTTGTTTGAAGGTTGTAGACAATGTTGAAGATTTACTAAAATGTGGTTGTCGGACTTGCATTGTTTTTTTTTTGTTTGTTTTTACGACGTTTCGATTAGATTATATCTCTAATCGTTATTATGTATAAACTGAATGTTTTGTCTTAAGGCTACGAGCTTATATAGGCACTGTATTTTCTGAAGCGCAAAGTTTCGCTTCATTGTCCACACCTCAATGATTTGATGTTACGAAGTAGTGGTTGCCAAAAATCTCAACACTGCTGGAAAAAGTTTATTTTGCAAATTTTAAGAAAATTACATTAAGTTTTTATGAGAAGATAATCGTGAAAAAATATTAATGCTAAATATTGTGAAAATTAAAGATACCTTTAGGGTTACTTTATCTTGCATTTAGAAAAAATCAAATGTTAATACACTTTTTTAAAACAAGTAAATATGCCCGCCTACTAAATGAGTAAGATCAGCACATAGGTAAGCTAATTTCAAAAATATTCATAATATTATCAATTATTGTGAAATTTATTTTCTAGTTATGACACTTATACGCAGAAAAAATAAAATTTTGATTGAATGGTACACAAAACCAACTTGGTCAGGTAGATATATAAACTGTTTCTCTAATCATTCAAAAACTCAAAAAAATAGCGTTATAATCGGTCTATCTGATCGTGCTATCTTCCTAACATCTCCAGAATTCCGACCAAAAATACTGCACTATATATATATATATATATATATATATATATATATATATATATATATAGGGGGAGGAGTAGTTCTTGACCGACTAGTTAGAAAGGAAAACTCAAATTCTTGGGATAGCGGTCCTAGGGCTTCTAGCCCTAGGACCGCTATCCCAAGAATTTGAGTTTTCCTATATATATATATATATATATATATATATATATATATATATATATATATATATATATATATATATATATATACTATACTATCACAAAAATAATTGACGAACGAACATATAAGTTTTATAATAACGTAAAAACGAAAAATATAGAACATAAACAGCAAAAATATTTAGCATTACCTTACACTAGTGAGCTGTCGGAAAAAATAAAGTACATTTTAGAAAAGCACGATATTATCGTATGCCTCAGGTCACATAATAAATTAAATACATTGTTCACAAATTTAAAAAGTAAAACTCCTCTCATGAATAAATCAAATGTAATATATTCGATCCCTTGCACAAATTGTATGGCCATAAATATACGAAAAACGCCTCAACAGCGTTAAACAAACACACACAGGATGAAAAACATACTTTTGATTATAACAGTAGCAAAATAAAAAACAAAGATATGAATTACCAAAAATTACAGATAAAGGAAATGATTGAAATTAAAAAAGACAAAAAAACTGTTAACGACAGAACAGATATGGGAAATTTGAGCCACATTTACACAAGGCTAATTTAAACAAAAATATTAAATATTCGATCCTGTCAAATAAGAATCAAAAATTGAATATCCTCTTAAACATAAAACTAAATGTATACTTTATTTGTTTTTTCGTGCATTGTAAAATATAAAAAAACCAAAACACATTCGCATTCCATGTATCCTCAGTAGACGTTGTAAAAATTAAATTTGATTCAGTAATAGAACAACAAAATGTCAAGGTATGTACCGGTAAAATTAAATATTTTTAAGAATTTCTAAAAATTTGAATACTATTTTAGAATGTCTTGTTTGTTTTTTAAAATTGTAGATGTGTGAATGTTTAATTTTATAAAAATATTTTTAGGAGGAAAAAATTTTGAAAATGCTTGAATAAAGGGCGAAACGTCAATTGTTTTGTGTTTTTATTAAATATAGAACCTAAACCCAAGAAAAGACAAAATAAAGGAAAAATGGTTCAAGAATCAAGGAAATAAATAATTAAATATATATATATATATATATATATATATATATATATATATATATATATATATATATATATATATATATATATATATATATATATATTGTTTTTTATGTATAAAATTCTATAAATCCAACCATAATAAAAGAAAAGATTATTATCAAGAGGAAATAATCTTTAGTAAGCTGAATGTTTCTTGAAAATATAGCCTTTAGTAACGTGATCCAAACTTTTCTAATTACCACCTTGATATAATATTTCGATTTAATATCTTGTGCTAACATATAATTGTGAAGTTCATCATTGTAAATTTAGATTAATAACCCAATATTTACCGAGAAATATCTTTCCTTCGTAGGGAAATCATACATTATTAAAATACACATAATTCATCAGGGAAAATGGAAAAAACTTGTGCAATTCACTTACCTGGAGTTTTTTCAGTTCATTCATCAATCACTGTCAACACTTTTAGGAAAATTTCTTGATATACGGAAAAACAGATTTCACTTCGAATTTACGTTTTTCGGTCTTAAGAGATTATTATTTTAAAAAGCTAAAAAATTGGAAAATTTAAAGAGAGATATATTGGATATAAAGTAATAAATTTTAAGATTTATTTTTGATCTAAATTCAATTAAGTTTCCTAAAAAATATTTAACAATTGTTACAGTTTCAAGTTAGTATCTTGAGGCGAAGCGTTGGAGTAGAGATGGAGTTATCGGTCTCGTATCGGCGCTGAGTGGGTTTAATTCCCTTAGTGATCTTAGCTGTTTCTGTGTTAGAATAAAAAATGTAATGTTTGTTGTGGGGATTATAAAATTTAATTATATATTTTTCTTGGATTGTGGCTATATATGTTTACAGATTAAGTTATTACATTACTTTAAGGCAGATGTAATAACCTTGTCGTTAAAAAAAAGTTTATACCTGTTGTAGTGATTAGGGACCTTTATACGGAATGTATGAATCGAGCGAACTTAGGCACTGCATTCAATCGCGCCCGTAAGTATTTCTGTGTGAATTGTGGTCTAACTAACAGATCTGAACTTTGATACAGGAACGCGTAATTTCGCTCGCGTAAAAATCCTTACAAATTGTTCATTCAAATATGGTACTAAAAACGAAATTACAGGTGTGACTAGTGTGGCGCGTAGAATTTCTTCAATTTGAAAAGGTCTATGTTTCGATATTTATAAAAATGTCGGAACTTGTATTAAATAAACGTATTCTTGCAATAGTAGAGCAGGATTAATATTAATTCCGGAAAAACTTAAAAAAACGCAATAAAAGTGTTTGAATTAAGGACTTATCGTTCGAAATATCTTATAGTAAAAAATAATCACTTGTAATAACTATTACTATTACAGACATCTTTTTATTTGATTTTTTACACCAACTATCTGCCATTTTTGTCTTATTAAATATTAAAGTTAAATGGCGCGAGTATTCTCCTGCAAAATCGCGTGTTAAGACCGTTTAGTTACAATACAATATACAAAGACTTTCTCGATTTAACGTAGCACCTAAGTTTGTGCGAAAAGCCGCTACTTTGCAAATTCAGCCACATCAGTTACGTGTGATCTTTGGCAGTTAATCATTTACACGTAAATATTTGCACGTGCGATTTATTTTAAATAGTTTTATTGGAATGCAAGTATGCGCCCTATAAATTTGAAAATTATTCAAACTACAGCTTTGCATGTAAAATTTGCACTCAATTTAACGCGAGCGAAATCGTGTGCACCTACTTTAAAAAAATTGTGCTTTTAATAGTAAAATCCCACTGCAACAAAGCAGCCATTTATTCTTCATCATCAGACATAGCAGGACAGGTTTATTTTCGTCCCTCACTTTGTATTAACTAAAACGTTCGTGAGAAACTTGCATGGTGTGCTCCACTTCAACCGAAACAAGGCTGTCCTTTGTTCTTCGTCACCAATAAATCCGATTTAAAAAAATAAATAACTTTAAACCTGGCCATATTCTTTACCAAAATTCTTTGTAAAAATCTATTACGGTACTCGCTGGATAACAAACTTGGTACGAAAACGCCACCTGTTTCAAATTATCAAAATTTACAAATACTAATAAGTATTTCTGTCTACAAATATTAATATATTTTTATTTATTTTTACCCTTTGTTGGTTTACACTGCCCAAACGTTTTTAAAAATCTCCTTTGACATCAGTCGCCGAAAGTACAAGTGTTCAATCGACCTGGTAGGTTGAAGGTTCGCTGTAAGTTCGAGGCAAGCTCGTGACGCGCTCGGTTCCCCATATTTATACGCACCTTAAGACCGTCAAATCAGGAGATCGAGGATGCCATAGCACATAATATGTATTTGTTGTGAAAATAATTGTTTAAATCTTTTTTAATTAATAACAATTATAAATATGTGAGAGGTCTCCACAGAAAAGACATAAGAGTAACAGCTGGACGTCCTCATCATGGCAAGAAGAAAATACATTATCTGGTGAATCGTTATCCAGTGGAGAATGAGGAGCCCAGTACCAGTAACTGATACCGAGTTGTTGGATTGCCGTTTAGAATAATATACCCAAAATAACAATGAAAGTCTCAACGCTGTTATTTAGTCTATAACACTATAGATACAGTCCCGTGGTCTAAAAATTGTTGAGATTTCATCTTATATCACAGCTAGTATATTCAATGTTGCGTATACCAGTGTACTACTTATGATGGAAGAAGGGTAAATTTTACAATTGGACTATATGCACTGTGAACAGTAGAGAGAACGCAGATATATGGAGGATAATGATAGCCGACTTGAGAGGTCAGCAGGAAACCAAATAGGCCAAATAGGTAAGAAGAGCAAATTAAAAAAAGATAGAGAAGGAATCGGAGATTGAAGATAAAATAGAAAAAAAATTGATTTTAAGACGCTAACTCGGTACTCATTTCTCTTTTGCGTTGTTCTCAAAACTTTTTTTTCAAAATAGCGGACCAACTATCTCGAGCATAGTATATTCGTAATACTATTATTTTTTATGAGTTTATTGCAGATTCCGTTTCTACAAAAAACTTATTTTTTTTATTCTACGCTGAAGCTCGGTCTTTTATTTACAAGAAAATTGTTTAAATGATTCTCATCGAGAAAAAACCTAATACCAGCGAAAGATTTCAAAAAAGGATATTATTAAACAGCACATATCTTTGCCTTTTTTATATTTCTTTAATTCTTTTCTTTTAAATTTAAGCATAAAATTAAAATGTATTTGTGAAAAATAAAAATCCTGTTATACAGAGTGTGTGGAAAAAACTTAGGAAGGTGATTCTATACGGGAAAATAAAGGTACTAAGTAATTTTAAAAAAGTTAAAATATCAGTGATTTCCTTGTTACAGGTAAATAAAGTTAAAATTTTTATTTCGTTCTCAAATCATATTTAATTTATTTCTTGATGGATCAAGTTAATAAAGGATGTTTTTTATAGAGGTATAGAACTTTTAAATGGAATAAAACAAAGATAAATTTTTTAAATTGACATGAAATTTACTTTATCCGAAAGATAACCTTCTGGCATTATAATTTAAATATGACTTCTGGCATATGACCGCCACGGCTGGCTCGGACGTAGTCTAATCTGGAGGTCCAATTTTCGATGACTTTTTCCAACATTTGTGGCCGTATATCGGCAATAACGCGGCGAATGTTGTCTTCCAAGTAATCAATCGTTTCGGGCTTATCGGCGTAGACTAGCGACTTCACATATCCCCACAGAAAATAGTCTAGCTGTGTTGTCTTACGATTTTGGAGGCCAATTCACGGGTCCGAAACGTGAAACTATGCGGTTACCTTCAATAAATCAATTGTGGCACGAGCTGTGTGGCATGTTGCGCCGTCTTGTTGAAACAACAGCTCCTGCACATCATGGTTGTTCAATTGATGAACGAAAAAGTCAGTAATCATGGCTCTATAGCGGTCACCATTGACTGTAACGTTCTGACCAGCATCGTTTTTAAAGAAGTACGGACCAATGATTCCACCAGCCCATAAAGCACACCAAACAGTCAGTTTTTCTGGATGTAACGGTGTCTCGACATACACTTGAGGATTATCATCACTCCAAATACGGCAGTTTTGTTTATTGATGTATACATTCAAACAAAAGTGAGCTTCATCGCTAAACAAAATTCGCTTATGAAAATCGGGATCAACGGCAATCTTGTTTTGGGCCCATTCACCGAATCTATGCCTTGCTAGGTGATCGTGTGGCTTCAATTCTTGCACGAGTTGGATTTTGTAAGCACGCAAACCAAGATCTTTCCGCAAAATCTTCCATAGAGTGAATGGACACATATCCAATTCCTGTGCACGATGGCGGATAGACTGATTCGGGTCTTCCTCTACGCTACGCTCTACAGCAGCAATGACTTCTTCTGTACGCACTGTACGACGTCTCTGTGGATGCGTATTATCATTTAGAGTAAACGGGGTGCGAAAACGTTCCATAGTTAATCGAATTAATTGCTCTGATGGACGATTATGTTGACCGTAAAATGGACGTAGTGCGCGATACGTATTTCGAACAGAGCCATGATTTTCAAAATAAATTTGCACAATTTGGAAGCGTTATTCAGGCGTCAGTCTATTCATGTTGAAATGCCAAACCAAACTAAACATAAATCACTTGACAGCTGACAAAATGGCCACCAGTTAAAAAAGTGTTACCAACTTAAACTTCTATACCTCTATAAAAAACACTCTTTATTTGCAAGGATGGTAAGTTTAAGTTACTAGTAAAACTGTTGTTCTAACTTACCTCTAGAGGGCAGTTTACTTGAATATGCAATTTTATTTCTATTATACTTTTTTTTGACAGATAAGATCACAACAAGAATGTTATTGTGAAAGTAATAAAAAATGCTTCAAATAATGTACTATTTTGCATTGATAAATCTTACCATTTGGTTACGAATAGACATTAAAATATTTTATATACAAAAAAAAACTGATTAAAAAAATTATTGCTTAATAAAATATAAAAATAACATACATACTAATATTAAATTGTATATTCAATTTTGAAATTGTATGGCATCCATTTCTATGTATTTTCTAATGGCTTTTATAAGATCTTCTAACGCAATGAAAATACTAGGTGTATTTTAAAATTATTAATTGTTAAAAATATCTTATTTACAGTTTTTTTCTTCAAATATTTGTCATATTTCTAGAATATTCTAAAAAAAAAAACATAATAACACAACATTCTCCTTGTTTCGTTCGTTTTATTTTTTTATATGTTCAAATAAATCAATCAGTGTCACTCCAAGAAACGAATTAGGTCATAGAGAAAAAAAATAAACAAGACACCGTCTTGGCTCTAACAATTCATTGGAAACATTTTTCACATAAAAAATAAATAGAGTTACATGAAACGAAATAAAGAAAATAGGTATAAAAGATAAAATTATTTTCTCGCAGAGAAAAAAGGTAATATCGCTGTTAATTAAAAAACTTATAATTAGAAATTTTGGAAATTAAATATTTTTCGTGCTTGGTATTAATTAGCGGTGGTGGCAGCGATGAAGAGAAAGACTTTCATTAAAAGAAATATTCCTTAAAGTCTTTCAAGGATACAAGTCAACTGCTTTTTTAATTGCTCAATTTAAAAAATAATGTTTAAGAACTGTGTGTCTCAACTTGTTTTTAATTGTGACATTTTTTCGATTTCTTGAAAATCTTCGCGACCCCCATTTCTCATCCTCCATACTTTATCAATAAAACAAACAATTAAGGGTGTGAAAAAATATATTTTAAGAAAACCAAAGTGATGATTTTTTATTAAATATTAAATATTAACGATGAATGTGATGTCGCATCTGCTTAACAGTTGTTACAATTTATGGTTGAGTTTTTGTCAGGCCCAATCTCATATTATTTTGAATATTCAGCTTATTTCTGACTTTCCACTTGATCTGCAGAAGAGCAAAACATCACGATTTTTCCTGATATATATCACGCTCTGAGGAGTCATTTTGAGTCATAAAGCTTCTTGTTCAGAAAACTTTAGGAAATAACGTTAAATTTCAGATTAAAAGTCTTGAAGACTATGTACAATTCCCATCTTGGATTCTTCAATTTTGGTGCAAACATGTTCAAAAAATTTATGAAAATTTGGAACATGAACTAAGTTAATTTAGTCAAAATTTGCTTTCTTCACGTCTTTGGATATATCTAAATTGTTATTGGACAGGATATATTACACATTTTAACTGCTTTCTTCAAAAATTAGGACTTTTATAAACATGATTCGATGCAAATATATGTCCTTTTTTGTATTTTACAACTTCAAGACCAATTTTATATGATACCTAAACTCCAGCTTGGCTCTCTTATTGAGTCATCCTAGTAAAATCCAACTTTTGTTGTTCTAATGAAGTGTTTTGTTATTTAAAGTTCAAGTTTTTTATAATATGTTCAGAATTCTTTGTTTCGTGATGTTTGAGCTTTGAAAGTTTCATAGATTCAGCACCAATAACAGCACTGCTTAAAACATACTGTGGATTCCCCATGCGGTTATTAAGAACAATCGAATGTCTAGATATTATGTAGTTCTCTGAATATTTTCTTTTTCTTTTCATGGGTTTGATATCTGGAAAATAAAATACCTCAAAACCATTTTTAAAAAATATCTAAAATTTTTTTGTATTAAGTATCATTATTTAATGTTTTTTACTACCAAAATGGTAAATAATAGATATATTCAAAGGTATGAACTCGCGGAAGAATATATTTGTTCAGTTGGGAATACTTTCCCAATTATTCTAAGCTAGGCAAAAGGTCAGGTTGGCCGTTGTGATCGCAGCGAACTACCCGGTTAACCTACCCAAGTAGGATTTCGCCAGGCATAAGAAGTATGTGTGGTGCTCGTTCACTGATTACATCACTTATTTCCAAGTTTACCAAGTATAAATAAACTATTAATATTTATTACCCATACTGTAAAAAGAAAATGCATTAAATTGAAAGTAAATGTTCTGGAAGCAAATTTCATAAACGTTTATTAAATGCGTTTAATGTAATGCATATATATATATATATATATATATATATATATATATATATATATATATATATTGTGATCAATAACATCTTTCTAATACAGCACTGGTAACTCTAGAATATTAAGTAAATTGTCAGCCGGTTGTAAATTTAAACATCGGTTGAAACCATTATAAATTTAGTTGACATCTTGATGTATTGTAAATGAAAGTTCTAGCTCAAGCTTGTGCACACGGCGTTCCTGTGATAACTTCGTATGCTTTAAAACTGACTATAATTTTCCTTTATAAAGCTGGTTGACGTGTTCAGCTTGTCTTTGTTTAAGAATATTGAAATGCATTAGTTTTCGTCTAGGGTATAATTAATTTATTAATATTTAGAGGATGTTAGAAAGGTCGATATCAATCCGTAAGAGGTAAATGCAGAGGATCAAGAAATATATATATATATATATATATATATATATATATATATATATATATATATATATATACATATACGAATACCTATATGTATCTATACGAATTCTCATAGTTTTAGAGATATTCATTGAATTAATGACCCCGATTTGTTTGGAACCCCATAAAACATATATCAGAGATATGCAACATAATGTTTGTGAAGCCGCATTGCTAGTGAGTTTAGAAATAAACTATAATGAAATAAAAATTTTGATCATCTCGTATTCAGCTAATAGAAATCAAGAAAATACACGTTGGTCACAAACTAAAAATAAATAGGGACAAACAAACCGCTGAACTAACAATACGAATAACATTAGGTTGGGCAGCATGTGGCAAGCTTCATGACATATTTAAGATCAAGATAATCATAGCCCCAAAGCTACTAGCTGAGTGTCTTTTGCCGGGTTCATGTATGTTTGTGATAGAATTTAATCGTGGACTCCTGCAAATAAAATAATTAGGTAGTGCATGGCCGATTTGGCCACGGTTTACTGTTGTCCCATATTAGTTAGTAGCTATCCTATAAACCTACAAATAAAACCCATTGTGACAAAGGCACTTTGAAAGTTTGGTCGATCTTCTTAGGATCTTGTAGTTTTAGAGCTAAACAACTACAGGTTATTAGGGCTTACCAATACCACAAATACAACTTGAAGACTCAGGAAAACTGCTATTTAACCAGTCAGATCGGCCTCTTATTTTAGAAATCTCACATCAACGCGCCCTTAAGGTTAATCGCGTGAAGGTCTTTATTAAATTAAACAAACAAGTTTGTCAATTTTAATAAAAAAAAAATAAATAAAAACGGAATTATTTAAAATGAGAAACTTAAAATTAACTCGATAAAACAATTCCAAAGTAACTAAAATAAATATTCTTGTTGGCCGTTATTTTAATTTCAATGCAATAAACCTAATTTCGAAGATAATACGTTTAAACGGCTTTTTAAAAAATTAACCAAGAAAAAAAAATGAAAACATGAAAAATAATAACTTACTCTAACATATTTCAAACGAATTTGAAATTGTAATTGTTAATAATTTCTTTCTGAAGACAATACCTACCTTTCAACTCTGGAAACCCCCGTTCATTTGCGTTAGTACCACCCCGAGTTCGTTTCACGAATATAACGTTACTTCGCGAGACATCGACGCTTCCACAGGGTGGTTTAGTTCTCGAAAATTTTAACCTTTTCGTCCGTTAAGGGCGTTAGCCATCCATATGTTGGATATTTAAAATTAGATTTGACCGAAGCATCTTAGTTCTAATAATTTTTATACCTAAAGTTAATCAAACAATTCTATGTCTTCCTATAAATAAAAGTTTCTGTTTTAGACCATGAAAAAAACTCTATTCGTTCTTTTATAAAAAAAAAACCGACCATTTCTTACATTTACAGTTGTTTTTAATTTTGTCGAATAGGTAAAAAAATGGTCATAAGACGAAAGCTTTGCACATATAAACAAATAATTATATTGCATTGTAGAGATTTTATTTAAATATTCTTTCATTTTCTTATGATGGGAAAATTTGCTCAGTTTAAAAATAGAACACTCTCTGGGTGGTTGCCGACTTTACTAAGTTGAAGATATAAAAAAATTTTTAGTTTCTTTAATATATTTATTTTAAAATATTATCGGGGTACGACCGTTTCAATTTCATGTCATTTTAAATTGTTTGGATTTATATATTTTTCAGAAAACAAGTTAACGATCCATATTTAATAAAATTGATTCTAGACTTAATTTTGATAATATTTTCTTTATGGGCACCGGTTTTTGGGTAGAGACATAAAATATAGTTTAATTTAATCAACATAAAATAAATATAAGCGGTAATAAATTTTTGTTCTCTTATGTGGTGCAGAAACTAATAAGATCATTGGTAACAAAATATCAAAAAATACGACGAAAAATAAAAACAATTGCTCTACTATAGTGAAATGGTGATGAGCGGCACATGAAGGGTGGTGAAGTGCCGACAGAGGAACGAAAAAACTTTTCCGCATTTCTCTGTTTTCGAAAGTAATTTTACTTATTTCGAAAATTGAAATAGCACAAGTTGGAAGGAAATTTTCTGATGAACAAATTATGTGTTATATAATTTTTTTCTAGGATTGATATTTATTAGGATATAACGGGAAAAAGGATGAAAAATAAGCCAAAATTTAAAAATCTTTCAATATTTTTCCTTTTTCGAGCTTACGTTTTCAAACTGGTGAAGGGGTGAATTATCATTCCTAGTATCATTTTGCAGAAACTAAAGTTACGTGCAAACGTTGCAATCCCAATATCTAATTTGATTTGATATTTTTTAACTTTAAAACTCTGTATCTTGACAATTAAGTACTTTTTTCTACCTCATTTTTTACCAATTTGCTAGCGCTGTCACTTGTCAAGCGTTGTCAATGTCACCCTGTATCTCTAATTGTTATAAAGTTGTTATCCATAGTTATAATGTTAAGTAAAATAAAAAAAATAATAATTTCCAAATTAGCATTCACTGATAATATTTTAATTCAAATAAAGCAATATTTTTAGGCTTGACGTAGTGCGAAATATAAAACAAAGCCTCGAAAATAGTACAAAACCATTTTAATCCTACATCGTGTGAATTGGTGCATAATTAATAAAAATTTAATAAATAAATTAAATGATATTCATTCGCTACGCAAATTTGCATTTCGTGATTTAATACGATTTTTTGTAGCAGTGACGTCCATTACATCTACTGGGATTTCAACCAATAAAAATCATTTCTGTCAAATAATTATTTATATGCTGACGGAACATAGTAAAAAAATTTTGAAAATTGATTTACATATATAATTTTTGAACAACACAATTAATTAAAATTTGAGGTCAAATTACACTAGACAAAATATTTTACTAAGTTTCCTATATTCGTGATGAAAACACATTTTTTAATAAGAGGTATGATAGTAATAATAAAAGAGCAATTGTTTCTGACAGAAGGTATTACGTATCTCTTACCAAAGTACCAACATAACATACGTGACCCAGCTAAGTATAGGCTAATCACCTGCCTTCCCACACTATATAACGTAATCACCTCCTGTTTGAGTAAACGCATCTATGCACATCGTGAACAAAATAACATCATCGCAACTCAACAGAAAGGATCCATGAGGGGAGCAATGGGATGCAAGGAACAACTGATTGTTTACTCCGTCATATGTAACCAAGCCTGTACTAACCGAAGAAACCTCTTTGCTGCTTACGTGGCTTATAAGATGGCCTTCAACTCAGTGCCACATGAGTAGCTCAAAACTATAATGAAAATATATAGGGTCGATAATCATTTTGTTTCTTTTTTAGAACGCCTCATGTTAACCTGGAGAACTAGGACCCGATTGCAAGTGCCATCCAGCGATACCATCGAAACTAATACAATCCCAATACGAGGAGGAATATTTCAAGGCGATTCACTAAGCCCATTGTTGTTCTGCCTTGCAATGAATCCACTGTCACGCCGTTTGAACTCCACCAGATACGGCTTTAGTTTTAGAAATAACAACGAAGAGGTAGTCAGAGTAAATTATCTTCTAACATGGATGATCTTAAACTGATGGCTGCTACCAAAAACCAGCTGGAGCAAATGCTCAAAATTGTGGAGGAGTTCCAGTTTGTCTTTGCATTAATTATTTTAAAAGATTTCATATGTAGGACACAATAAAGAAAATTTTTTTGTATTTTGCTTCGCTAAGCTTAGGAAATTAGTATCTAACATAATGAAATGTTGAACTATTCTTATCCGTCAAACTAATGAACAAAATGGGTAAAACTAGGGAATATTCTCAAGAGACAAGAGGCATAATTGTCGGCCTTCATCAATCCGGTAAAAGCAATTGTGGGATTTCAAGACTACAAAAGATACCAAAGCACAACAGCAATAACTTTTAAGGAACATTTAAGCATAATGGTTAAAAACAAACGTGTACCACAAATAGCAGTGCAGTTTAATGTGGGTTGTGATAAACCCGTCAGTATATTCATAGTCAAAAGGAGACTTCTTGACGCAGGTTTAAGGAATGCATAGCAGTCTTCTTAAAACAATTAATAAAAGGAGAGACTTCATTGGGTTAGATAACAGAAAAATTGGACAAGTGCAGACTGAAAAAAGGTCTTCTAGACTAATGAATCAAAATTTGAAAATTTTGAATCGAAATGAAGAGTTTTGGTCTGACGACAATCGAATGAAAGAGTGAAGGAGGCAGGTATTGTGGCTTCAGATAAACGCGGTGATGGTTTGAAGCTGTTTTGGTAGTTCCGCTGTCGAAGATCTTGTGCGAATAAAAGGAATTTTAAAAAAGAAGGTAACAAAAATATATTAGAGAAGAATGCAGTGCCTTTAGGGACCGATTTAATTGGCCCGGGATTTATATTTTAACAAAATAATAATCCTAAATACACATTAAAGCAGTGCAAGAGTTTTCTAAAAGAAAAAGAACAACAACAGTTCTTGAAAATCATGACATGACTTCCGCAGTAAACCGCCTCGAACCGTATAGGATTATTGTGGGACCAGCTTGATAGACAGGTACAAAATGTTGTCCTACATCTCAGAAATAATTGTGGCAAAAACTGCAAGTTGAATGGCAGAAGATAACCAAGACAACATTGGAAAAATTAGTTTGTAAATTGCCAAAGCTTTGTGAGACCGTCATTAAAAATAAAGGTAGACATATATGAACCTAAGATTAAACAAAACAGTAATGTTATTAAATCTAAATAATTGCTAATAAATAATTAAAATTACTATGAAGTCGTTTCATTTATTCTAACGTTTACAAAATGTCTTATTCTGGGTGGCCAAATATTTTTGAGCGGTAATGTACATATTAACCAAGAGGGCTAGAAAAATTTGGTTTATTGCATCTGTTACCAACATACAGCTGCACAGCTCCGCGAAAAGGGCAAGATCCTATCTTTAAACATAGTAATAGAAATAATCTCTAAAATGATCGAAAATTGGGCATCCTGTACATGTATCTATAAAAAAAAAGAAAAAGTGCGTAGTGGAGTACTAGATTTTGTTGTGACTTATAAAACGATGTAGTTTTCTTTCACACACTTCATAGCAATTTAGATGAAAATTACTAAATAATATAGCTATCAAAGCTATCAGGAAGAAGCTGTGATTGGATTAAAGCTGAAATATTCCATTTTAAGTTAGTTTCCAATGAATAAATAACGTTTTATATCTAAAAAAGTAAAATAATCCCATTAATGGACCGTTGTGGGTGGACTTGACCGCTAAAAACCCTCGTAAATTTATTGGCAAATTTCAGGATTGGGAATTTAATTTATTTATGTAAATGTTATTAATATGCATTGATACACAAGCATTATGATTAAATGGATTATTTATTTTTGCGTTATTTATAAAAATTTTTGTATATTAAGCCTAAAAAAATTAATATTATTTACTTTAAATTTTGTTTTCAAATAACTATACTATATTAATTTTTTTTTTAAATTAATATATTAAATTGTTACTGAGCTGTGTGTTGCTTGAAATTATTTCGATGGACCCTTTAATAAAACTTGAACATGTACCTTTACAAAAGTTATTTTATTAGAACTTGATGAATGATATATTTTTATTTATAAGTTATAGATTGTGATTTGTTCAAGTTCCAAGTCATCAATCAGTGTCTTCCGGGTAATTACTAAAACTATACATTAATGAATGTGTATGAACTGTCAAATACTAGTTGTGTAATAGTATATTATTCGGATGATTCTTATAAGAAATTGTCATTATATAGGGTGTCCGGGAAAATATGGGAAATCTTCCGGATATGCAAAAAACACGTGAAGGGAATACTGCAAGTTTATAAAAACTTTTTTCGTATAGGTCTCGTCTTTGGACATATGGGCTACTAAAGAGCTTTAATAGAATTAAGTTTTTTACACATAATTATGGAACAACCAGGTATATTTCAATGTAATAAGACCCTTCAAATTACTATCCAAGATTCTCTAGTTGAGACACTTATGACCCCATTTTTTTACGCCCTATATGATAAGAACTTTAGACAAAACGTTATTTTATTTACATCATCTATTTAGCATATTTCGATAAAAGATACATCTTTGTTCCTATCAAATGGTCAATCTTCAACCCTATGATGTAATAATGTGTAATTCTGTGAATTGTAGTTCGACCTAGGTTCGCAAAAAATGTGCTTTTTATGTTATGTTGTTGCAAATGTTGCTAGGTACGAAAAAATAAACATCCTACATTTTGGAACTTGTTAACTTCCACATCGCTGACACATTGATTCTTTAGTTGAACATTAATTTACTGATTTTTGGATTTCGTGGTGAAATTAATTGAGAAATAATTCGAAATATGGAATATACATTTATTGAGTATGCAGATATGCATCTTGTAATGCTTTGGAAGCCAGGAGGTTATATCACAACAGATATCCTAATCGTACTCTTGCAGATCAGAAAACATTTCAACGAGTTGACCCTACGTCTAAGGGAGAATAGCAGGCAATTCCATTTAATAAGATAATATTATTATTATTTCTTCATAATTTTAGAAAATTTTGGAAAAGAAGTTCTGATGCTGGTTAGGGAAGAACAGTACGTAAGCTGCAATTAGAGGAAAATATTCTAAATGCTATAGATGACACTCCTCTTTAACGAGCATTCGAAAATTATCAGCGCAGTTTAATACGTCGAAAACAATAATACGTAAAGTTCTTCAAGAACAGCTGTTATATCCATGCCATTTGAACTGATTCCGAAGATCTTCCTCGTAGAATGCAGTTTGCATTAGATCTGCTACTGGATCAGCAACGAAATAATGTAAACTTCATTAGCACTATTCTTTGTGTAAGTGTTTGTAAAAGCACTATTACAAGCATTTTTTGCGTTCAAAAGTGCTTTAGTGAAAGTTTACGCAGATTTTAACTTTAAAAAAGTATTTGAATACGTGGTGGATAGTCGAATGTGGCATATAAATCATTACGAAACAGTGTATATTTATATACAAAGGTAAAAAAAATTGTAAAATATTATCTTATAAAATTATTACATGGAACTTGTTAATAAGCTTTTTTTTTAAATTGTTCATTCAATTAAATTTATTACAAAACTATTGTAGAATTGTATATATATATATATATATATATATATATATATATATATATATATATACAGGGGCGGATCCAGCTTCTCTCTTTGGGGGGGGGGCGGTGATATCATAAAAGTGCGAAAGCAGGGGTAGGACACCAGCAACATTCCCATTTCTAATGTAAAAGAAAGGGTGGGTCGGGTCTATTTTTCTGAATTTCAAGCTCTTGAAGAGTGGAGGGGGGGGGGCGATCACAAGAAAAAAACAAGTTGCCGACCGGGGGGAGGATGCGAGCAGCATACACATTCCTAGTATAAGAGGCAGAATCGGGTCTATTTTCCTGAATTCAAAGCACTTGGTGCGGGGGATTATCGCCAGAAAAACAAGGTAGTCAACGGGGGGCGGGGGGGAGTATCAGCAGCATACATATTCCTAATATAAAATGCAGAATCGGTTCTATTTCCCTGAACTCAAAGCTCTTGGGAAGGGGAAGGGCGATCTCAAGCATACACATTCCTATACTCTATTCAAGAACTAGAGAGAGTAAGAAAACTGTTACCGAAACCTTCAACGTACCTGCTCCAGTGCGCAAGTAACTGAGGACTGCCGTAAATCTAATTATATTTAAATATTATAAGCTTTTATAAAAACCTTCAACGTACCTGCTCCAGTGCGCAAGTAACTGAGGACTGCAGTAAATCTAATTATATTTAAATATTATAAGCTTTTATAAATTTACTGCAGTAAATCTGATAGTTCAATTAAATTTCTGTCAGTGAGCAAAGTACACCTTACAGCGCATCCTTAGTGATTTATCTTGTTTGTACTTGTTTTTATATATTATTTGAGATTAGTGAGATACCCAAAAGATATGGCCTCCACATCAATATTTATTCCAAAATCGTTAAACCAGGGCATTTTTTCTTCAACGGAAAACTTATTACGATGAATGTTGATGATGCCTTAAGGTAATATCTCGATAATAATGTTAAAAGCTCTATTGAGAAGTATTCCAACATGACAGGAGTTGAAAAATCTACTATGTACCGAATACTGAAGGAGAAAAAAATGACTGAATTGTTAGTACTCCCAAGCTACATTCGATCACACAAACTGTACTAAAAGATTGGGATTTACCTGAAATTAAAAGAACCGAGCTCTGGAAATTGCTCAGAGAACTTGATTTTTGCTGGGAAAAACCAGATAGGAAATCCGTTCTTATAATCGTCCGGAAACTGTCCGTTGGAGAAGGAAAATCTCTCTCAAGTACAAGGTAGAGTTGCTAGAAATAACACAACTTACAAAATTAGTAATTTAACTGAACCTATTTTTTTGAATAAAGTTAGTTCAGAAAATTGGAAAAAATTCAGATAATAAAAGGATAAAAGAAAGTGGGGAAACTCGATCTCATGATCGGTGAGATAGAGGAACCAATTATATTTAATTTGAGCAAAGATAGCTTCACTGACTTTGATTACAAATTAAATACGTAATGTTTACCAGCGTAAACACAATTTATTATTTAAATTTTCTGTAACATACAAAAATTAATTATATTTGAATCCCTTTTTAGTGTTCAATTTTAATTCTGCAGATGGTTTAAGAAATAAATAAACTGAAACGTCAAATATCCTAAAAATGTTTTTAATTAATAATAAAATGACCGATAGCTTCAACAAAATTTTAATATTATATGGACGAATTGACTTTTTTATATGTGTTTAACTTCTTGCATTTTTGATAATGGGTATTTTTTAAGTATTTAAATTATAACTTAGAATTTTTTTGAGAGAAAAAGACTACGTTTTAGTCTGAATCTACCTAAAACGGTTTCTATGCCAAAATTAAAAATGATAAAAATACTGTAGTGATTTGTGTTAAATATGTCAAAATTATCTATATTTTCTAATGTATGTGAATTATTAAGAAATCATAAGAAAGAAAATAATATAAAAACTTTTTATTTTAAGTTTCTAACCGAAATAATATTCTATGCTATAAATACTTAGTGATAAAATAAACCTTTTTCCGACGCCTATGACAAGGATTAAAATCCTTTTTAACACTTCACATCCAAATATCTATTGTTATCCTAACCAAATAGACCATTATTATAGACCGGTATTTTTGATTATAAAATTTCTAACCAATTCCTATGAAAAATATATGTGTCTAACAGATTTTGCCAAAGACATCGGAATAAAGAACACAGGTAGTTTGCAAAGAAAAAAAAAGGTAAAAAATGATTTATTACTCTCTCTAGTTCTTGAATAAGTATAAGAGGCAAAATTGGGTCTATTTTCCTGAACTCCAAGCTCTTGGGGGGGGGGGGCGATCGCCCCCACCGCCCCCCCCTTGGATCCGCGCCTGTATATATATTAATAAAATGATAGATTACATATTACAATTTTACCATCTACTTTACTCCAAAATGTTACCAGTCACGCAAAGTGATATGTGCTTGTAGTCTGTAGCTGAGCGGCACGCCTGCAGCATAGCAACCCGCTGACTAGCTGTATCCGTGTGATTTAACTACTGTCGGATAGATTCTGTGGGTAGTTTTCAGAGGTCCATAGATCTTATAGGGATGTTTTTCGTGAAACCGAAAAATTTTTCGATAAACTACAAGTATTCAATAATATCTTCTGTAAATTTCAGCCCTTAATATTTATAAACCGCGACGTTGCGAATTTTTTTAAAAAAGGCAAATTTTATCCTGAAACAATTTTCTTTTTCCGGAGATCGGAAATGATATATCTAAATCTAATAGATGTATTAGAATAATCGTAAGTACACTGATAAAAAAGTTATTGCAATTTTTCGAGTACAAAAAACTGTTTTTCGCAATTTTATCGACAGAAAATCAAAAGAAATTTTTTTTTGAAAATATATCTTCAAAATATACGTTATTTCAAACAAATTACTGTCAATTTGGTTGCTGTATCTTTATTAGGAAGGATAATAAACGACATCGAATTTTCAACTTTGAGCTCGATTTTCTCGGAAATTATTCAACTCACAAATTTCGGATTAAACACACTTTATTAGTTCAAAAATATCTATCATTTCCTAGAATTCTGAGGCGATAGTTAATTAATAAATATCATTTAATTATAAATTAAAAAATGCAATTTTCCGAGAAAAAAAGTTATATTTCGATAACTACTGGCGCCACTTATAACTTTAATTATATCAATCGATAGGTTTTTATAACTTTTGTTTGAAACATTTTTTCATACAATCCTTATTTTTCAAGATAAACTGGAAAAACTGAAAAAAGTGACCATTTTTTGGCCGCCATTTTGTAAGCCATGGACCGTATGAATTTCCATAGAAGTGTGTTCTTAGTGATGCCAAAATATACCCTTTTCAGCAATAAAATCGCTAGTTACATTTTTTTTCCCAAAAATTGCTCTCTTTGAGTCTAATTTCCATGGATCAATTACTTAACCTTGCTTTGATTAGTCAGCAACCCACATGTAATAAAATATTATAAAAGACCCGTGGATCATAAATGTTATAACTAAATCAAAAATAAATAAGATACATAGAAAGGTCGTGGAAAAACAATATTTTTTTGGGTTGCTTAAATCTCATATTGGGTCCTTCAAACTATTAATATCTTAAATCAAAATTCAACCCACGACTAAAGGGCAACGTAAGACCTTGAACTGTTTAGTCCTGCCGATCTTGGGATGTTAATGTAAGCAATATATTATGTGGGTGGTATCACATAAATAAAATTTACAACAGTTAAGTATACATGAATATTATTTTGAATTATAATTATAACCGAACGCCAGCAGAATGGAATACTAAATAACCAACCTTTGCGTGAAAGGAGTACTTTGTTAAAACCCCACGTGCTGGTTTTACTTATAGTAATTTTTAGATATTTGTTGCTGTAAGGAAGGTGCGCAGCATATGAGAAATATTTTATATATATTATAAACTTTTGCTCACTTATGATTAAAAGTATGATTTAATCGTTGTTTCTAGATTTTCCTTTACAAAAGTCGATCATAACCATATAGTACGCAAATCCTATTTTCTGTAGAATATGTTAGATAAAATTGGATCAGATTAATCAGCTTCAGAAATATTATGGTCTTCGAAAATATGAATCCAAAAATCTTAGATATTTTTGCGGAAGGACGCATTTACTGTTCGCATTTGACTTCATCTATGCACGGAGTTGCATATAGTTGTACGTTTGTTGAATGTGATTTCAGCACAACAACGGCATAATGTGGATATATCCACTACTATTACATCTCACACGGAGGAATCCGTGAAAACCACATAAACATATATACGCCATTCGGCAGGAGGTCGGCCAAGCCGCCTTCAGTGTTGCATACTTCCTTCCAGTCTGTCCTTTGCACAAACAGGTGCATGTCGGTACCCTGATGAGTCTAGAAGAGACGAAACATGTATCTCTGCCGTATCACTGTGGCAGGGAGGGTAAGTTTTGACTTTCTTCTCGGTATGGTGGTACAGGTAGGCCATAATCTCGATGATGGTGGAATAGGATGAATTTTGTTCTGTAGCAATTTATCCAATTTGTGCAAACTCTAACACGGAAGGGATATAATGGAACAAAGTTTGCATTTACTGTTCACATTTGACTTCATATATATATATATATATATATATATATATATATATATATATATATATATTCCTAAAACTACATTTTTTTAAAGAAAATATATTTTTTTTACTTATATTATTTGCCACCAAAATAAAGTTGAATACAATTTTGAACGAAAATTGAAAAAAGAGTTATTTTTCATTTATAATACATACGAATTTAATTTCATATCCAAATTTGAAGCATAAATAATTATAACATAATGAAATGTTAATACAAGTACGGGAATGGCTAAATTAACAATTCGCCAACAAAAGGATCGGAAGATTTTTAGAAAATCCTTCGCCTTCGAGATTACTGGAAATTACTCCAATGGACTTTTTTTTTCTGGGGTTACTTAAAAAATTAACAGACGGATTCATTAACATGGTTTAAATTTAAAATCTCCCTAAGTTGACAGCAGAGGGCTTAAACTGACAAGAGCCACAATAAGTCAAGCAAGTTTTAAATCCTAAAAATACAAGAATAAAAGAATCATTTTGTTTTACTCCTTGACCGGCAAAAATGGAAGAATTTTATTTATTGTCGGGATACAACTCTTTCTTTATCCTAAAGTTCTTATCCTTAATATCCATAAATATAGTTGAACCGCTGTATATCTTTACGTCAAAATTTGACATATGCATCAAACTAGTGACATTGTTTTTTTGAGAACTGTAACAGGGTCGGAGTGGCTCATTCTACTATTTTTTTTTTAACAAGAAATTTGTCGAATAGTTTATAAGCAAGTTTCACAAACTAAATATCCTTAAAAAAGAAAAATGTTATACACAAAAATTTTAAAATCGAAGTTTTTCCTTCTGTTTAGACATATCGATAATTTTATATCCCATTTGTATAGGGCTATTTAATGAAGGAGTTTATGTGCTTATAATGGGTTTGATATTTTAAGTGAAATTTTAAGTATGAGAGATTTTAAAAGCGGATTAAAATTTCCTCTTTTATATTACTACACTAAGAGATGTACTACTGCTAAAAATAATTTACTTTACGTATTAGTACATTCTTTAATAAGCATTGCCTTTTTAATATGTTGTTAGCTGATAATTTTGAAATTGTAGAAACTATTGTACTAAAAATTTTAAACACGCTCTTTTTAATTTTGGGATTAGTAGGCTGATGTCTGAAGGTACAAGTATGGAGTGCTTATGTGTATGTTCACTTTTATAAGTGAACCTATGTTGTTGGCATGTTTCACCTATGAAATTTATGACAATAAAAGCTTTATTTATTTATTTTATAAAGTAAATCGTTTATATTCTAAATTATTGGTAACTATTTCGGTAACAGAAAAAATTATACGCAATTTGTTGATAAAGTTCTATTTTTATTATAATACTCCAGTTAGGTATAACAATATTAGGGTAGTCTAACTGAAAACTAAAAATAAATTGACTATTCTAATAGAATCGGAACTAAAAAATAGTATTCTTAGAAACAGTGGGTAAGTATACAATATTCTAGAAATTATTCAGTGTTTTATACTTAATGACTAACTTTATGATTTCTGACTGCAATAAATGAAGTAGTTAAGCTGCAAAAATATTGAATAAAAATAATTATATAATAATTAATCATCTTCATCAAATAGCCTAGTTTTCTTAAAAATAAATACATAAATTTAAAAAAAATGTATGCTTCAATAGATAATAGTTAACACAACGCACGACTCATGGCTTCGAGTCTTTTACTGACTACATTTCAAGATTCCTCATGCCCTATCCCCACAGATAAATTTATAAACATATAAATGTGTAAAATAATGAAAGGGGTTCGGTTCAGGGCATCCAGATCTAAGGCCCCAATATTGCATCAGGTTCACTGAAATAGAGTAATACATGCATAAAAAATAATACAGACATGGAACAATAGAAATCGTAAGTGAACTAATTACAATTAAGATTAATTATTTATTTATATACCTAACACTATTTTCAAAAATTATAGGTATATATACAATATCCTAGAAATGATAAGTATTTTATATTAAATTATTGTAACTTTATGATCTTTGACTGCAAAAACTAAGGTATTCAAGCTACAAAAATATTGAATAAAAATATAAATAATTAATTAGTTTCTTCTTCATTAAATAGCTAGTTTTCTTAAAAATAAATAAACAAATTTAAAAAAATGGGTGCCCCAAAAGGTAAGATTTAATACGTCGCACGACTCATGGCTCTGAGTCTTTTATTGACCTCATTTCAAGATCCCACATGCAACATCCTCACACATAAATGTATAAGCATATAAACATGTAAAATAATGAAAGGGGCTCGGTTGGGGGCATCTAGATCTGAGGCAAAATCTAGGGCCCCTATGTTGCATCAAGTTCACTGAAACAGAGTAACACATATATGAAAATAATACTGCCATAAAAAAATAGAAATCGTAAATGAACTAATTATAATTAAGATTGATTATTTATATATAATAAATATAAAAAAAATGATACCATACTCTTTCTTGTTTTATATAATGCCATGGGCAAAAGAAAAAAATATCCTATATAGAAATGGAAAAAGAAAAGAAGTGCTTAAAAAATGCCAATAAAAAATTTAAGTTAAAAATTTAGAAAATATGTAAAAAAGAATTTTATGAGAATACTTTAGAAGTGGTGAAATTTTTATGTATGAAAATGCCAAAAGAGATTAAAAAAAACACAAAAGAAAATTATTAAAAATGTCTGTACATCCACATATTATCAAAAACTGAAAAGAGGATTAAGGGTCAAAATGACTTCTCTTATTCTGAGGAATCGCTATCACTCTCACCAACATGAATAATAAGTGGCTGTAAAGGAACTCGAATTTTCTTTTCAATTTCCCACTGCTTTTTAATAATATTATTTGTGTGTTCCACATAGTTAGCCCAATTCTGTTTTGTCACTGTTCCTAACGCCTTTTTCCAAGCCTCTATTGGTTCTTTAACTTGTAGAATCAGTTGGTCATAATTTCTCTTTGCCTGACTCCATACCATTTCAATTGGGTTAAAATGGCAATGGTATGGAGGCAAGCGTAAAACTTTATGTCCAGAAGATTCTATTAGCTCATCTACTACAAAGCATTTTGCAGGCTTTGGTACCCGAGATATCAAAGACCACAAAGTATCTTTTGTAGCATCTTCTCCAAAGTTGATATATTTTTCTTTCAGCCACGCTTTCATAGCATCCTTGTTCCAACCCTTTGTTGGCCATTTTTGAAGTTGCCTACTATGATAGGAAGCATTATCTAAAACAATTAAAGAAGGTGTTTCCAGTTTTGGCAAAAAATCTTTTAACCAAGCTTCAAAGTTTTCCGAATTCATTTCTCCATGGTAATCTCCAGTTTTTGACTTTGATTTAAAAATCAGCATTGCATCTTCAACGAATCCATTTTCATTTCCTGCATTCAGTACTACGTACCTGAAAAAAAGTAGAGTAGTATGTGGCAGTACAAATTATTTGAAATATTTTGCAGAAACACAAATTGGTCTTAACCAAGGGAAGCTTTCATGGTTTTGGTCAATTGAGAAATAGTGGTTCTTGAGTTTAGACCAAGTCAAATTTGAATTGTTATGCAACTTTTTACCTAGATTGCTCGAAACATCTTCAGGGATCTTCATTTCACGTAAATAGAACACGGAATATTGCATGTGTTGATGGTCTTAGTTAAAGGATAATATCAAAATTAATTTATTTTTCTCAATTTTTATGTCATTAATGCCTTGAAATTGGAAAATTTATTTCATCTGTTTATTTTTTAGAAATATAATGTATTGTTAAAAATATACTGTATTATACCCATTTTTGGTTTATTTTTAAGCACCTTTATGTTGTACAAATTATGGGTGAGGAGTGTGCAATTAAATAAGTATAATACTTATTTCAAATCGGCTTTTTTTAGCACAATAAAACATGATACCATTTCAGCAGTTTCGATTGGCAAAGCATTGACTCGCCTGAGAACTCAGGCAAGAACACTGACGTACCATATTTTAATATAAAAATATTAGTTTCGCGATACAGATTTACTTCACGTTTCAGCAAAATACCTGTAAGCAGTTTTTATATTTTGATAATATATTTTTTTTTCATAATTTTTAACGCCCTGTATTTTGAAAACGAAATATTTTAGATATATGTTTATATCAAATTCTTTTATAAAGCCGCTTAAGAAATCACAAGATTTTTTTTTTGGATTTCTGGAAAGCCTGTATCAAAGTAAGATGATCATTATTATTTTGTAAAATGTAAATTAAATTATTTGGTTAACTTTCATTTATTAAGGAAACATTTTTATCATATTAAGTAAAAATTTTTCCTAAAAAAGTTCAAACTTGTTTGATAAAACATACAGAAATTAAAGTAAGAAATTTCTCAATCTCCCCAGGAAATAAAGTATTAAAGTAAAAATTTAATATTTAACATCCTGCTAATAGGAAATGATCCAAGGATTATTTAAATAAAGCTTTTTGCAACCTGTTATAGATGAAAAAAATTCAAATTGTGTAAGTGCAAATAACAGATATATTACCTAAATCCCTCCCCAGATATTTTTCGTACTGATCGAGTGCTATCGTCCTGCCATGATCGTCTGTGGGTGCCATTTTGAAAAATCCATGTCTCGTCTATAAAGACTGGCTCAAATTTATTTTCCCCTTTTTCTTCGTTCTTTAAGTACTGTTCAAGAAAGTCTCTTCTCATTTTCTGAATTTGTGGTTTCTCCATTAAAGCTCTACGTGGGTCATCCTTCCTATATAAATATATAAATAAAAATGAAATGTGTATCCTCCAAAAATAAATTACACAGGTCTCCTGTGAAAAATCCTGCTCCCTCAAGAAGTCCTATAAAAAACACAAAAAAATTAACGCTTTATATTTTACATTTACCGATATAAAAATATTTAAATTAAGTTGTCATCTGACAGTATCTTACGGTCATTATTTTGACCCAATTGCAACTGCTTTATATTTGTATCTAACATTTATTTGTTGTATGTAAATGATTGTTTACCTGTAGATAAATCCTATTTGCTTTAGTAATATGCCTAGACTTGTCCTTGCTCCATGGTATATTTCTTTTGCCTTTAATCGTTCCAACAATATTGAGACTGTTAATGAGGTACCTTCACAAATAAAAAATTGTTATGAAGAAATGACGAAATCTTGATATTCTATTTAATTTAGTAAAATTAGGTTTACTTTTTGTATTCATTACAAATATTTTTTTGGGTTTTTTTATTTTTAAAACTTATATTTTCATTATACATACACCTTGACGGGTTAGAAAATGTAAACAAAACAAGTTAGAATAAAATATAACATATAAAATTTTTTAGAAATACTTACCCTCAGAATACATCATATATATTTCATCTCTAATTTGTAATTTTGTTGCTTCCGGCGTATCTTCAGTTTTTGGTCTCTTCCTTTTTCTTGTTTCCTTTATTGTCGTTATTGGGACATTTAGGAAAGTTCTCACAGTTGTATGGGATAAGTGTAAGCATTGGGCAGTTTCCTAAGTTGTTTTAAATTTTTATAAAAAAAAATTGCAATTTAATTTCTAATTTGAATTTTAAAAATTCATAAAGTTGATTACCCAGATCTTCCCTTGCTACTTGTTTTAATTAGTAAATTAGCCTGTAAGGAAAATTTTTTAAATGTACATATTTCATACTATAAACAAATATTTTTAAAGTGATTTTTGGATAAATGATTAGGGGACACATAAACTAGATTTAAACTTAAGAATTCTAAAAGTAATTTTTCTCTTATTGACAATTATACCAGCTATATAAAATTTTGAAAAATATATATTCCGGAAACGAAAAGTAAACAAAAACTAATTAGATGAAACAATACTGTAACAAGACAAAGTGAAAAGAATGGAAGTTAATAAATTCCATGGGATTTATCCGTATTTTCAAAATATTTTTAAGGTACTTGCTTACCTGAATTATAGCATTTAATATTTTACGAACAAGAGGTTGTTGGTAGATGGAGAAGTTTAATTTTGAATTTACACTGTCATACGTTTTCAGGATTCTTGGGTAATGGAATTTAATAATCATATCAACTGAATATGTATAATTATATCAGAATAAGTCGGCACATGGGTGGAAATTTAAGTTAAAATCAAAAATAGTGAATTGGCTTAAAAAAAATTGTTATACGAGTTCAACTGAGCAATTAAAGCACATCAAATTAATGATGAAGGAAGTTCTGGGTGAACAAATTTACTAATATTTTTATACATGTATATTGATATAATTTTATTGACAAATGTGCAGTCACTAAGGTTTCACATTTTATTTTCAGGGTATTGTTCCTTTGTAGTCAGAAGTATGTTTTACTAAAACTGACAAACATTTTAAACACTTTCTGAATCACTTAAAAAACAAAAGTTAGAAACAAATATGACAAAAAAATGTTATGTAGTAGAAAATAAATAACAGTAGGGCTGGAGTCAACTATGTTGTTTTTAAAATCAACAATTCAATTTCTAAAAAGTGCGACTAATAACAGTTAGGTATAAAAATAAGCATAACCCAAATTTACCTCTATAGGATTACAATTAGGCAGCTTCCTTTTAACATAATCGTGAGTAAATTTAATCCAATCTTGGGCTATAGAACAGCTTCTTATGTGGCGGAATTTAGGACTCTGCATACTTGAAGAAGAAGGGTGATTCTCCATATCCTAAAACACAAATGTAAGTCGCTAAAACTGGCCTCTTTCATATAGATTATAGGTTGGAAAAATGATAGGATCCTGTATACTAGAGAGTACATTATACTAAGAATGGAGCTACGATTTTGTTTTCTTTTCCAAAAACTACCTTAAAGTACTCTAATAATCTCCTAAATCTTCACTAAATCCAATAAATACCTAGAAATCTAAAACGTTCCCTGTAAAAATAACTAAAAAATTTGTGCATGTGTACTATTTTGTTCATCTTGTTATTTTTTTCTTCCAAAATTAAGCATTTCAGGCATATGTTTCAAGGAACAGTTTCCCTTGTTTTCAGCTATTGTATTATTCTTTGTTATAATATTTTAAATATTTCTAATTACATTCTGTACAAGCTGTATTAACTAATCATAGTGTACACATGAGTTTGAAATACTGTGTATTTTCATAAAGCTCTACAGAATGTTGCTTAACGTTTTCGAAAGAAAAACCTCTTTATTAGTTACTTACCGGTATATCAAGCTGATTAAAATTATCCATATGTACATCCATATCCAGTTAGAAAACCTAAATAAATCCAATAAAAACAAGCACTAGTAAAGTGTTTTTATTATAATAACGATAGTCTAAAATTTATAGGCTATCAAATGTTTAAAGTCACAAACACTAAACACTACAATATTAAATAGCGGCACAAAGTGTCTAAACTATTTTATATCGTAATATAATAAAAATATCGCAACGTTGTCGACAAAAATGCCTTTAATAATATTGTTTGCCGTTATTATAGAAGGACAAAATAAAGACACAGTTAGTCTAAGGCAAGGTTATGTAAATAACAGCGGCTTTCTTTTGTTTCCTTGCTCCTGACCTGTGATATCTTTTATCTCTTTCATTATTATTAAGAGAAACAAGGAGGGAAAATCATCAGTTTTTTCCGATTTATGTTATGTCTGGAGTAGATACGGAGTAGATAAGCGTGTTAACGTTCATATTTTTATACAAATATTAATGGGATATTTTGAAGAATTATAAAATTTTAGATAATAAAACATGTTAAAAATTATGAAATAAGTATAAATGTTGTTTCAATTGTAAAAATAACTTATTTTTCTCTACTCCGAGAGGAGGACAGAAAATCGAAATGAACGACCCTAGTTATATTTATGAGGAACATTTTTTTTTGATGTATGGCAACTAAAAACCGTTACAATTACTAAATTTTTAAAGATATACAGCGTTTCAAGTATAGGTGTTTATTTTTTGACATATGCAATCTGGCCGCCTATAGGATTTCAATTTTATGGCAACTAGATCGGGTTTAAATCTGAAATCTTCTTAATGGATCTGGCTGTTAATGTGTAAGTATCGGCCTGTAAGAAATTAGGACCATTTGGAAAATGTTATTAGACACTATATCGTTCGAACCAGTCCTGCTTTTTTAAGGAATGTTGCAAGAGAATTCAACATAGGATCTATAAAATGTATAGAAAATGGAGGAGGACACGTTGAAATGTAGTTATCATTGTTAATATAAATAGTTTTATTTAATAGTTTTGTGCGCTGCCGATTTATAGTTATCAGTTAAATTGCCTCAAAATTAATTTGATAAATATAAATGATTATAGTTATATTGTTTATGAGATGATATAAAGATAAATAGGTATGTACTGTAGATCAAAAATATGCATTTTTGTCCAAAATCATATTGAATTTTATTTTAGTGGCAAATAAATTACGTTTTTTTATACTGATCACGAGTAAGACTTGAATTTAAAAATGTAGTTTTAGAAATAAATATACTATTTGGATGAAGGTTTGAGTTTAAGTGTTTTACAAAATTATAGTTAGATTAAATTTTTTTGATTCCTAAAAACATAAAATACGATGTGCACCAAAAATATTTAATATTTTTCTGTTTTAATTTTTAAAGTTCGTACTATTTCTAAAACTGATTAATCTGATATCATAGTTACATAGTTTTGTCTAAGAAAGTCAATAGAAAATAGGATTTAAGCACTATAGAGTTGAAATCTTATATAGGTTTATTCAGAAAAAACAGTTATATCTTATTTTTGGTCGAAAGAAAACAAAATTTCACAAATGTATATAACTTTTAAATATAAATAACATTTCTTAATAAAAATATGTGCTAAATTGAAAAATAGGGGTACATTCGCCGGATTTGACGGGTCCTATTTTGATTTGGGGACATGCAGAATTTTTTCGAAATAAAATAAATTCATTAAATTCAAAGATAAACATTTTTCCTATATGTGGCGCGCTTTCGGGAGCAAAATTCACAGAAAACAACTGTCTACTTAAAATTCGTTACAGGTCCACTGATGAGACCATTAGGTGATCAAAACTAGTATCGAGAGAGAACCAGAGTGGAATTCGCATAGAATACACTGTCTAATCCTTTTCCTAACGGTCGTAAGGAGAATAAAATAACTTTTCCATATATATTTATGCGGCTTTCACGGATTCCTCCGTGTGAGGTGCAATAGCAGTGGTTATATCCACATTATGTTGTTGTAGTGCTGAAATCGCATTCAGCAAATGTACAACTATATGCAACTCCGTGAGTAAATGAACTAAAAAGCGAATCGTAAATGCAAACTTCACTCCATCATATCCTTTCATTGACTTTTCAAGCTTGCATTTTTACGGTAGAAAACTTGCTTGACTTATTGTTGCTCTTCTCAGTTTAAGCCCTCTGCTGTCAACTGAGGTTGGTTTTAAATTTAAACCATACTAGTGAATCCGGCTCTTCATTTTTCCTTCCATATATATATATATATATATATATATATATATATATATATATACCGTTTTTGGGATATAGGTATTCTTTCAAGCAGTGCCGTAACTGAAAGTATGTGCACCCCCCTCGCAGATTTTTGATTGCGCCTTACTATTTTATAAGAAATAGACGGGTTTTATATTTCAGTGTATGTTTTTATTAAAATCGGCCAAGCGCTTTCGGTCTAACAGACCATCCTCAGGGCTCAGACCTCGTCAAAGGGCACACCTTAACCCTGCCAGTATGAGAGCAGTCGCCAGCCGTAGCCTCCACACAGAACAAATTGTACACAATTAAAAAACTTTTAAAAAACTTTGTCACAAATTAAAATTAAAACAAAACATTCAACATACTAGTACATCAACACTGTTAAACAATAAACCTCTTTAATAAAAATCCAAAAGAGTGAGGTTATGCCACCCAGTCATAGTATATATATACTATGACTGGGTGGCATAACCTCACTCTTTTGGATTTTTATTAAAGAGGTTTATTGTTTAACAGTGTTGATGTACTAGTATGTTGAATGTTTTGTTTTAATTTTAATTTGTGACAAAGTTTTTTAAAAGTTTTTTAATTGTGTACAATTTGTTCTGTGTGGAGGCTACGGCTGGCGACTGCTCTCATACTGGCAGGGTTAAGGTGTGCCCTTTGACGAGGTCTGAGCCCTGAGGATGGTCTGTTAGACCGAAAGCGCTTGGCCGATTTTAATAAAAACATACACTGAAATACAAAACCCGTCTATTTCTTGATTTCTTCGGTGTACAACCTGTTAATAACTTATTAACTTACTATTTTATACCCTTCTTGACCCTCCGTATTTATTCATTTTCATTAAGGGACTTGAGGTCGTCCCTGGATTGGCTGCGCCCCCCGCGCCGCGGGGTCTTTGAGGTCGTTATTTACGCCACTGCTTTCAAGGTCAAAATATCGCAAACACAAGTTGAAAACAGTACGATTCTGTGCTAGGGCGTCGAGCTTGTAGAATTTACTTGAAACGTCCCATAAGAATCAACCAAACTAAACAATAATTTTCAACAAATCTTTTGTATAATCGCTATAATATTTCTTGATTCAAAACTAAATTGATTTAAACGAATTTCTAAAAAACTACTAATGAAGAAAATACTGAACCTTTTAAAACCTTCTACAAATGTGTAACAGTATCTAATTAGTATGTATTTCAAATAAATAAATACTGGCAATTTCTAACTTTGTACTCAGGCATTTTATGACAAAAACCTTTTTGGGCTAATGGCATCCGTCTAACTTCGCAAAATATTTTAATTCAACCTTTTCAAACAATTTCTGTATATTCAGAGGGTCGATTTAATAATAAAATTTAAAATTTTATTGTATTGCCTTCAAAATATGACTAGTCACTGCTTTTAACGTTTTAATTTATTTTCCTGATTCAGTTTTAATTGAGGCATAAAATCCGTAAATCAATAAATAATAAATTTATTTAAATAACATGAAAAATACAAATTTATTCGACGAATTTCGGAATTTCTGATTCTGAGTATCGATTTTGTGTGCCGACACCTTCCGTTTGTCACTGCTGGCGAATCGGTTAAGTAATCATTTTATAATTATTTATTAGAATTTGATAATTTATGATACGCTTTTTATCATTTTCCGATATTCGAGTAATTTTTAATTTTCTAAATATTTTGTGTACTGTACAGGGTGAGTCAACGATTGGATGAAGTAGGTTTGTGCCTTTTCGGTGAAATTAACAAAGAAACTATATTTATTGTTTGATACAGTTTATTTTTACGCAGATTTTAGAAATATTTAGGACTCTACAGGGTGAGCCAAAAAACTAGGACAGCATAAAGTTGTATTGTTTTAAATAGAACACCCTATATACGAATCATATTTTCGATTTAGCTTGTAATTTTAAATCTTTTTTATTAAGGGTTTACTATAACAAAACTTTATAGTTTCTGAGATAATTAAGTTTAAAGAAAAAAAGTCACATTTTCAAGCATCAATTCAATCCTAAAAAACGTTTTCAATTTTGTGACAAATATATTAAAATTTGGGATTTAACAAGGCCAAGGACAAGTTAACATAATTTTTACTTAATATTTGCAATAAAAGCTACAGGGTGTTGAACACATCGGCTCAAATTTGAACAAGTATAAATGAATAAATATCTTTTTTTTTAAATGGTACACCCTGTATATTTTCATGTTATTTAATAGACTAATAAAAACCCTAAAAGTTTTGTTCAACATATCCTATACCTATTTATAATAGTTTTTGAGATATTTCAGTTTTTCTTATTTTCCATACTTTTTTACAGAAATAGTCTTCATTATCATAGTAGCCAGGTAAAATAATAAAAAGAAACTACAGAAACAAACAGAATGTGGTTAAATATGATGAAATACATTATTCGTTATATTACAACGGCAATAGTTTAATTAAACATAATGTGAAAAAATTAACACGACAATAACGACAAGGCAAATACATATTTACTTTTATTCTAAATTGAAACAAAAAAATTACCTATTAAATACTGAGATTAATTATTTCTTTTTAATAAGTGTTCGAATAAACGACCCTCTTGTGAAATGCACAAATTTAGTCTTTTTTGCAGATTTTCTCGGACCCTGGACAAAATTAGTGGCGTTATTGTTCTACAGGTATCCCTAATCCTGTTTCGCATATCTTCCACTGTTGTTGGTGGATTAACATACACCTTATTTTTAATATAACCCCATAGGAAGAAATCTAATGGGGTGATGTCGCAAGACCTTGGTGGCCACTCTTTGAAACCCCCACGTCCAATCCATTTTTGCGGATATCGTTGGTCCAAAAACGCACGAACTTCACGATGGTAATGGGGAGGCGCACCATCGTGCTGGAACCACATACTGTCGAGCTCATCCCTATCGAGATCTTGAAGCAGTTGGGGTAGTTCTTCTTGTAGAAAGTTCAGGTAACTATGGCCATTTAGTGGTTCATTAAAAAAGTGGGGTCCAATAATTCGATTATGATGAATACCACACCAAACATTTAATGACCAGTGGTTTTGATGTTGCACCTTCCTAATCCAAAATGGGTTTTCTGTGGCATAATAATGCATGTTGCGTCTATTTACGGCACCGTTACTTCTAAAAGTAGCTTCATCACTAAACATTACCTTGCATAATAAATTTGGATTTAATTGAATCTCCGTATTTATTGTACGACAAAAGTTTACACGACTTTCAAAATCCTGTCCATGCAATTCTTGATGTAATTCCATGTGATATGGATGATACCTATATTTCTTGGTAGTACGATTAGCGGTGGATTGTGATGTTTCACATAATGCTGCTAACTGACGGCTACCAATATAAGGATTTTCCTGAACATTTAACAATACTTGTAGTTCTTTTTCTTCATTAGTTACTGGTTTGTTGACCACTTTACGTTTTGGATAATCAACAGTACCAGAAGAATCAAATCTTTGCATTAAGTTTTGAAAAGTATGGGTATTAGGCTGGCGTCGATTCTTTGAGCAAGAAGGCAATTTTTTTGAGCCTCTCCTAGTGTACAAATCATATCTATTAACTCATTCTTTGGAAAATTCATTTTACAATATAAGATGAATGCAAAAAAACCAAACTACACTACATAAAAACCAAAAGAAGCGATTGCGGTTATAAATGTGACCCACAGAAAAATGTTCTTTTACATTGTTTTTGCCATGGCTACTATGATAATGAAGACTATTTCTGTAAAAAAGTATGGAAAATAAGAAAAACTGAAATATCTCAAAAACTATTATAAATAGGTATAGGATATATTGAACAAAACTTTTAGGGTTTTTATTACTCTATTAAATAACATGAAAATATACAGGGTGTACCATTTAAAAAAAAAGATATTTATTCATTTAAACTTGTTCAAATTTGAGCCGATGTGTTCAACACCCTGTAGCTTTTATTGCAAATATTAGGTAAAAATTATATTAACTTGTCCTTGGCCTTGCTAAATTCCAAATTTGAATATTATTGTCAAAAAATTAAAAACGTTATTTAGGATTGAATTGATGCTTGAAAAAGTGACTTTTTTTCTTTAAACTTAATTATCTCAGAAACTATAAAGTTTTGTTATAGTAAACCCTTAATAAAAAAGATTTAAAATTATAAGCTAAATCGAAAATATGATTCGTATATAGGGTGTTCTATTTAAAACAATACAACTTTATGCTGTCCTAGTTTTTTGGCTCACCCTGTAGAGTCCTAAATATTTTTAAAATCTGCGTAAAAATAAACTGTATCAAACAATAAATATAGTTTCTTTGTTAATTTCACCGAAAAGGTACAAACCTACTTCATCCAATCGTTGACTCACCCTGTACTGATACAGTGTAGGTGCCAGAGGGTACGCAGTTGCCCTTTTAATTTATATGGAGCCACCCAAGTTTTTTTAATGTATTTTGAGTCTCTGAACAATAAATTTTAGGCTTAAATAAATACCCATTGCGTTCATTGAAGGTTTTTATAATCAATACGATTTTTTTGAGATTTTTAAAATTATTTCAGTTATGTTTTTGGTTGTTAATTACGTATTTGGCCATCAAGTTTTTGAGCAACATGAACTATCGGCGAAAACTCGCCTTTTTTTTTATCATATTCTAAATCATTATAACTTCCAAATGAGACTTGAAGAGGTCATAGGCGGTCGGCCTCGAATGACGTCCGGTTATGGTGGGATATAAAGGGACCAACGAGGCCTAAGCGTCGAGGACCGAGAATTGCCACACTTATTCATTCACTCTAGACTTGTAGGGCACGACACCTAGTCTAAAATATAAGTACAAAAATAAGAAATATCAGCATTTAATCTAATATCACTGATTTTATTGAAAACTGCTGCTCCAGAATTTCTGTATGGGAAGGTATCGAATATACAGGGTGTCCGGTGAGTATTTCCTGATTTCTCGAAAGCATACAGAGGAGGTCAAAATAACCCTAATTTATCATAGAAAAAAAAGTCCTAAAGTGCCCTTTAACTGAGATACAGGGTCTTAAAGGGATACCCAGCCATTTGTCTTATCGGCTGTAAGTTTTGAACCGTCCTGTATAATTCACTTTTAATATTTTATAGAGGTCATAAAGACTGATTAAACCATACTACAGTAGATATTTTAGATTACCAGAGAACTCAAGAACGGACTTGCAGCCACAATCGTTAGGCCTAATTTATGACGGGTGTCGTTTTACAAAGATGAAAACAGAATTTTTTATTCCTCTTTAAAAAAGGTACGCTTAATTTATTTCCATAAAACTGGCGTTTTCCAGATAAATCGGTTTTATGCGAAACAATCAAAAGTAACTAATGCTAAACACAAACAGGTAAAAATCAGGTGGCTATTGTCAATACATACATAATGAATTACTATTGACGAAACTTGTCAAAACCTCCTTTAAGTAAAAATAATTTAAAAAATGGAAAAATATTCCTACGCAGAGTATGCTGATATTCATTTAATTTATGGTGAAGCGCTGTCAAATTCTTCGAAGGCAAAAAGACTTTATGCTGAAAGATTCTCAGCTCGAACATTACAAAATCCAAAAATCGTTCAAAGGGTTGATCGAAGCCTAAGGGAAACAAGTAAATGATGATTAGAAAATAATTATTAGAGTTAAGGAATTAAATTTTTACCTGTTTTATTTAGGGTGGTGAGGGCACTCCCAGAAGAGCACGATACCCTCACGTAGAGGAATATTTGCCGGATATTGCCGATAACCCTTCAAACAGCATAAGAAACCTCGCGACATAAAATAATGTTGCAAAATTGATTGTACATAAAACTCTAACAGAACAGTTACGTCACCCGTACTAAGTTGAGAAAGTTGGCTCCGGATGACTATCCCTCAAGACTTCAATACTTCAACTAGTTTATACAGTAAAATAACCTAAATCTGAATTTTTCTAACCTTATTTTGTTTACCAATGAGCCCGGTTTTACAAGAGATAGCATAACAAACTCACACAATCTACATCTTTGGGCTGATGAAAACCCGCACACTATAATTCGAAACAAACCCTAACAAAGGTTTATTGTAAATGTGAGAGCTGGCATCATCGGAAATAACCTTATAGGTCCACTTGTTTTGGAAGGAAGACTCAACGATGAGATTTATTTACAATTTTTGCAGCAAAATTTAAATAATTTATTGGAAGATGTACCTCTTGATAGAAGAATGCATGATGATGCTTCACCTCATTTTCACCATATAGTATGTCAACACTCCCCTGAGGTTTTTGGCCCTCGATGGATAGGTCGAGGTGAACCTGTTTTATGGCCACCAAAGTCTCCAGACCTAGATCTCTTAGACCTGAAGAATAAGAAAATGTATTGAAGCATGTGGAATCCATATAGAACATTTGCTAAAACAACATTTAAACGTTTTTTTGCATTTTAATAACATTATAAATTAATTGAGCCCCAATCAGCCCTTTGAAATGTTTCTAGACTTGACAATGTTTGAGCTGGAAATCTTTCAGTATTATGTTCTTGCTTTCGAAGATGAGACAACGCTTCCCCATCAGCGCACCATGCGTATTTTATTTTTACCTGTTTGTGTTTAGCATGAGTAATTTTTGAATTTTTTCGCTAGTTTGTAAAATGACACCTGTCAACAATTAAGGCCCAGCAAGTCCGTTCCTGACTGCTGGGTCTGATTATATAGAGATTAAAGAGTGTGAAAAGTAGTGCTTTTTACCTATTTCTTTTTCTAAAATCTTTGTGGAATACGAAGCTTATATGGAAAAATTCATAATCAACGAATCCAAGGGAGCAAACAAGTTGAAAGTTGGCAGATTAAAATTTGTAAATATATGATTCACTTTTTGTTGTAATACTCCATCTCTAGTTTAAAACTATCGCGGCATTACAATCTTATGTAACTTCTCCAAGGTCTTCGAGATTATCTTGCAGAAATATTTATTTTCTAAAATTCAAAATCGATTATCGACTGACCAACACGGCTTCTTTTCTAAAAGATCATGTTTGACTAATCTTTGCTCTTTTTCCCATTACGTTTGCCATGTCCTTAACAGCAGAAGTCAAGTCGATGTTATTTACACTGATTTCCGTAAAGCTTTTGACCAAATCGACCATCACATACTCATACAGAAAGCTTCTGTCCTATTCGGCTTCTCTAACGTTTTGTTTATTTAATCGTAGTCAGTTTGTGCAAATAGACGAATATAAATCTGCTAGGTTTACTCCAATGTCAGGTGTCCCTCAGGGTTTGAACTTGGGACCACTTCTATTTAACATTTTTATAAACGACCTTGTTTCCCAGTTGAACTACTACAGACTGGCCTATGTTGAAGATTTAGAAATATTTCAACGCACTGATTATGTTGCAAAATGTTTGTCAGACTTCAGACTAGTATGGATGTGATCAGTCATCTCTAAATGTTTCTTACTCTCGAACAAAAAATCCTGTTCGGTTTAACTACCATATAATTAGTTCTATCTTTAATAGATGCTTTACTGTGACGGACCTGGGTGTTGTCTTCGATGAAAGTTTCTCCTTTATTCCTCACATTGATCAGATGGTGGCTACCGCATCTCGAACATTAGGTTTTATTCTGCGAAACTGCAAACCTTTTTCTAGCACAGCGACTTTCAAACTGCTGTATTATAATTACGTAAGATCGAGGCTAGATTATGGATCAATTGTCTGGTCCCCCATATACAATTGTCATGGCCTGGCCATAGAGGCCGTTCAAAGAAAATTTCTAAAATCTTTAATGTTTAGAGAGGACAATATTTATCCTCAGTGGGGTTTCGATCATGAACACATTTTCGCAAGATTTAAGGAACTGCCATTGGCTGGATATCGTAATTCCTAATCCGCATCATTTCTCTATAAGCTTTTGAACGTGAGGATTGATTGCCCATTGCTGCTAGAGCAATTATCATTTCGCGTATCCCCGTATGGGTGCCAGGCATCCACCAGCTTTCTCCATTGCCTTTGCTAGATCAAACATTGTATTCCAATGTCCCATCTACAAAATGTGCAATAATTTTAATTGTATTTCTGCACTATGCGACATGCATTTTGACGTCTACCAAATATTCTGAAACATCTGGGCGAGGTGTCTGGGTATCAGCTTGCTACTTTGCTGTGTATATGGGTAGTTTCTATTGTATGCCTACAGCTTGTAAATCCGATATTCAAATGGATGGTGAACTGATTTTGAAAGGGTCGTTAGTCTTCGTTTTAGATTAACTGTAGCTTTAGTTAGGTAATTGACTTTATTAGTTTATTTACTTTATTCTATTAGCTTGTTTATCTATGTTTAAATTTCTTGTAAGGGGGCTTTTGGCCTGTTGGAAATAAATAGCTATTTATTTATTTTATTTAATAGTGTCATTTGAAATTTGAATACACCTTAATTTAAATTTTCGTAATAATTTCTTTGAATTCGAGGCATACAAAATTTTTATGCGTTGTGTTTAATATAAACTTTTAATTGAAATTCGGCGTATGAAACAGGCCTGCTTAATAATAAAACATAAAATGTTATTCTACTGCCTTCACTGCTTTTAACGTTTTAATTTATTTTCCAGAACCAATTTTTAATTAAGGTTATAAAGTCTGTAAATCAATATTAATAAATTCATGCTGTCAGTATGGAAAATAAATTGCGGAAAACAAATTGTATTTAACAAATTTTGAGTCTAATTAAAGATGTCAATGTTAAGAGCTTTATTGCATTACTATTTACGTGCATATGAAAAAACCACAGTCACTGAAAGATATGTATTAAAGCGGTCTAGGGGTAGAGCGTCTGAGAAAAAAGTGATTTCGTTTTGATTTTGCTTGAGAAACATAAAATGTATAAGAAATTAAACAAAAACAATTTATATATTTTAGTATCTTTAAGTTATAATCAAGAAAATATGCCCCGTTGAAATTTTTCTTTGTGGAAGACTTGCTGGAATATGAATTATTTGGGTAGAGCATGAAATATCGTCAGAATAGAATAAATTTCTTTATCGGTTCCAAGGTTTTACCACTTATTTTTACCTTTAATTTTCCTATAGAATAGTTTGTTTGATGTCAGGTACATTACAAACTGTAACAAGATTATAAGCGAAGCATAATTAACTTACTTGAAGTTTTATAACAATTAAGGTAGGTTTAAATTTAGAACCTTTTAGTGAATTCCAAGGATCATGTTTAATGCAAAATACGCTGAAAACTTTGTGTATAATTGAATAAGGCTGTTTAATATCGGACCTTCACTTAAAATAACTTCACATTTAGTCAATAAAAAGTTTAAAACATTGAGGTAATATTTTAAGTAAATCTTGAGATCTAATAAAATATTTATATATATATATCAATAAATATGTTTACTTTAATCATTACAATTTAAGTTTTGTGTTGCTAAATCAGATTTACATTCTGAACTTACTATTCATTTGTTTATGGAAAATATTTTAAACTAGTCCCAACGAAGCCAAATACAAAGAAACTTGAAAGAATTGGGGAAGTAACAAAAAAATCTAACAAACAAGCCATTAAAGAAAATTGAAAAATACCTAGAAAAAATCAATAATACACGACATTATTAGCGAAAATTAACGAAATATTAATAATAGCAATATTTAGACTCAGCTCAGACGGCTAATTAAAAGTGAGATCATAACAAAGAAGCCTGGTCAAAATGGTACAGGGAATGTTTAAGAAGAGAAGAGAAATGGTTCAATAAAACTAGCAAAAAAAAACATCTATATGTAGAATTAAATAAATTAATAAGGAAAAGCGTAAAAGAAAAAAAAATCTAGATAGTGATCGAGAAAAATAAAAGTATGAAAGTATTACAACCTAAAACTGACAAAAAAATTGTTATAGCATTATATGGAAGAGAAATAGGACGAAGCAATGAAATAAACAATGGAATTGAAGAATATTACACAAAATTGTATATGTCTAGGCAAGAATTTCCGAAACCAGCTAAAGACAAATTGAAAGAAAAAATTGTTGGAAATAGATGGGGAAGAAATTGGAAATGCAATAAAGGTAGTGAAGAACTTAAAAACATAAGAAGTTTGAAAAATTTATTTAACAGAAAAATGGCAGAAGATTGAAAGACCCGAATACAGTTCTAGGATAATGAACATGTCCTTAAAAACTATAGACTTATTACACTTCTTCATCAAGTATACAGATTTCTATTTAAAACAATAATCAAAAGAATAAGCAACAAAAACAAAACATTTTTATCAAATGAACAAGTTGGATTCAGTAAAGGATTTAGTACCATGGTTATGAATATGCTCGTAGAAAAAGTAAACGAATATTATTTGTCACTATACATAGCTCTAACAGACTATGAAAAAGCACTCAGTTAAGACATGGGCGATAAAACAAATTTTATGAGAGTCACAATAAACATCAAACTGTCAGCAATGACAACAGATCAACTACCAGTACAGAAAGAAATTCGTCAAGGTAATCCACTATTCCCCATATTATTCATTAATCCCTCAAAGATGTTTTCCAGTGCGTGAACGGGAAATGTAATGGAATAATAATAAATGGAAATTACGCGTGAAATATGTCGTTGACGCAGTGTTGTTAGTCCCAAAAAGAGAAGAATAACGAAATTATTTTATCTTATTTTTAACAAAATAATAAAAAATACATACTTTTACCCTTGCAGAGATACTAAATATCCTGTCTTTTTGCTTTTTTTTGTGAATTGTTTCTGGAGCATCTCTAACAAGAGTCCATCAGTAGTCGGCAAGCATGAAAGTATTCCACTTTCCCTGGTACCTTTGCTCCATTGTTAATATATCTTGATGGAAGCGTTCACCGTGCTCATCACTTACAGCTCCACAGTTGTTGGGAAAAAAGTCCAGATACGAGTGAAGGAAATGCTGATATGCCTTTTTTTATCAATGTGGTAATAGACCGCTCCTGAGACGCAAAAGTCACCTCACTACAAACATACCAGAAGTGATCAGGATTGTTTACATACTTTCGAGACATCTTACAATTAAATCTTAACTATTCGATTCGACTCGCTAACTTCGACTGATTAACCCCTTTTTTTTCGAGGAGGGGAAATCTTGCATAGACACGAAGTGTGAAGGTAGTGCCGGATTCCTACCGGCTAAAACCCCCCCTGGACTGAAGGTCTCCACGACCTACTTCGGTTTGCTACGGTGAAGCCATAGCCCACAGAAGTGCTCAGTGAGTGTCCATTGGTTTCCGGGCCTTGGCCTTTTTAAACCTCCGGTCATCACTCTTTGGTGTTTCCGCTCCGGGTGCCGTTGCACCCATTGCATCGCTGATTAACCCCCTCGCTTTGTAGCTGCTTGTATACGTAAATACGGATTCTACATTTTTAGGGAAAATTCGATAATATTCGCAATAGTGGCGTTTGTCATTTGTTTGTATATAGGGGCTGTTCAGTACAAAGCAGACAGAAAAGTGGATTTACATGGGTTTAAATGGCTTAAATCTCCCTTATTTTAAGCCCTGGTATATGGGGGTCATCCCTGGAGATCCCCATGCGGTGTTGTCAAGTGATGCAACATTTCCTTAACTTGGAGAAACGTATATTTGGTATCGTCGCACCCCTCTAATGTTATAACAATACAAATATACCACGTGCATCCTTGCGGTTACATTGTTAATATATAGGAGAACATGACATCACGTATCTCTAAAACTTGAACTAATATGAAAAATATAAATTTAGTTTCGATTTAAGCACACTAAAAATGGTAAGATTTAGTCGATTTCATTTTAGATACATTTTGGCTGTTGTCCACTGTAATTAAACCAAATTAAAAACGCATTCGACGATAAACTAATGTGGGAAAGACAGTAATCATGACAAAACAGAAAAGAAGAAATGGAAGAGTTTCCATGTTTGGTTAAAGAATTACAGTATATAAGAACAATCAGGAAATCGAAATTAACAGAAGAATGAAACTGGGATCATACACTTTTTAGGTAAAAATTGATTAAATTTTACTACAAGTGTCGCTGAATTAGCACCCACCACAATTCATTTTCGTTAAGAAGAAAACAACTTTTAAACTTGTTTTAGAAGAATCAATAAAAATCTCCACTGATGATGTATCTATGGCACCTCGAGTTCAGTTACGAGATTTAGCTGCTTAGCCTTCAACATCCTTCATACCGTGTTGCCATATTCACCAAAATTTCATGGCATTGTATGATGGTATTACCCTCCTCCCGTAAAACTGTTGCTTGATGATTTTGATGTGGAACAATGTTAATCTTAGTTAAATAAGATTGGTTACCTTTAGCTAAACCTAAATTTTTTTATAAAAAGTCAACATTGTTTCCGCAATGCTAAGCATTCAAAAGATAAAAGTGTGGAAGCGTATTTTCAGAAAGGTACATTTTGAAACTTTCCACCTATTTAATTCAATTTATTTTTGATAAGTTATTAAAGTATCATTTGTAAGAGAAATGGGCGATTAAAAATTTAATAACAAACGCTTTTTGGACAAAACCATCAATTTGACTCTCAAGGGAGTTTTAATTAATTAATTTAAAAGGATTTCCAGTTTGAATGAATAATAAAATGTAAAATTTAATTTTATTGTGTTTAAAATACTAGTCAACGACCTAGATTATTTTAATTTATTCTATCGATGCGATATTAACTGACGAATAAAATCTCTAAATCGGTGAAATAATAAATTTATGCACTGGGGCAAGTCGATGTGAAAAATAAAAATAAATCGGATTTTGGACGTTGGGGTAGATTATGGATTTTTCGCGTTGACAGCGTAATTCTGCCGCTTGTTAATACAAAAATAGTATGTGCGTAATGAGTATTTTTCGCAAATTTGTGTTCATTTAATCTATTTTTTAGTAATTGGGTTGTTATTTTTAAAAATCAAAATTTCAGTAAGAAATAGAGAAATCTGCCGTATTTAATAGTTGTTAATAGGTATTATCATTTTAAGCAGAGAAAAGGACCGCTTTCTAGTCTCGTCAGAGGAGCTGTATTAAACCGAGAGCAACATTCGCAGGGAAAAAAATAAGCGCCTAAGTGAGTTGAAATATTCATAAAAAAATACGTGATACAAATGAACCAATCAACTTTTATAAAACCTTAATCTAGGGCACAAATAACATTAAAAAAAATATTTTTGCAATAATTATTATCATTGCAAAAACAGCCATTTTTGAGGATTTTTCGGCATTTTTGCAGTAATTAATTGACCAAATGAAACCGGCCATACTTAAATTAAAGGTCTTATTAATACCTTCAAAAAAGTATAAGAGACTAACCCCCTAAAAATAATATTATAGCTTGGAAATGTATTTTCTTCTTTCTCAGATATGTACGGGAATAGTTTCTTCAGATCATTTTTTTTATTGATCGGAACAAAACTATTTCAATATACTTTGATAGATTACAGAGATATATGAAACGTGCACGTATCTACTGCGAACATTTTCGAAAAATTTATTTTGTTGACATGTTCTTTTATTTTGTTTCATTCATATTATTCGTACCTAGTCTTTTTTCCTACGTTTTGCATTTTTAGTTTCATTTGATAATGGAAATTTTACTAAATTACTTTTTAATTATGTATTTTTTAAATAATTTCAACTTCAAAATATAATACTTCGAACAAAAATGGGGAAGACTATACAAAATTGCTGGCAGGGTGTGGTGGGATTTTTTTAACTAATCGAAATATTCAAGTGTCATTTCTGAGAACAAGGTAGCTGTATTGTGGGGGGTTTTACACAAATCAATGAGTATATGGGCGAGTCCGATGCTGTTTTAAAATGGTTAAAATTGTAACATGTGGGGCTTGTAAATTATTGATTCAATTATTTCCCATCTTTTGTATTTTTCAATATCTTTTTTAATTTTGCTTTATTCGTGTGTATTCTTTGTTTCTCTGGTAACAACAAAACTCAATTTAATTATTTGAAATAACTTCTACATTTTGAACGAATTTATTTTTGAATTTTCTGATTATGTACGAGATAAAGGTTACAAAAAACAAGAAAAACTATTGATTCCATTTTTGTAAATTATTAAATTTTTGAATGCGTTCATAAGTTTTTATTTTTCACACGAATAGGTTTGGTGTAGTAAGAAGTCTGCATTGCACACGAAGTTTTACTGTAAAATCATATTTATTTTTCACCACAAAACGTAGAAATAACATCCCAAAAAAACTTTAATCTTTTATTGCATATGTATGTTCACAGTTACTGCATGAGTTTTATGACCGTTATTTCAAACGATCTCCCAGAACTAGCCTCTAATGCCTGTAGTTTATGAGTTATAAAACGAAGGCGTTTTTTAATTTCATGTGATATTTGTTTAAAGATGGTAATAAATTATATTACGGTTATGTGACAGATAAATATTTTGAAATTTATGTGAGGGAGTTAAAAATTTTTGTAATGAAGTGCAGTCTCTTTTTATTAATACTGGGCTATATATTACAACTAGTTTTATTTGATATCAAAGTTAATTATAAATAGTAAATTTGAACTGAGTTGCGTTTAAAAATGATAACACCTTCATTCGTATCTAACGCAGGCCTATCGCACATTCCAAAATTTGTTGCGTGCTCCAGTAACGTAAGAGACTCAATAAAAGATACTGTTTTTCATGTCTAAGCGGCGTATTGCACCGTTTCTTTTTATTGGGGTTGTTCTAATTTGTTATTCGATACAGAAGAAGTAGAGTAAAAATCCTAAAAATAATCCCTGCGGCTTTCTTGCATCTGGTAAGTGAGACGTAAATTGTATTATAAAACGCATATATACATTTTTCATTATCTTGATAGTCCGGTCAAGTTAGCATCAAAAATAGGGGTAAGGTTACATTAATTCGCACCTTGCTAAAAATTGGCATGAATGTTGGGAACCCTATTATACACAATTTGTCAATTATCCACATCAATCCGAAGTGTGGAAAAAAATTTATTCAAGGTCAAATGTTGCAAAAATCGGTTTTTTGAGTTTTCCAGCTAAACGGTAAGTTTTATAATAAAAATAGGTGAGACAAAAATTATTTATCATGCAATTATCTATAAAAATTGTTCATACACTTTTTTTCCTAAGAATCACCATTTCGGAGATACAGCGATGCAAAATGTTGAAATAGCTGACTTTTGTGATTTACGCATTCCAGCATCATCGAACAGTGACAACGGATACGGAGCCAATTCATATTCGAAATATTTCTCAATTTCATCTTCGAAAGCGCTAGTAATACTCATGCGTTGAAATAATAATACAGGGTCGACAGGAACTTTCTTATCGTGAACTTTTACGGTGCTACTCATAGCTAAGAGAGGTACTACTTTATCAGCGCGTTTTAATTTTATGTTATTAAACGTCATTCCTGTCATTTTGGACATGACGGCAATTCCAACTTCACGAGCTTTGTGACAGTTAATTTTATCATCACCAACGACTCCATTAGCAATAGATACAATTTTGTTAACTTCCGGAAACGGATCATGCAATGAAAACCACTGCAGAAGGTTTTGTATGTCTTTCGAATCTTTCTTTACTCGTGAATCACTTGCATCTACATGCTGATCCGTTGTATCCATTCTAACATTAGCGAGATCTTCCAATCCTTCACAAACAATATTCATTGCATGCATACCATAAACCCATTTACTTATTACACTGTCTTTTGTACTTCTCCCTCGAGCAATACCTCCATCTGTCTTCATAGCTTTCATCATTGACTGCTCGATCACCATATCTGTTGAAGTTCCGCAACTTAATTTATCTGAACGTCGAACAGTGAAACATCCTTCTGTAAACTGTTTGTAAGTACTAGGATTCATACAGTTCTCTAATTGTAACATATCTTGTAAATATAAGTGTGCAGACTTAGCATACGGAAAATGTCCCGAAGCGTGGAAGTAAGGAAGCATTTCTTTAACGCAGTTCAAATGAGCTTGCCAATCTCCCATGCGCTCAGCCCTTATAAACTCCTTCATAATTGATACCATATAAAAATATTGAATCCAAAGTTTTGCGGTAGGTCCACGTTCTTTATATTCTCTTAGTTTTTCATTGAACTGATCGAGTAATGCTCCAGATATTTCGTCGTCATTTTCAACATCATTATATGAAATAGTGTTGTTTATTATGTTTTCAGCAGTAATGATAAGATTTGCGTCCATGACGTCATCAATATCAAGCTCTTTCAATATTATTATTGCTAATGTTAACTGAAGTATTGTATGAGCTCAAACAGCTCTCGCATAAGCATGACCATTGAGCATTTTTTCTAATGACCCAGGTGCATAAATCAAAGAAAATATGTCTTTTATGCCGCTTCCTTGCATAATGTAACCAATTGCACCAAGAAACGACATGAGAAGATGAAATCCTCCGAGCCTAATGATGATCTTCGATAATTCAGACCCTTCAGGTGCGGCTGATACGATTTCTCGAACTTTTGCATACAGAGGCTGGTCAAAAGTAACAATACATACATCATGACCATAGCGTTTTGCATTTTGTAATGCACAAAGCAAAGTCGTGTATATAGTATTGTAATTACTAGCCGGTTGGTGAATAAATGGTAAAAATAAAATTTTGGATGTTGAAAAATTCGTAACATTATTTGTTAATTGTTCAATGAAACCATTCCAACCGGGTATTGAAAAATTCTTCCATTTACTATAGAACCATATCGCATCGACTTTTTTAAGTACAGATTCTATTACTTCACTATTATAAGCAAAATCATGGACAATTATTTTACTATAACCTACTACACCATCATTTTGGTATATCTGCAGTGGCACATGAGCTATTGCCGCGAAATCTGTTGCTGAAGGAGCTTCTTTTATCCGTTGTATCGGCTCTTCTAGTAAAACTGAACTTTTTGGAGTAACAACTTGAATGATACCCATTATGTGAAGTGTGTTATGACCGTCCAGCGTATTTACATTTATATCAGCATTGTCTGCAACATACTGAATGAATGTGCCAGTTTCTGGTGGTAAAATGTGAGGTGGACGGTGAAAAACTGCTGCTGTTTCGTACAATATAGTATCATTATAAGATGCGCACAAACGGAAAGACGAAAAAATTTGTATAAGACGTTTTGACCCAAATCGCCGATGAAAAAAAATAGAGAGACCCAATTGTAACTTTGATTTGAAAGACCTTGGTCGAACAGCAGTCATAATACTATGGCTAATATTTGTGCATACTAATTTCAAATGTTGTAAATTAAATCGCTTTTTTTTCAAAATAACTTTCTCCAAAAAATAAGTCAGTGACTCTGGAATTTGACTGTTAATATCTTCAAACATACGACCTGGCGGGGGGTAATGAGAATTATCAAAAACTGCAGATTGAATATCTTCTCGAATGATTGCTGCCGCAGCCTTCACGATTCTAAATCGCTCTTCTTTTTCATTTGTTGTTTTTTTTTCGTAGCTAGCTCGATTTAAAATGTTATAGTGATTATCAACAAAACATATTAATGTTGATGCTCCTGACTTTTCTGTTATAATAATTTTATCGCCATACTTCAACTTTAATCGTAACTTAATGGTTCTATTATCTAACGAATTGTTGCAAATATTTTGTAATTCGTCTAATGAAAATTGACAATCATCACTATTTTCGATGTGTGCAAATATTTCTTCCATTAAAAGATTCGTACTTTCAGATTGAGGACGACCGGCTTGACCCCCCGTAGTCGGTCTCAAGAAGGCATTATGACAGTCTTTATGATACTTAGCTTCGGCAGCAACTAAATCATGTTCGACCTCAATTCGAGTAATAACAGCTTTTGCTACATGATCAGAACGAGTCTGGGCTATATTCAGGATTGTTTCTTTGAATGAAAGTGTTGTTACATGAAAAATTTTACGCCGATACTTCAGTGCTTTTCTGTTTTCTAGCTCTTCATTCAATTCATTGCCACAAAATAAGCAACACTTTTTAAAACAAAAAAATGGTTCACTTACGCGTGCTCTAGTACGAGGTGGACTTATTTTTGATGTACTAGCTTGTTCTTCATCCTGTTTTCTTTTCAATGCAGCGATTGTACCCTTCCGAGTATAGTTTTTTCGACACTGCACATGAACTGTCACAGAAGTCTGGTCTTTCAGGTATTCCGAAAATTCATCACCTTTTTCAATACTTGCATTAATTAATGTCTTTAGGCCACGATCAACAGTAACTGTTTCGCTTTCGGTCAAATGTTTATTACAAATAAAGCACAACTGCGACATTTCTATTACAAACACAAAACTGCACAAATTTTGTTTGAAAATATAAGCAATAACTACGTGTTCTTACTACGAAAGAATGCTTGAGACTAATACTATTCTATCTAGGGAGGCCCTTCAAAAAGGAGCAGGTATACGAGCGTCGCCACGTGGACAATTGAATAGCAGACAGATGTTGCTCAAGGCCGTACGGTCATATAAAATGAGGGACTGGGTTTTTTTTGGAGTTTATATTTTTAAAACTGTATAATATGTATGTATACGCTACGAAAATTAATATTTTTACTTATATTATCGTTCTGTAACGTATATTACGGTAATTGACATGCATATTATGAAGAATACAACTTTTTCAACATTTTGCATCGCGAAATGGTGATTCTTAGGAAAAAAAGTGTATGAACAATTTTTATAGATAATTGCATGATGAATAATTTTTGTTTCACCTATTTTTATTATAAAACTTACCGTTTAGCTGGAAAACTCAAAAAACCGATTTTTGCAACATTTGACCTTGAATAAATTTTTTTTCACACTTCGGATTGATGTGGATAATTGACAAATTATGTATAATAGGGTTCCCAACATTCATGCCAATTTTTAGCAAGGTGCGAATTAATGTAACCTTCAATGTCTATTTTGACCGGACTATGATCCCACGTAAAATGTATCTTAACTATCGACGTGTCGATATTACTCAAAGGAATCGAGTTTCAACTTGTTTGTTTACTTTATAGATATTCTAAGAAGTATGTATAAAACTGACGGTTCATAAGTATTTTGACAATTATTCAGTTCCCATTTGTCGAAGACTCGGTTGCATCACAGCGTGAGTTTTGTCTTTTATCGTTACATTGATATTCGTGTAATATGCCTGTGGCAAATAAGCGTAAAAGAGGCCGTCCGAAGAAAAAAAAAACATGTTCTAGCGATGATGGCTCAATAAAAAATATGTGGCAATTAAAAATGAATTATTTTTATACTCAAACAGATTTTAAACTACGAAATAAAATGAAACGAACGTATTTATTTTGATAAATTAAATTAGAAGACACACAAGTCACAAAATTATATATTGAAAATCACACATTAGAAGCATTTTCTTCTTCGCCGTCTGATGAGTTCATAATTGTGTTCGGCGCCGCAAACTGACTGACTGACTGACTCCGTAGCACTACAAACCAGGGTGGGTCTTGGCGGCCTCGACTATCTGCCTCCATCTGGAACGGTCTTGTGCCAGCTCCCTCCATTCTTGTGATCAACTTCAAGGATAGCTAGATCCTTGTGGATGTTATCTATCCATCTAAGCCTAGGTCTTCCCAGTGGTCTTTTTCCTTGTGGTGCTTCCTCCCATACCCGTTTTATTAGTCGATCGTTTTGACTCCTTTGTATATGACCTGCCCATCGTAGTTTTCTGGTCTTTATTTCTTGAATGATGTCAGGGCCTTGATATATTTGCGCAAGCTCTATGTTGCTTCTCATTCTGTAACGGCCTGTTTTAAGGTCTCGGTATGGGCCATATATTATACGCAGGATTTTTCTCTCAAAGGCGCCGCAAACACGAGCATTATAATAGTTTTCGGAAAAAAAAATCCAATTTCCTTGACTTTACGCGTTTCTTGCTGCTCAGTAGAGGATCTGAACTCGAAAGTAACCGATTGGGTACATCTTGGTTACAGCTTTCTCTCGAAAATTTCCTGGCAAAATCTAGTCGGTACGACCGAAAATGCTTGTTATGTGCCTCTGCCGCGTCCTCGGAAAGCTGGTCAATTGCTAATAAGGTATGTTTAATTATTACTGCACAGTGAATTAAAATTTTGTGCATTGTAGGCATCATAGGATGCCAAGGATACAATTCCACATATAAATAAGATGTTTCAGATGCATATTTTTCATATTTTTCGGATCGATTATATATCCGCTTGAAATTGTTTCTAGGATAACTTTCAGTCTGTATATAAGGTCGTAGCAGATACCCGTTATTTCAAATGCTAATCTGGGATCGTCAAAAAATCTCCTGCTTGTATTGCCAAAGTTAGGCTTTGGAATATCAACTAATAAACCGGGTCTGGATTTCTATTTTTCTAGTTTTTCCAATTTTTTTTCCTCTTATGTTTTCCTTTCTCTATATTTCTTTACAGATAGCTTATAAGGCAAATGAAGAATACTCTCAAATAGTCGTATCCTAACATGTAGCACTGAGAGACCAAATTCAATGGTTTCAGTTATCACTTTTCTTTTGTAGTTTGTTCGGTTGAAGTCTTGAAATTACACCACAAATGTAGAATCGACTCATTGATGTCGTACCAGTGATTGCATTATATACCTTTCCGCCGACCTTGGTCATTATAAATTTGTGTTTTCCTACAAACTTTTCTCCATTTACATCAACCTCTGTTGGGACTAAAGACTTGATAAAATCATTAACGTATTTAATTGCTTCTTCTGTAACATCGACACTCTCTTTCACAAAAGGAAATCTTATTGGTCGACAGAATCGTGTAGAAGAGGATGTTGGATTTTCCCATAATACATTTTCATTTTTCACATCATATATTAGTTTTAAAGGCACGAAGGAGCTTGAAAATACGTTGACATCGGAATCGGCGTCATTTTCAAGTTTTGTTTATATTGTGTTTGCTGAAAACCACCACAACCCAATTAGGATATTATTTTCAGAGTATCCCGCCCTTGTTCTTCCACTGTTAACAATATATCTTACAGGTATTCGGATAGGCGCCGAACGGTTGTCTATTAAAAGCTGTAATTGCACTTCGGCACCGTTACTCGTTATCGTACATGATTCCGGTGCTGTTTAACATTTTTTTTTGTTATTTTGCAAAAGATTGTAACACGGAAAAAATTCTTATTTACCTTTTTAATGATTTTATACTATCCTTTCGTTAAATCGGCATCTATGAACATTTGTAGAGCGTCCATTGGTATTAGAGGTAATTTCTTTCCTTTACTTGATTTTGTTTGATAATATGCCTTCTTATCTTTGGTTGCAAGTGTTGGTGTACTGGTTATTTCTCTGAGAATATTGGATGCATCTTGTTTTCCTGTTTTTCTCAACTCTACTTACGCTGCAGGTACTAACAAATCCTCTTCCAAAGTTGCACGGGGGCCTTCGGTTTTCCTTTTCTTATTTCTGTTACTCGATTTTCTAAACGGCTTGCTTGGTCCACCTGCACGCATTTGAGTACCGGCAACAGGAATAGCGAAGGTTCCTTCTAGCCACGATTGATTGTATTTAAAAAATACGTCTTCTTTAAAACTACAAAACTGCATTTCAAGATCTCAGTTTGGTCTTCAGCGTATTCCTTGCAAGATAAAAGTTGATCTTTTAAATAGTTTAGTTTTTCTTCAAAACTGGGCAAATTCTCAGTATGTATGCGATCATATAAGTATTTTTCTGGTCACAATCCTTATTCCCGCGGTACTCCGTGTATCGAAAAAAAAATACCCATTATAAAGAAAAAACATATTTATAAAGATAATGGAAAAGCATCAGGCCATTGCGTTCGATACATACCATCATCTCGCATGTGTGGCCCATAAACAGATTTCACAGTTGAAGAATAGTAAATAAGATACAGTGGCGACATCTCGATGGTTCACTTAATAACACACAACCAGTACAAATCAACAATGTTATATAAAACCTCCATGTGATGGCGCGACGGTAAGTTAAAAAAGGAATATTCAAAACTCGATACACGAAACGTGCTACTTAGAAAAATTTGATTTTTCAATATAATTTCGGCTCCAAATTAAAAATATACATCTGAAAAATATACGTTATTTTAAATAATTTGGGGTAAGACTAGTAGCTGTATCTTAATTAGAAGAGTGAATAATCGAGGTTAAACTCAGAACTTTAAAGTTCACTTTCTTAGAAACCACTCAATGCACAGAAAATGGGTTTAATAAATTTTTTTGGATGTAAAATATTTATATTTATAGGCGATAATAAGTAAAAAAACACATAATTTTCTTTAAAATATTTAAATACTATAATTTTCGCCTAAAAAAATTGTATCTCGATAACTAGTGGTGCCATCTATAACTTTAATTGTACAAATCGATAGGTTTTTCAATTATCTACAACTTTTCTATTGAACATTTTTTCATACAACGTTTAGTTTTCGAGACAATCTGGAAAACCCAAAAAAAGTTACCATTTATGGGCCGCCATTTTGTTAGCAGGAAGTTACCAATCTTACCATCGATGTACAGGGTGCGCAATCTTTTATATCGATATGTAAACATTGAATAACTTTAAAAAAAAACTGATTTCTATATATGAGGTATTTTTATTAAATTAGGTCCTTTACAATTTATTGGGACTAGTTTTGAATAGTACATCGATCAAGTGGCCACCTTTATTGGTCAAAGCAAAATGTGACCTTTTTGCTGCGTTTTCCATTACCTTTTCAAGTATTTCGGGTGGTATAACGGTGATTTCGGCATGAATGTTTGCCTTGATCTCTTGAATGGTCTAGAGCGGTCAGATCTGGAGATCTGGGTGGTCAGTCAATGTCGCCTCTTTTTGACATCAGACGTCCAGGGAATTTCCGTTGCAGAAACTGGATTGTTTGATTTGCAGTATGGCGCACCGTCTTCTTGAAACCAATAACCATCAAGACCTTTTTCACGCATTTGTGGGCAGACATAATGAGCCAACATTCACCTATCGATTTCCATCGACTGTTCCGTATTGCGACGTGGACGGTCTCTCGGCAATATGCTTTGTGTTAACTGCACTTTATACGGAAACACATGCAAATCATCCTTCAAAATGCACCGCAAAGTGGCTCCACTGACACCAAAATGCTGAGCGCTGTGACTATACGACACTTTTGGGTTCTGGGCAACGCTCTCTCTGACCGCTTCAACCAGTTCATTGGAACGTCTTGGTCGTTGATGAACGGTATGTTGACGATCTCCCACAGTCCCGTACCCAACAAAATTCGAAACCAAACGACGGATACTGTTGTCAGACGATGCCTGTTGGCCACGATATTTTCGACGATATGCATGTTGAGTTAACACAACTGAACGACTATTTTTAATGTACATTGTCACTAATTTGGCGCGTTGTTTCGGTGTAAAGCGATTCATTATTAAAATTGTACTGAATTGACTTTTCAAAAACATGTATAATCAAATCAATAGATAGGTAAATGTCAAAGTTATTCAATGTTTACATACCGACATAAAAGATGGCGCACACTGTATGTTTTAAAGAATGTCAAAGTAAACACTTTACAACAATAAAATCGCAGGTCGCATTTTTTTCCAAAAACGGGTACTTCTTTGTCTAAAAAAAAGTTTCCCACATTTTGCAGATTTAGACTTATTGTAGACCACAAAGCCTAAGCGCAATCACGAATTTTTGAGCAGAAATAAATTTAAATGTTTCCTTCTGTACATACTTCTTGTTCGATCTTTAAAGAGGGTGGTGTTCACTGTGGCAAGTAAGCGTGGAATTCCGGTTACTTCTCGAAATGCATCAATCAATGTCACGCCGGGCGAGTAAAAGGCCTCAGAAGGAAAACCGAGACGAAGGAAAAGTATCCGTTTTACATCGATAACAAACAAATGATTCCAAAAAGTTATTTTCAGTTAATGGTAAAATTAATATAAAAATTACAGGAAGTTTTATTAATTGTGTTGTGGCTCGCAGTTATTTTTCTTTCACAAAAAGCGTTTTTTTTTGTTTGACCGTAATAAGGCTCCAGCAAAAACTCACATTTCCGATATTTACTATTTCCCCTACTATTAAACTTTTCCTGTGTTTTTCTATGTGCCATGAGATTCATTTTATGACTGGCAATCTGTTAGCAGTGAATCATACATGATTGAAGACCGAAGTTTTCCTTGTGATAAATTTTTATATCTCGATAAGTTCGTTAAATTTTATCTACAACGTAAAGAAAACCATAAATGATAAAATTTTTTGCTATACTGGGTGAATGAAAATACTATAAAAGGGTTTTTCATGGAAAAAGAGGAAAAATTTCAGATTAATTAAATCTATATTGTATGAATACATCTATTTTCTTTGAAATGAAGTTAAATTTACATGGGTGTAATTATAATTTTTTAAATAGAATATAGATTTTTCTATATTTTACGCGTAGAATGGATTATACATTTTCGGTCTGCCATATAAATGGTGTGTCTAATTTCTTATTTAAATTCTGTAATACCATCCTTTATTGGCTTGTATACCAAATTTGAGGTGTGTAGCTCTGTTAGTCTAGGTTGAACAGTCCGTTGAAACAGGCGCTTTTGATATTTTCATGAATATGGAGAAATTAGAGAAACGTGCAGATATAAAATTCCCTCTAAAAGGTTCAACGCTGTTTGAGATCGAACAAGAAATGAATTCAGCACTACAGGTTTTTTCTCCATTATATTCAACGATCAAATACTAGGTCTCCGAATTTAAAAAAAATTGCAAAGTAGTGATATTACAACTTCTGAAATGATACAGTTATTCCATAGAATCGTGCTGGGGAAAGTATATTATGAATGAGTGAAATAGTTGAGACTGTTAAAATGTAAAATGAATATGTTGGTAATATTTTATGTAATAATTTTGACATGGACAAACTGAGTGCAGTGTTTGCTAAGTATCGAGAAAAAATTGCAATGGAAAACGGTTTCATCTGAAAACTTGACATTGTATAATCGAAATTTCAGTGTATTCTTGCGTTCATGCACAACAATTGATGAATTAAGGGCCACTACTACACTTCTGGGAGTAAATAACAGTCAAAACATGACCAGGAAGACCAATCTCAAACAAAACAAAAATATTTTTGTTAGCCAATAAAGTTAAGGTGAATGATTGCAGGTACGTAAAATAAATGATTTTTATTGATTAACTTGAAAAGTATGCAAACAAGCGATGAAGTAAAAAGAAAATCATACACCAGCAAATTCGTCAACCGTCGCAATGGGAAAATCAATCAACTTAATTTCGAATTGCTTTTCCAATTATTTTATTTGCCAAATTTAGCATTTAATGACTATAATCTATTCCCTAATCTCAAAATATAGTTCGATAGATTATGATTTGAGAGCAACGGAGAAGCTGGAGGTGCTGTAAATAAGTAGCTCGATAAATTGCAATATAAAGTTGGTATAACTGCATAATACCGTTAAAAAAAGTGTATTAGCCTCCTCAGTCTTTCTAAAAAATATGAGAAAAAACTGTTGCTTTTTGGTCATACGTATATATATATATATATATATATATATATATATATATATATATATATATATATATATTTGAGATTTTCTTCTCTATGTTGCCAGATAACGAAAGTGTCATCTATGATGATATAAACAAGTCGAAGGAGCCCCGATGGGATCGCCGCTATCTCCTGCATTCGCTAACTTATTATGGAAGACTTTGAATCAAAAGTTTTGGAGACCTCTTCACACAAACCACGACGTAGATGACACATTCGTTATCTGGCAACACGGAGAAGAAAATCTCAAAACTTTCCTGGATCATATAAACAGTATACATTCAAAAATCAAATTGACTATGGAGACAGAACAGGAAGGAAAACTGCCGTGTCTGGATATCCTACTGAAGGGAAAAGAGGATGGCTTGCTTTCGCACACTGTCTACAGAAAACCCAATAACACCAACAGATACCTCAAAGCCGATTCACATCACCACCCCGCCCAATTATTTGCAGTAGTGAAATCACTTCCGTTTCGATCGCAGTCCCTTACAGATCAAGAAAATTACCACAAAGAGATGAACATAGCAAGAAGCCCTAACGAAAAACGGTTATAAAAAATAACATGTAGACAAGGCTCTAAAAAGCAAACACTTGGCCCCAAAAAATCGCGAAAACCAAGAGAATAGCTCCAGGGAGTGTATGAAATTCCATGCGGAGACGGCAGCTCATCTTATGTAGGCCAAATCAACCGTAAAATAAGCGCCAGAAGCGACGAACATATGAACGCTGTCAAGCAAAAAACAACTTCTTCTGCTCTGGCCCAATACTGGTTAAACACAGGACATAAGATTAATTTCTCAGGAACAAAAATGCAATCGAGATGTGGAAACCTGTCCACAAGAGTTATAAGGGAAGCCATTGAAATTTCAAAGAGGCCCAACAACTTAAATAGCAGAGATGATAGGCAGCGAGTACCTAATACTTGGAAAAATCTGCTTACAAAACATCAACCAGTACCACTTAGTAACGAAACAGATTACAACTCGGCAACGCAATTCTAAATAGTGGCAACAGCGCCCATGATTGGCCAGAACCATTAGGAAAACAAACGCTTTCGATGCACGCACGGGATCGACAGCACCCGAGTCGCAGGTGTCAGTTTGCTTGTAGACGCCATACAGTAAGCTTGGAAAATGGTGAATGAGATTTCACCGAAACGTCAGCTGCCTTACAGTCCTGAGAGGGACTCAGCACATTTACACGATTACATATATATATATATATATATATATATATATATATATATATATATATATATATATACGGATATCATATACGCAGAAGAGTATTCTTGTCCGGCTAGGTAAACAACAAAAACTAGAATATATTTTGGGGTATTGGTCCTAGTAGGGCCCTTCGAAAGTAAAAAACTTTTTCAGTTACGCCAAGCTTCTTTGTCAGAGCTATAATAAAATAATTATAATAATAATTATATACTTATTGTTAATGGTTTTTAATTAGACGACTAAAATGGAAAAAAGGAACGTTAATGTGCATTACTACTGGCAAACATCTAAAAATTTGTAATAATTTCAGGACGCAAACTGCTTTTTGATTTTTAAAGCTTTTTTTTTCAAAAAAATATTTATTTTATTTTTTTCAAAGTCAATATAACTTTTGGTTCATTTGACATTTTCGTTACTGTTTCATTACAATTTTTTTTTATATACTATGAACCTAAATTATGATAATTCCATTTCTTTTTAGCTTTTCCACCATAACACCACTGATTATCACTCTGCTTAGCTCATTAAAAATGGGTTTGCTCTGATTTTTCTGACGATTCCTGACTTTTTTTTGGCAAAGAAATATGCGTTCTCATTTAAAAATCAATTTGACCTTAAAACAACCCTAAGGGTTACCCTCAGATTCAACCGCAAGAGCGTAATGACATGAAATAGTCAATTTTCTTCAACTTTTATATTCAAAGTCTTGTTCCACAATGCTTAGTTTTCATGTTAAAGGATGATTTTTTATTAATTCACCCAAAGTACAGTTTATTTGCAAATGATGTTCATATTACATTTGACACCCCCGTCCTCTCCCCAAGTTAGACATACCTTTGTCTCCTCACTTTCCATTTTTGCAATAAAAGATCTGCGTTGCCAATAAAAAATCCACTTAATTTTGAGTCGGGTCATTCTTAAAGTTCTCAAATACCCGTTCAGTGTGAGAATAAAGGCCTTGATGTACAGTAAATAGCTTACATGTCTTAAATTTGCCGATGATATCATTCTTAGAACAGACAACATAAAAAATGCAAAGCAAGCATCGGTATTGGAGGCCATTTCGCGACTGAATATACAGTTTAACGTGAGTTCCAAGTACGGTCACGCGGTTTTTGCAATAAAAGATCTGCGTTGCCAATAAAAAATCCACTTAATTTTGAGTCGGGTCATTCTTAAAGTTCTGAAATACCCGTTCAGTGTGAGAATAAAGGCCTTGATGTACAGTAAATAGCTTACATGTCTTAAATTTGCCGATGATATCATTCTTAGAACAGACAACATAAAAAATGCAAAGCAAGCATCGGTATTGGAGGCCATTTCGCGACTGAATATACAGTTTAACGTGAGTTCCAAGTACGGTCACGCGGTTTTTCCAAGCGGTCACCCAATTAAGTAGTAACCGCGCTCGCAGTTGGTTTGAAACCAATTACTCAAAGAACTAATAGATTTCAGTTACAAAGGACCAAGTAATTCATTCGTTCATTTTTAAGCGTTCTTTTATGTAAAATTAAAACTATAATCATGAAATTTAAAATTAAATCCACGAAAAATTTGATACAATACGACTACAACTTACATAACAAAATTGGTTCTTGCAAAATTATTATAACTCATTTAATGAACAGGAAAAATGCTCTAATGTTAATTAAATCTTGTTTATTTGAATAAATTCTTATGTAGTATGACCGATTTTCAAACACACTTTATTTAAGGTTCATATTGTCAACATATTCCGAATATAGAAAATTCGTAACTTTTTCCTAAGGTTACGTATGATGGACTTATTCAAGACATAAAAGTTTATTGTGAAGAAGAGCGGGGTTTCCGATCATTTTAGATTTACTGCTGACTGCTGACATACTGCCGGTTGTAAACTGAATCTAGATGGCATAAAGAAAAGGAAGCTGAAAATTCCATAAGAGAATAATAAACGTTGGAAATATGGGCCCAGGTGCTGCTTGTTTTTACTTAAATAGCTGAAACGTGAGAGGAACTGCTTTAGTTGTATGTGTCGGGAATATTTATAGGTAGATTATATTTTACCTGATTTTTATTGGTTTCTTAGTTTCAGTGAGTGGAGACTTCCCAATTAATTGGTTTAGGGACCAGAGGGGTCCCAAATATCTCTTTAATTCGATCGACCCAATTTTTTTACTGTATTTCGAGTTGCTGAACATAATTTTTTTTAGGGTGAAAGTTCGCTTGAGAGGGATAAGATTGTTGCAAACAGATATTCGAAAATTCAACTTTTGGACTTTAATAACCTTTGATGGCATAAACATTTTTTAATTCGGCTTACAGCGATCGAAAGTTTGAATCAAGATCTACAAGTAACAATGAAATTTTTTCACCTTTAAACAAATAGCATTTGCCGCTTAAGTCTGGTTGATGTCGAGAGGGAAATCTACTTATAGGCTTACTGTGAGGTATTCGGAGACTTATCATTTGAATGTTTAAAAATATATTTAAATGAAGTTTTATGCCGATACATTTTTTCTTCAAAACATTGAACTACATCGTAGTAAAATGTATATTCTATCATCGACGTGGCATAATGTCGATTAAATACAGAATTATTTTCTGAGGCATCTACTCCCGTTCTTAAACATAATGTATCGAAAGACTAGGAGAACTTTTTAATGCGGCCTTATAGAAATATTGTTGTGATGCATCCTTATATAAATATTATATCGATGAATCATCGTTATTGTAATGTAAAAAAAGAAATATTATATCAATGAGTCATCATAACTTGTTATGTTTCTAGTAATGTCCTGAACTTGTATTCTCATATTCTATTAGATTCTATAGGTATATAAATAGGAGTAGGATAAGCGTTGTTCGTTTACTTATATTTGAATAGTGAAGGTGTTAAGAAGTAGTAATTAAAGAGTTGTTATTTACTGGAGAAAAGTGTCGTGTTCTTATTATGGGAACCAAGTGAGTGATTATAAGAGAGAGAAAATCATAACAATAAGCATATATACTCATACCAAAAATACTATATTTTAACTAGCAACTAAATTTCTTTCTGAAACAGTAACAAAATAAATTTAAACAGAAAGGGACAATGTTATGACCTTTTAATAAAGATTATGAGTTCAACTTTACCCTCTTTAAGAGTTCGGGGACTAACCTGAACTATTTTAGTATTAGTTACTAATTCTTAAATACAATGCTAATTCTATTCGAAGAAAGAAAAATCGGCTAAATGTGGCAAAAAAATGTAGCGTAAACTAGCACATGAAAAATGACAGGAAAAATAATAATGATGCCTAAACTGGGATGACATGAGATGAACTGGGAGCAGTGTTGTCAACTTTAAATATCTTATAAATATATCAAAATTATCCAAACGTTCTATATAAACTTGCCCCTTTACAGCTCATTTTGTGGCGCGATGCAAATAGCAGACGGTAAAAACCACTGCATTATATTTTTAATTCCTTATAATATATCGTCCAATCATTGTCCATAATCTACGATAAACATACCTATTATACACTGTCCAACACAAAATAATTTCGTCAGTTCTTAAAATAATATTAATGTGTCAATATATCGCTCAACAAAACATTACTTTTTTGGTGGAATTACCACGCCACTTCCATAAATGTGTGTGTCAAAGGGGCAAATTTTTCGAATTCCAAAATAAATTAAAAACAATATATTCTATTAGCTCATTTATATATATATATATATATATATATATATATATATATATATATATATATATATCAATTTATTTCAGCCTAGTTTTCATCCTTCCAAAACTGGATATAGGCCTCCCCCATTTGTTTCCAAAGTCTGTCTATTCTGGGCTCTTCTTTACCACATCAAGCCGGCATGTCTGACTATGTCATCCTTCCATCTCATCTGTGGCGTGCCTCTGGATCTCTTCCCTTCATATGGGCGCCATTTTCCAATTTCTGAATTCCAACGGTTGTCTTTTATTCGTTCGTTATGGCCTATTTCCATTTTAGTGATGCTGCTCTTTCTATAGCGTCAACTGCGTTGGTTTTTCTTCTTATCCACTCATTTCGTTTTTTATCTCTGAGCGATATTCCTAACATGTGTCGTTCTACAGCCCTTTGAGTTTTGCGGATTCTGTTCAAATTTCATTTTGTAAAGGTCCACGTCTGCGCTCCGTATGTTAGAACCGGCAATATATAATAATCAAATACTTTGGTTCTTAAGTATAAGGGAATTTTCTGATTTTTCAAAACATAAGAGAGTTTTCCGAACGCCGTCCATTCCAATCGAGTTCTTCGTGTTATTTCGGCTGTCTGGTTCTCCTTACTCGCTCTTATAGCCTGGTCTAAGTATATATATTCATTAACCTGTTCTATTTCGGTTGCATTTACTGTTATAACTTTTTGTTCGTCTGAGTTTGACATTACTTTTTTTTCTGAGATTCATCTTTAATCCTCGTTGGAGCGATATTTCATGGAGGTCGTTTATCATTGACTGCAGCTCTTCCCAGTCGGATGCGTTCAATATATATATATATATATATATATATATATATATATATATATATATTTATATACTATAAAAATATTCAAACCATATCAATATGCAGCCCAAGGTTGTATCCAGGGTATGGGACATTCTTATGAGAGAATAGAAACCGCGTTTTTAGTTGGCCAACATTTTGATAGATGGCGCTAGTGGGTCAAAAAACTAGTAACGTCATTTACTGACATCTGTCACTTTGTTAAATATGGCGATGATTTGTGCTATTTATTTCGTTGTTTTTGATTTAGTTATTTCCTTTTCAAAAGATTTTTTGGTGCTAGCTTTGTACAAATACTCTGTCAACGATTATCATTTTATGGCAGAGTTGTTCCTTTACCATCCAGGATCTTGATGAAATAATATTTTATACTGGCATTTATGGTTTCCTAATGGAAAATTTAGAAAAACAACACATTTTAAACCAAATGTACTTCTGTGCATATTGATCAGTTTGTTGGTGGGAAAAATTGAGTAATATGTGATCATATCTTAGTATTCATGGTCAGAGATGTATGCAGGAAATGGAAGCAAATTGTTCCTTTCATACACATTTTGAAAGGGTGCAACAAAAATACTTGCATTTAATTTCATATCTATATTGAAAACATGTATCCATATTTTGCGGTGAAATTTATATAATTGTGTACACTTTTTATAGTTTTTCCCGTTTTATATACAAAATTTCAAAATGTGTTAAAAAATCAATACTTTGCGAAATTAAAGAATTATCAAAACAAATTGAACCTAGCTTTATAATTTCCCACAAAATATCTTTAATTTTAGCAAATTGTATTGAGATATGATACTGAATATTCAATAAAATTTACATTCAGAACAGATCGCTTTTAACGAATTTCAAATCAAGATGAAGATAGTTATTTTTTAAAAGAACTACCAGTCTTTCCAACTCCTGGACTTTCTATAAATTCCCGTTAATATCTATCCTGCGCCCATTATACAAATAGAAATTGTATTTCGCAACACATTGATGATCCCATAAAATGGTTCCGTTCCTGATAGTTTTCGTCCATCCCGTGTTGGATATTTAATTCCCGATTTAATAACCTTAGCATTACAATAATAAAAAGGTTTCTATAAACATCTAAGTCTATTTAATAAAAAGAAATAAATAAATACGAAAGTATTCACAAAGAGAGACGTAAAATAAATATCTAAAACACTTCCAAAATAATTAAAATAAGCGCTTTTATCGGCCGATATCTTAAACCCATTTACTGTAATACTGTAATAAACCTAATCTTGAATAATAATACGTTTAAATAGCTTTCTAAGGATTAACAAAGAAAAAATAATAATGCATAAAGAACAGCTATTTAAATCAAAATAAAAACGATCGAATTTGAACCGGTTAGGCGCGTAGAATGTAACATTATTCAGAAGGTACCTCTTCTAACGAATTCCAAATCGTAGCTGCAGATAATTACTTTTTCAAAGCACCCTCTAGACACCCTACAAATTCGCATTAGTACCTATCTCGCGTAACTTCCACCAATAGAAACAGTACTTCGCGACATCTTGACGGCGCCACAGGGTGGGTCTGTTCACGAATTTTAATCTTTCATTCATAGAGGGCATTTTCCATTCCATGTTGGATATTTAATTCCCAGTTTGGTCTAAGCATCCATTATTATTAATAATTTATATAAAAAAAGGATTAATAATATTATTCTACGTCTTTCTATAACTAAAAGCTTCGATAATGTTTATAAAAACGCTATGTATTTTTAGGAGGTATTCAAATCTTTTTTTTTGTTGAACAGAAACAGTCATTATACGAATTTTTTTATGTACATATAATCAAACTAATATATTACATTATAGCGATTTTATTTAAATATTGTTTTGTTTCCATCTGCTGGGAAAATTGTTCAATTTAAAACATCTCCTAGGTAGTCTAGGCCACATGGTATTAAAACAATCCTTGACTTTAATTTTTAATGGTTTTCATTTGACAAGGGTACAATTTCTTCGACATATCTTTAAATATTTATATGAGCCACACTGCTTATTAACCCGCATAAAAAGTTTTTGGCTCAGATAAACAGTTAAACGATACAAAAGTAATAAAACTGGCTAAGTCTGATATGTCATCTTTTTTCTATATTTAAAGTTTTGATCGAAAAAATAAGATATACAGTCTCACAGTTCCCATGGTTAAAATCCATATACAGAGTGATTATTAGATTCTTTCATTTAGTGGAATATACTTTATGGCGCAGAATATTTAATAAAATGAATTATAATTAATGTTCTTTCCATTACTTTTGAAATCGGTTTAGGTTTATTGTAAAAATAAAATATATGTTGTTCTATCTAGTATATTACTGGTACGTCCCTGATTTACTTCCAAATGGGTTGTGAGAGATATGCATCAAATAATTTCTTTATAGTGTTGCTGAATTGAAAAATTGGAACAAGAAATCGGAACCACATTTTCTGTACTTTTTTAGTGTTTAACGTTAAATTTCGGTATAAAATTTGTTGTTAAATGTCATCGGTTTAAAATATATTTCATTCATTAATCAATCATAAATCAACTTGAAATATTGCTTTATTCACTTAACAGGTGTCTCTAAATTTAACAACCTATTTATGCAAAGCTCTATGAAGCAACAAAAAAGAATATAGAAACTAAGGTATAAATATTATATCTTTATTTTCCCAACCTGTCCATTTTCCACACTCTTTCGAATTTCCCAAGTTTTACCACTTTTCGCCAAAAATAAACGTCACTTCACCTGGGTGGCATACCCACACCTACAAATTTTGTTATCTTTTGCGAATTTTACCAATTGTATTTTCTATATGCTCCATAAATTTTTTTTATAATGATTGACAACGTGTCAATAATAAATGTTAAGAGAACCGTAAAATGTTATCTTTTCCTGAAAAAAAAAGATATTTTGAGCAACTTTTTATACTTTATTGCCTTTGTTAACGAATGTTGAAAGAAAGATATAATGAGAAAATACAATTTTATGATATTTTAACCCTAAAAATGGAACTTATTTCTACTTCGATAAGGAGCAGATTTTTTTGTAATCGAAAGCTGAAGGTTCAATTAAGAATTATAACTACTGAAAGAGGTTTGCTGAATCGTGTTTATGTACGTGGTCGTAAAACTTCCCTATTCGTTCATGTATGTATATATCCAAAATTATTGCATAAGGTATGAATGTTATTTATAGCTCCATTTTTTTTAGTTGGTATCTATAAGTTTTTTTTATAAGTTTTATCCCAGTATAGATATGTTGTCGTCCCATTAATTGAATTTTGAAGTTGTTCAAGTTATATTCATTTCGAAATTGTGTCAAAATGCCCAGAAACTTTATAGTTTGTTTTAAGATAACTCGAATAATATATTTGTGGCAGTAGAGTTTACGCTAGGTAAATATGGCAGCAATTATAGGTGTAAATAAAGCTACAGTTGGTTCGGCAAGAGAATACCCATGCGTCATCAATAATATTCATCTGACCTGAATCAAAATTAATTAGGCAATTCAACGTTTAAATTCATCAAGATGTGTCTATTGCGCCGAAGAACAGAACTAAATTGTATATTGAAAATTCCGTTATATTTTCGGATTCGCTATCAGGAAAAGGGAAAAATTACGAGATATAACATATATTACTTTCTTGGGCAAGTGAAAATATCCGTAAATAGATTTATTGAAAAAGAATTATCACAAAATGTAAAGAGGCAGAATGAATGAAGACTCCTTTGTTAATCGAAAAGAACATTGAATATACCACAATAAAGTTTACCTGCAAACAGGAATTTTTTTATGGTACAACCTATGAAAAGTTATTTATAATTTTTCCTATAGTATTTTTGAACGCAATATTTATAAAATATACTTTTGAATAACAAGAGCAATAATAATCATATAAAATTTAAAAAAAGTGTAAATAAAATAATAATCCTTAAAAAAAATAACAAACATAAATTTATTTAATCATATTATTTAAGTATATAACAGGCAAAAGCCCGACTAATACAGTTAACGAGAAATACGTCTGTAAAACCGAAATAATATCAAAGTACAAATATATGTAATAAAAATTTTAAAACTTTACGCAGATCAATCCTTGGAAAGGAAATTAAGCAACAACATATCAGATCAAGAGTAAACAATAAAAAATATACATTTGACAGTTTGCCTAACAAAACTAGACTTGGATAAGAAATATTGAGATTTTCTATATACTTCCGAAGAAAAAGAGCTCTTGCAGAAGCAATACATGTTCTTTCAATTAATGTTCGTTTTTTGTGAGCTATTTTGTATTTTAATTTCAGCTCCTTAAGCAGAATACTTAAAGATGATTTATCCAGACACACTATCTCTTTGTTTGTGAGTTCAGTATTTAAGCTATTTAGAGTTACATGCCTTTCTAAAACTAAAAACAACATTAAGATTACTAAATATATATCCATGATGCTACTTTTAAAGTTAGATTATATAAGCTAATATTATAATAGAAATGGTCCTCTTACTTTTTTAATATTTCGAACTCCTACTTTAGATCTTTTGGGAAGATTTTCGGTTTTTTCTTTTTGATATTCTATTTTGCAGGAGAGAAAATAATTGGATTGTTTTCTCTCCTTTTGCACATAGCATATAGGGTTTTCCTTGAAATTTTAAGGACAGTGTTTATTCCCTAAAAATAATGATAGAAAAATGTTTATTTGCAAAAATAAAATTATTTTTTGATCTCTCGGGAAGATGGAACTGATTCTGCAGGACCACCGTTTCTCTTCTCCAACTCGAAATACACAAATTAAGTACAAGCTGTTGTGCACTACGCATTATCTAAAGGAACAAATCGAACCTTTACTCTAATTTTTAATGCCTGATTATTACGACTGATTAAAGGAGTGAGCAAAAACTTTTTAAATTATATACGTGTGTCAGGCATTTAGACGCTAACGACAGATTTTAAGGTTAGAAATTTATAAACGTCTAATTTTAGTTTTTTAATAAAAGTAATACATGCTTACCGGAAATAAATTATAAAACAATACTTAATTGCTTTAATGTAAAACAATCTTCTGTTTTAAATTCACTTCAATGATTCAAATCTCTCAAAACACAATGTAAATAAAACTCTGTCAATAAAATAATGTTTTTATTGAATTTAAAACAAAGGCTGTATTCATAAAATAAAATGACTCGTTTGTCTCGGTTTTCTCTTTTTATCTTGCTCTACTCATGATGTTAGATTTTCTGCGACTTATGACTTGGATTAGAAGAATAATATTTTGATTTTCGTCCTTGATATGTTCATAGATTGATGACACATGGGTATTCTCTCACTGGACCAACTGTATGTTTCGAAGATTGTTTAAAAGTTTTGCTTAACAAAAATCGTTCAAAACAAGGAAGAAAATGCAATACAACTCCCGCAGATGATAATCAGATATCAATTTTAAGTGTATAACTTTCACTTTTTAAGAAACTTCTTATATCAAGACAAAGAATCTTACGTTACCTAAACTCTATTAATTTACATCGTAAGATGCCTCTTTGTGTTCCCAAGTTTCATGTTTATTTACTGGTTATCAAGAAAATCTACACCAATTTTGGCCGTTCATAAGATATTAAAGTTCTATTTAAAAAAAATATACCCTCTTTAAACCACTTATAATGGTTGATACTATATTTATAAAGCTTAGTTCAAGTCATTATATTGCAGAGGCTAGATAGTTGTGGTTCTAGTACTAACAATCCAAACTCGAATTTTTTGTAATTAGAGGGCGCCAGCTAGTTTTATAATAATAAAAACGAATGTTTATTTGGTTGGAAAACCTCAATAAAACGTAATTTACTGCTTAGTTATTGGGAAGGAAAGAAACAAAATAGAACTTTGAATTTATTTTCTAAGTTTAAAATTTTTTTTTGGAATTGGTTCAAAAAAATGTTATTTACTTAATTTTCAAAATGAATAGCGCGCTCTGTATATTATATGACCTTTAGGTTTGTCATTAAATGTTAAAGACATTTAGTCAAATTCTAAATATCTAAAAATACGCAGGATATATACAAACATAAAAATAAAACATCGAAAACAACCTTTAAATTAATTCATTTGACTTATGGTTTTTTAACTTGATTTTAATGACTGAGATAATTACAATAAACCTTTGTGTGTGAACGTTTTATAAGTGAACGTTAATATATATGAATTCTCTATATAATCGCATACCTTAAGAAAAATCTAATCTTTGTTAATGGTTTATTAGAATACTCTCTTTACATTTTTTCGAATTAAGACATATTAATAATTCCTAAAAACCTATATTTGATATGTCAATGTAAGTTTTTAAACCTAATTTCTAATATTTTAATTAATGTTTACAAATTTTCTGATTTTTTTCCAAATCTAGGTATTATTAAATTTGTTATTATTTTACTTCTCAGTGATGAAAAGAATTCCTTTACATAGAGAAATAAAATGGTGATTTATTATTACAAACGATATCCGCAAACCAAGTGTGTCACGATTTAAAAACAAAAAACTTTTAAATCAAAATATTTATATTCCTCAATACTATTTTTTTTTGTTATTTTTTGAACTATGTTTAAAAGTGGTCTAAGCATGATTTGTCTAGTTTCTCGCTCCCAAAATTAAAACTAATTATGCAATCATAGTACTCTAATGAGAAAATCTTTTATAATAATCAATAATATCTGTAATAATATTTCAATAACTATAATCTAAAGTTCTTAAGTAAAATTAAAAATAAACAAATACATAATTTCAACAAAAAAAAGTTGTTTTCAAGCCTTCAGGTGATGACGTCACAAATTAGCGCTGTGTCCTTTTATTGTAGAAGTTGTTGGTAACTTGCGCGATGTTTAGGCGCATTTTTCACATGTTTTAACGCATTTGATGACTATAGTATTAATCGACGATTTGTAGTAAATTGAGCTCTTACAAGCCCCATATATAAGATTACATATGTAATATAATATTTTAATAAAAAGTTAATCTAAAATTTAAAAATTAAGAATATTTAAAAAAAGAGGATAAAATTATATAAGCGAATTTGTAATAAAAAAATAAAAATTATATTTTAAATATAATTAAAATGTTTCCTCGTTTTTTCTTCCAAAATTTGCTCTGTATTTTATGCAATGTTTTTACTATTTTGGGAGAAGAACTGTAGGAGAATGTTTTATCAGTGCTTTTCCCAAAGGGATCGAAGGACTACGTGTTAGTGGCAAATCTCGATGGTGCAATTTAAGGGACCCTAGAGATTTAACCCTTTACTTGTTAGAACCATATACACCGATGTTATTTTCGTATATATTTACGGGGGGTGTTGTTTTAAATTCGGAAAAAAATAATCTTTTCTTTTCTTTTCTAAATTATTGTCTTGAAGTTTAGTGTGTGATGGTGTCAGATCTGTGACAATTTCGATATTTATTAATTATTTAATAGAAATTTATTGAATTTAAATATAAGTAAATTATAGTTTATAATAACTAAAACTCTCTCTTTTAATAAAGATATTTCTTCCCTTATTATTCATAAATACCATAAAAATCTATTTGAACAATATTTGTAAATATTTAGATGTTAAATAGGGATTTTTTAATTAAAAAAGAATTATTGTTCAATGTGTACATAATTTCAGAAAGTAATTTAATAATAACACATAATAAATATTTATTATAAGTTTGTCAGGTAATAACGCTTACCTGGTTACCTTAATAAGTAAAAATGTTGTTGATATTTGTGTGGCATCTTCCGATTCATATACAGTATTGGTGGATTTATTGGCCTATTAACTAAGCACAGAGTTCTAGTTTTATCTTGTTATTTGTGCAATTGAAATCAGTTTACCAAATAGTTAAATCCAGTATTTTATTAATTATCCATTAGGAATTTGTTTGTGCAGCTGGCTACCAATCTTATTTTAAATTATACAGGGTTCTCTATTTCGTTTAAGTGAATACTTAAATGTTTAACAAAGGGGTATTCTATGAAAATATTTTTTGTTATACAAGATGCTCCAAAATTTTTTGCCGAGCCTAAGTTAACTTTTTTAAATGTGTAGCGCCCACCAATTCACTCCCTCTTGTTTTTGGGCCTTTCCACTCAGAATCTGTTACAATTTAGTTAGGTAAGACCGTAGCACCAGAATTGTTACACCAATTCAATGTTTTCTTTTATCTGATTTTTATCCTTTTATTTTTATTACTTGTAAAAATTAAATTTAAACACCTCCTTTTTTGTTTGGATTACTAAATTTATTAACGACTAAATCTTTTCCACAACAAAAATTCTCTACAATTATCTTTATACAATCATCTTCTGCTCACACTTACTGTTAATTTGATAAATTTCCCGACAAAAGTAATGACATGTTTAGATGAGGTAAATGCATTTACCTAATTTTTTTTTCAAATTTTAATTTTGTACCCTAGAACTATTTATGAAAGTTTAGATTAATTTCCTATTACTAATTGACTCGACGGGCACGTGAAAATCCAGCTGTATGTAAAATAACTGTAGTAACGTGTGCAAAAAGCTACCTGAATAAACAAAACTAGTTATCACGAGATGATTGCAAAAAGTGGGGGACAAACCGAGGATTCTAAAAATTAGAACGTTTTTCGTCCAGTCAGTTGTAAAAATTTTAACATGAAAAGAAGGAAATAGTGGACAGTTGTGGATATGCAAAAGTGGAAATAATTCAAAGCTGAGGTATTTATTGCTTTTTATTTAATTTTTAATTGTTATTTCGACTTAGAAAAATTTTATCATAGCATAATAGTGACTAAATGATTCATGAGGCTATAATCTAATAGGAAAAAATTCGTTTTGCAGACATGAACACTTTTATATCAAATCTGTGTATCATATTATCAATTTAACAATTCACCAAACACTTTTGAAAAGACCTAGCACTCAGAAATTCTAATAAAATACTGAGAAGAGTTATAAGTACCTACAAAAAATTCATAAATTCCTAATCTAATAGGGAAAAGTTCGTTTTGCAGACATGAACACCTTTATATCAAATCTAAATATCATGTTATAAACTAGACAATTCACCAAACACATTTAAGAAGATCTAGCACTTAGGAATTTTAGTAAAATACTGAAGAGCGTTAGCTACCTAGAAAAAATTCATAAGGCCATAATCTAATAGGGAAAAATTTGTTATACAGACATGAACACCTTTATATCAAATCTGTGTATCATATTATCAATTTAACAATTCACCAAACACTTTTGAGAAGACGTAGCACTCAGAAATTCTAATAAAATACTGACAAGAGTTATAAGTACCTACAAAAAATTCATATATTCCTAATCTAATAGGGAAAAGTTCGTTTTGCAGACATGAACACCTTCATCTCAAATCAGTGTATCATATTATCAATTTTACAATTCACCAAACACTTTTAAGAAGATCTAGCACTCAGGAATTCTAATAAAATACTGACAAGAGTTATAACTACTTACAAAAAATTCATATAATAGAGAAAAATTTGTGTTAGAGACATGAACACCTTCATATCAAATCTGTGTATCATATTATCAATTTAACAATTCACGAAACACTTTTGAGAAGACCTAGCACTCAGGAATTCTTACAAAATATTGTTTGTTATGTTTTTAATTTTTGAATATTATTTCGGCTTAGGAAAATTTTTGGAAAATTGTATTAATACTTAATAGTGATTAACTGACAGAAATATTTTGTTTTTGTTTTCTTTAAGTAAGCAAAATTTTTTTTAAAGATAACGCAGTAAAATTCGATTTTTACCTAAACATTCCACTTTAATTGAATCTTGATTAAAAATATATTCAACATGTTTCGATACACGATAGCTTTATCAAGAATGAATCATTCTAATTTATTATTTCGGTGTTGTCATATATTTAATTTACATTAAAAAAATGTTTTTGGGTATTTTTAGGTTATAACGGTTTTTTTTTTGCAATAGAGTTTCACATAGCGTTATTGAAATATTTAGTACGTTTCGATGAGTAAAAAATCCCATATGATATTCATAAGGAAAAACATAGTTGACTCTGGTTCCAGAAAACCGAAAACCTGTAACTAAAATTTGACTAAATAGACATATTGTGACGCAGTTTTCAACTTTTCGGTCAAATTCTCAGCGCAGGGATATCGGTTTGGCGGTATCTACTTACAATCGGGATATCCCTGCTGTTTGAACTATTCAACGATTTGACTGCCCGATGGTCAAAACATCCACTCGGTGGTCGGTTCTCGGGCGCCACCCTCGGGATTAATGTGGTTGAGGGCCCACTTATGCACCGCTTGTTACAGTGGAGAAACGGCAAGCCAGGGGTCAATTGGATGTATTAATGCTGGTTGCCGGCTGCCAATTGTAATCTGAAATGTTGGAAATGGGAAGTGGGTAATGAAACAAACAGTTTTATAATATCCTGTATCCTGTATTCTATTCTTTTATAAAGATATAGCCTAAAACTAATTTACAACCTAAGATGTACAACAAAATAAACAATAAAACGGTATGGAGGGCAAGAATATGTTATAAGAGCTGTTCACAGTAGCTCGTACTTATCGGTAGCGGTAGACGGGAACCCGGTGGTATCATTCACGACGCTATTTACGTTACCTCGTACTATGCGTTTGCGACGCTATTCACGACGAATTGTACTTAAATTCTCGGCACTTTGTGTTAAATCCGCGGACGCTGTTCAAAGTGCTTCGTACTAAAAATTCAACCGACAACTGTACAACAAGATATGTATAACAGTAACCAGACATCGACGGTGGTACACAGCATCTCTACACGCGGCGATGGCCATAAACGTTGAGGCGGCAGTTGTTAAGCGCCCTTAACAACGGACATCCGAGGGCACCCGGCGGCAAAACACATTTCTGGTTAATACGGAAATAAAAACAAAACTAACGGCATCCAGTGCGTGTATGTATAGGTGGTGATAGGAAGGAAAGAAAGGAATCGATGTTGCCCGTACTTTTAAGGATCCTCGACAGTGTCGGTAGGATGGAACGACATTGCCCGTACTTACAAGGGTACTTGACAAGGTCAACCAATAGCGATAGGAAATTTGGAAGGGAACCGACACGGTCCGTACTTATAAGGGTCCTCGGCAGGGTGAAACAACATTGCCTGTACTTACAAGGGTCTTCGACAATGTTGGCCATTAGCGGGGTAGGACTCAAAGAAGGCGCGGTCCGGCGAGCGACCCAGACAGTCCATTGGGACTATTCTACCGGATGGAGAACGTGCAGTTCTCCCCGAATTAATGGTAAGTTTGTTGTAATATAAGCAAATCCCGGATTTCATTACTTATGGACTTACCCCTGTATACGCCTATATCACAATCAAATATTTTCTCTATTCGGTAAGTATTATTTTGGTCATTCTTTGGTGCGGGATCCCTTTTGACTTTTCGTGCTTATTTTTCTATTCGAGTAATTTTTGACAATTTATTAATTTTATTCTTTGCTTCTAATTACCAGTGAAAAAGTGCCTATGTCATATTTCTAGAGCATAGTCATCATTGGGAACTTTCCTACGTCTTTTGTCATCATCAGCCATGTGTGGCAGGGAAAACCCACTAGAAATCTGCATTGTCTATATCGGTAATGAATTTTTTTTCTCAAATAAAGGGGGTGTTTCGTCCCGGTACCAACTATAGACTCGTCAGTGGGATTCTAGTTGGTACCTTTCCAGACACCCTTCTCGTCGTACTTATTATCGGATCTGATATTCGAAGTTATTTCTGGTCGGAAGATGGCGGTAAGATGTTGAGCAATATGACAAGCTTGACCTTAAATAACTGGCCCAAGCTCCCACTACGCCGATGAGTGACGGCGTGGGGTGATCGCGTATACAATACTGCTGTATGCGGCGCGCGATTACTATGGACGGACGCTCTGAAAACCGTCGGAAAATCGCAATTCCCGGCATGGCGCGGCAAATTTAACTATATACCGGCAATATTGAAACTTTAAACATTCTTTTCCCGCAAGAATCAGGTTTTTCAGATGTATAATAAATAAATTAAATTCCAGCGAACATAATCATACCCAAAAATTTAGTAACTTTGCTACACCCCTCGTTCTGACCTAACCAAATATAATTCTAAACTTAGCCCAATCTTCTCGTCTTCTTCGACGGCTGGTGGAGTGGATTCCTCATGGCTGGTAGTGGTGGTACCTTACCGATTCCCATGTTGATCCTAAGGCTGACGACGGCCAAAAGGATAAGGTCGGTACTGAACAGCATGGCAGCATCAATGAACTTTAACGAATGTTTGGTGCTTTTGGCCGCCAGATATAGCAGCTCTTAATGAGGCTATGGGCTAGTCCATTTCGTCATCCTAGATGTTATTAAGAGCGACCTGCGGCTTAGCAGCAACTTGGCGACAGCTTGGTAACAGTTTGGCAGCATCTTTGCGGCAGCTTGGCTAGGAATCAAAAGTGGTAGGTGCAACAAAACCTTGCGATTGGATGGCGGGTTCAGATGCTGTCCTTCTTCCGGTAGGCAGTCCACAATCTAAAAACAAAAATACTATAGACCAGAAATACAATTGTTACCCTTCGGCGAAATATCCGTACGCCTAATTCACACTTGTATTGCTCGAATCGGTTCACGTTGAACACTTGGCGGTACCTGTAGTTACAATTGGTTCTTCGCTTGTCTCCCTCCGACTTCTTATTCTGTTGGTGCCCGGAGCTGGACATGCTTCTTGTTGAGCGGTCGGCTTGAAATTGGTGCAATTTTTGAACGGTTCTTAAATTAATAGTATTTTCGGTGTTATCGCGCATACAATACTATAGGCCATACAAAAGTGTTTACACATTTAAAAAGTAAGAAAGTAGTCGATCTAGGAAAATGCAAGATTTTATTTTATTTTTTTTTAATATCTCAAAACCACAATAAAGCAGAACCGATTCACAAGCACTAATAACCTACTGAAATAAATGCCTAAAATTTTCTTTATTTAACTGCCCTTCTATCTGTTATAGTTTTCGAGATTGCAATGCTGTCATCACCAATTTCGGACACACTGTATATCATACCCATATTAAACATGGTAAAGGCAGCATTTTTCTGTGTGTTATTTCCTATGGATTAAGACATTAGATTTACAGGTGCAATATATTGGCTATACATCTAGTAATGGAGATTTTAATGGAGAGTTAACCTCTGTGAATTTTGCTGTGATGGGAGAACCAGAGCGGAATTCACAGAGAATTACTGTCCATATTTTCTTAAAAGAGTTCATATTTGATTTATCGCGATATAATTCGATTTGTCACAATCAGAAGGAGCGGACTTATAACGCAAGCATGCAAATGCAAGTAGATGGAAAATATACACAACGATTGTATGCCTATAAAATTTAATCCAATAGGTGTATTAATATAACAATTCGACTGTATTATTTAGCAACTTCGACCAATTCGGGTAGTTGTTTCACTTTACCCTTTAATTCAATTTTAACAAGAAGCTGATAAGGATAAGGTATTTTGTTAAAACATTATCAACACGTAAACATAAACTTAATCTCATCTATCGATTTTCCATTGAATCAACAGACAAAATGGCAAACTTAAGTTTCACAGCCTACTAAATTATTAAATTCACCCTGTACCTTCCCGACAATAAAGTTATTTCGCAAGATGATCGCATTTTCCCCCTCCTGAGCCGACAAGAAGCCGCGTGCTGAACGCCTCGGGCGGATGTGGTTAGCGAGGGGAAAGCCAAAAAAGAGATTGGAAGGAAGATCTATAGGGTGCGTCACAAAAGAAAATTTAAAATATTGTTTCGTAAATTGGGTTTGGGGTAATTAAATGGATAAATATTTAGAAGTTCGACGAATAAAAATGGAATTCTTTAGTCAATTAAATATGCAGTTTCTTATTTGGGTTGCTACTTACGATTTTTTCCGATTGTTTTTCAATTACATGCTGTAATACATTACCAAAAAGCAAATTGAGATATTTATTAAAAACTTCCTAGCTTGTTTTTCATGACAGTGCTTGAGTTTACACAACAGCTAAAGGACTTTGCGTTTAACTATTTTGATCCACCATCTCTCTTTAGTGGGGGGGGGGGGTGCGATGATGTCACAAAAGTAGAGGAAGCGTGAGGGAAACGCCAACAACATTCCCATTTCTAGTGTAAAAGGCAGGGTCCGGTCTATTTTTCTGAATCCGCTTGGGGAGAGGGGGCGATTGTACAAAAAACAAGTTGTCGACGAGGGGGGGGGGGAGATGTCAGCAGCATACACATTCCTAGTATAAGAGGAGGAAACGGGTCTATTTTCCTGAACTCAAAGCTCTTGGGGCGGGGGGAGATTGTTCCTCCCCCCTTGGATCTGCGCCTGCTTTGAGCCTCTTAGCCTAGATTTGGTTTCATCAGCTTTCCTTGGTAGTTATTTAGATAATATAAAATCTAGGAAAATAATGTTTTTTCTTGCAAATTTCCTTACATTCTTCTATTTCAAGGTTGTGGAATACGATTTTGGCTTTGAATTTTCTAAGTTTTTCCTTATTTTTTCCGGAAAAAAAAAGAAAAAATTTGAGTTAATTTTTTGACCTAAATTATTAAAATTTTCTTAAATCCACAATTTTTTGATTTGTAGAAGCTTTTATATTATATAAAATTACACAAAATTGCCCTTTTTAAATTGGAAAAACCAAAAAAAGCGACTATGAAATTTTATAAACCAAACCGCTGAAATATATTCTTTTCATTCTATTTAAGTTTTAAAAAAAGGTACTCGAAAAACATATCTCCATATTTCTAATTCATTTTTGTATATCTTTGGCTTATTATTTTTTACTCTTACATTTTGCTTCTATAGCAGGAGTAGGTATTAAACCACCTGCTTTTCCATTCATACCTTTATCAACATTCTTCCCTGGCAGAGACCCCTCCCCCCCCCCTCCTTGGTTCCGTGGCCTTTGTTGCGGAATAGCATTTTTTAATTATTACATTCTGTCCCATTACGAACTACCGCGATCGATTTTTCGGAAAAGACTTTGGAAAATTTTTAAAATTTGGCAGTCGATGAGGACAATTCGGCTAAAAAATTGTTAAGATGGTGACACTTCCGATTATAGCGGAAGTCATTGCCTTTTTGCTTATTTTAAATGAAACATCCTATATGTTATTTCGCTTCTAGATTCTACGCAAAATTATAGACATATTCCATATCCTATATCTAAGTCTGTTCTTGATATATTTTAAATTTTATGTCAAAAATGGCGTCTGCAGGCGTCAACATAACTATCAATTTCTCCTATATAAAACCATTTATTGTTTAACTGGGGCTGATTTTTTTCTAGAAGTAGACCTACTTTAGTAGATTGTGTTGTTATTTTGATAATAAATAAATACAGGGTGACCATAAACTAACATTAGATATTAACTTACAAAAAATCGTTGAAAGTCAATTTTTTTAAATGTAAACACACTATTTTTATAATATTATCTTATTTAGCATTAAAAAATAAGAATTACTTTTATAAGATTGTCTATTCCAGAAATTTGAAGTTTTTGAAATAATGGCCTACACAGGGAACAATTTATTTCAATAAATGTTCAAAATTTTCTCTCTGAAATTCCAAATACTTCTCGCATCTCCAAGTTAGTTTGTCATGGGTGACCGCTTTAAGTGACTGGAGATAAACTTCGAACGGGTTCGTTATTCTTCTATACAGCCCTCTATCGTTTTCACTGGATTACAATAAATGGTGTTTTTTTTTATCGTTCCCCATATAAAATAATCTAAGACAATCAAATCAGGAGAACATTTTTTGCAATGGCAACCTACTTGTTCTAGAATGTATTTGAGCTCTTCCTGTTTGTAGAGTCACTTGTCTTAACGATGCCTTAACGGAACAAAATTTTTTGAAATATTTCAATATTGGTTTAATAGTGTTCCGTGACGGTTTCTGTTTATCTGGATATCTATCAGTAAATGTCTGGCATGTTCTTGATAAAACTTTGTTACATTCCCCATACATAATAAACCAAATTTAAATAATTTAATTACCTCGACATGATTTTTATTAATAATTGTCAAATGGCAAGAAATAGTAACATTTTTGTATTGCCCTATTGTTATCTTTCGTCGAGTTTTGCCATCAAGGTCAATTAATAACAAAACTTAAAGTCGTATAGCGTTTTTACAATACAAAAATGTTAAAATGCCAATATTTTTGAAAAACTACAAATTTTTCGAATAGACAACCTTATTCAAAGTCACCCTTATTCTTAAAACTAAATAAGAAAACATTATAAAAATAGAGTGTTTATATTTAAAAAAATTGACTCTTAATGATTTTTTTCAGTTAACATTCAATGTTAGTTTTTGATCATCCTGTATTTATCCGTTATCAAAATAACAACACAGTCCACTAAAGTAGGTCCCCTTCTAGAAGGAAATCAGCCCCAATTAAATAATAAATGCTTTCATATAGGAGAAATCAATAGTTATGTTTAGATTTGCAAACGCAATTTTTGACATAAAATTTAAAATATGTCAGAAATAGTTAGACTTGGATATAAGACATTCATGCGTAGAATCTTAAAAAGGAATAACATATAGGATGTTCCACTTATAATAAGCAAGAAAGCATCAATTTCCGGAATAACCGGAAGTGCGACCATCTTGAAAATATTTTAGCCGAATTGCTCCCATCGACTTTAATAAACTACCAAATTTTAAAAATTTTCCAAAGGCTATTTTCCAAGAAATCGATTTCGGCATGGGACACACACTGTATATCTAGGTGAGTTTAGGTTGGTTCAGGTTAGTCTTGGTTAGTTCAGGTTTGCTCAGATTTAGTTTAGTTTTAGTTAGCATAACTTACCTGAACTAATTGAAACTAACCTGATCTAACCAAAAATTTTAGACGACTAAGATTAATTTTAGGTTAAAAAATAAAATATGCTGTTGACTGAAAAAACCAAATTTAATAATTTTTTTAAATAAAAGTTGATTACATGAAAATATTCTACGTCTGGCAATGTCGCTATAAATTTTTTGCATTGTCGATAAATACTTGAAATGTTAACGAAATTTACAAAATTTATTTTCTTTTTTCATCAAAAATACGAAGTATTTTTTAATTGTTGTTAAAATTAAGCAATATATATATATATATATATATATATATATATATATATATGTATATATATATATATATATATATATATATATATATATTGGCAATGTCCCTAACGAAATTTACAAAATTTATTTTCTTTTTTCATCAAAAATACGAAGTATTTTTTAATTGTTGTTAAAATTAAGCAATATATATATATATATATATATATATATATATATATATATATATATATATATATATATATATATATATATATATATTGGTAATGTCCCTAGTGTTAAGGACATATAACTAAGCGATCTAATTTTCGACTTTCGTCAAAGTGATTGGATGTTTCGTCCCGATATCGGTGGTGGACTCATCAGTGGAATCTACCGATATCTTTCCAAGACATCCTTATTGCCCTTTCCACAAACTTGGACTCCTATTTAAGTCACGTTTCGCCGGAAAATGGTGGTAAGATGTTGGTTCCACAACATTCCCCCCTAAGGCATTTGCTTACCAACTTTGACTGTCATAGAAAGTCCAAACCGTAAGAAAGAACAGGCCTGATAGGGGAAATGTGGAACGGACATCCTAGGTGTTCTTCCAAGTTTCAGGTCAGACCAACGCCAACGGCGGTTTAGACCCTTGTCTGCCGCCGTCTCTGCTCGGGCGCCAAGACGCATTTAGCAATGCCCCTGGTATTAAGGACATATAACTAAGCGATCTAATTTTCGACCACCGGCTGTGTATGTGGATATATCCACTGCTATTGCATCTCACACGGAGGAATCCGTGAAAGTCGCATAAACATATATACGCCATCCGGGGAAGGTCGGCGAAGCCGCGTTCAGTATTTGCATGCTTCCTTCCGATCTGTCCTTTGCACAGCCAGGTGCATGTCGGTACCCTGATGAGTCTAGTAGAGACGAAACATGTACCCCTGCCGTATCACTATGGCGGGGAGGGTAAGTTTTAACTTTTTTCTCGGAATGGTGGTACAGGTAGGCCATCATCTTGATGGTGGAGGAATAGGATAAATTGTGTTCCTTAGCAATTTGTTCAAACTATGCGACCTCTAACACAGAAAGGATATGGTTGGAACGCAGTTTGCATTTACTGTTCGCATTTTACTTCATATATATATATATATATATATATATATATATATATATATATATATATATATATATTACGCAGAAAGTAATTTACCTAGTACAAGCAATAATTAATAAAAAAAATTCGATATTTTTCCGAGAAATGGAAATAATTTTGAAATGAAAAGTGTCTTTTCCTGTTTTTTTCTGAAAAAATAAAGCAACTGTGGAGAACCAAGGCCATAATTGTGTGCTAACCAGTGGAAAAATTATTTTAGAGGTGACGAGGAATAACTTGTTTTCGTGAAATAAATTCACTGCAAGTACGTGCATTTTAGGGAGAAAACTTTTCTATGATATCTCGTATAAATTCCTTTAACAATTACAAAAACAAATTAAACCAATTACAATGTTCCATTTTCCATTAAAACACTCGATTTTCGATTTAATATATTTTTACTTTTAAAATTCCTATTCCGAACGTTACACTTTCCGCATAAAAATAAAAATAACAAAAACCTTCGCATCGGACTTTTACTCTACATCTGTTAGTCCTTCGGGACATTGCTAACCAAAAGTAATGTTAAAATTTAAACGTACCTGCAATTTTTATCGGAGATTACGTCCCGCAGGGCACTGCTGTTTAAAAAAGAGCCTTAAAATAACCTTTCAGTTGAAATTAATGATTTATTAAAGTTGTATAGCCGTCTCTGAGCGGCGGGGGGTAGGGAAGTCAACTTGTCCCTTTTTAAAAAGGTTACTGAATTGGGGAAAAATAGCTGATTTAAAAAATTGAACTTTAGAAACCATAAACCTAAGAATTACTTTTAGTAAATCAAGGATTATTTCATCTCATAAATACAACATTTTTTGGCGATGCGTTTGCCGTTGAAGAGTGCAATTTTTATTACTTTGCTTTCCTGATGACTCACTATTACAGAGGAACAATTGTGTTGTTATTTCGATTAAGTGAAATCTAGGAAAATAATAAGGTCGTAAAATATGATTTTGGCATGGATTTTCTTCAAGATTCTGAGAAACACGAAAAACATCACGCTTTACTTCACAAAGTCACTGGTATGTCTGGAGAAAATACCGAACTTTAGTAATTATTTTAAATATTACTAGCTAAAATACATTGTAAATGATATATTTCAACTATTTTTGTATAAATTTTAGCAAATAAATTAAGAAAAACTTGAATTTTAAACAAAAAAGCAAAAACAAGTTTAGTAAACTTCAACGGCCCTTCCATTAGTGAAAACGCCAAATATTGACTGCGAAGTTGCCAAATGTAAAATCCTAATTCGTTAGGCTTTAAACTAGTCCACCAAAAACAACAAAATCGCAAACTTTGATCCAAGGTAATCAAATCGTACAATTTCTAAAAATGTTCCATTTTTTGCCCAGACCGTAAAAGATCACTTTTTCCTTTTGGAATTTTTCTCGCTGGCTGGAACAGTTTTGGTACAGCGAAACCGCAGACCAGAAAGTTTGTAGGGTTCATTGCAATTAGGAGGGGTTAATGAAAAACGAACCGAAATCGTGGCAGGCCACAATGCAGATGGGTAAATGATATAAGACAGTTTGCTGGAAAAGCCTGGCTCCAGAAGGCGAGAGACAAATCCCAGTGAAGGACCATCGGAGAGGCTTATGTCCAGGAGTGGACGTTAATGGGCTGAGGAAGAAGAAGAAGAAGAAGAATGAAAAACCCGATCCACCTGAAGAAAATTCTTAAGAAGGTCATTGTTGTCCAAGAGCATGCGGATATCTCTGAAAATCAGGGAGCAAACTTCCACTTGAAGTTTCTAGAAACAATTACAAAAGTGACCTGATCCACTAAAAACTATTAAAGGAAAGGATGGGAACAGATAAGAGCAAATATGATCCTTAAAACCATTTATATTTAGAGGGAAAAGCATGTGTAATATTAAAGATCAAAGAAGGGAAGAATATGTTTTTTGGGTTCTTTTCTTAATAGCTTTATTAGAAAGAAAAGAACATATATGTATTTTGCAGAAATCGTATTTATGCTCTGACAATATGGTAAATTATTTCCGTTTCGTAACAAGTGACTAAAATTTCTTAATCACTTCTCTTGATTTTTCCAATCAAAAAAGTGCAAAGTTGTGAAATTTTAATGATTCGGTGCAAAAAATTAAATATTAATTGATTAATTAATTAAAATTTTTTTTATGTATTTCCGGAAACTGAAGAAAAATTGTGGAAAATCAAGGTAAAAATCATGTTCTACGACCTCGAAATAGGGAGTATATCAAGAAATTTTAAATTAAATTAAAATTAAAGATAATTACTAATAATTGTAAAAATTAGAAATATTACTACATATTCATTGGTGGTAATAATAAGAAATTAAAAAGCAATACTACAAGATATAGTTTCCACTGACGAAAGGTAGAAATACGAATCTAACTAGAAGGTAACATTTCTTCTTGTTTGTACCATGTGCTTTTTTTTTATTAGAAGTAGGCGTTTAAAAGATGGTAATGTTACCAGGAAGATGACGACAACGCTGTTTTGTCCTAATTTGGGACTCATTAGGCCATTGCATCCGGTACAATCCATCATCTCGCTGTTGTGTTCTATATACTATTTTTAAACTGAAAATGCAGCAAATAAGACAGTAATAGCGACATCTCGATGGATCACTCAATATCACTAGAGCAACATTCACTAACAATGTTACATAAAACCGTCATGTCATGCCGAGACGGTAAAATAAAAATAGAAATATATCGAACTTAATACACGAAGCATGCTATCTAAAGGAAAGAGGACAAATCATTCGATATCGGTGAGCAAACTAATCACGGGCCTCCGTAGTTCAAGCAGGGGTTGCATCAACGATCTTCCTCTGAGAGCGCTGCGTGTTTTTTAAGACAGCAATTTTAAAAAAAGAGAGATAAGTTATATATATATATATATATATATATATATATATATATATATATATATATATATATATATATATATATATATTCTTTTAATAAAGAACATTCTATAACTCCGACATGAATTGCCCAAAAATACATTTTTAAGTTGATTTGAAGTCAAATGAATATCAACATTATAGTCAATTATTGTAAAAAATCCTACTACCTATTTATTTTGTGATTTTTGATATTAAATGTTTAAAATTATTACCAGCAGCTAACTTTTATATTAATAGAAATAGTAAATGATATCCGAGGGTCCTTCAGTGAGATCGGCGCTGGCTTCCACCAAAAAATATATTTTTTTTTTGATAAAACACTCAATATTAACTTATATTTGAAATTAAATAAAAAATCATCAACATTTATAGTCTCATCATCTTCTCACTCTGATACATTAAAGTCTTCAAGTAAATTTAGACAAAGTGGAAACCAAATATATGTTTTGCAGTTTTCAATCATTTTCTAGTATCTTTATAAGTAGTTGTTTCCTTCTTTTAATACATTTTTAACCGACTTCTATAAGAAGGAGGTTTTCAATTCGTCGAGTATGTATGTATTTTTTTAATGTATGCATACCGATTACTCCGGGTGGCACCGGTTTGAATGAAATTTTTTACGTTATGTTCAAGAAGTTGCTGCGGTGGTCCCGTATTTTTTTGGACAAAATTGGTGCAGTAATATCCAAGATGGCACTGATAATATGGCGGCCAAAAAAATTAATTTTGTCCGATTTTCTTCAAAATTGGTATGGGGAATTTTTGGGGTCGTCCACAACGAATCTGAAATTACTTATTAAAAATTCAATATGGCGGATCTAATATGGCGGACAAAAAAATTTAATTTTGTCTGATTTTCTCCAAAATTGGTGTGGGGGAGTTTTCGAGGTTGCGCATAATGAATCCAAAATATTTTCAAAAATTCAATATGGCGGATGGAATATGGCGGACAAAAAAAAATCAATTTTGTCCGATTTGCTGTGAGTCTGCGCTGTTGCATCTAAATTTTACGCTATTATAGATATTACATATAACTTCTCGATTGGTTGCAATAGAATGGTTAGACCTATATATGAAATATTGTTCAGTATCTTGGCTTTCTATATACTGAAGCAGCAGCGTAAACAACGACCCCGTGGTGCGGGGGGGGGGACCCTTGATGAAAATTAATAAATACGAAGAATCAAGGCTGGTGCAAAATAGTAAGACGCTTTCAAAAATCTGTAGAGGGGCGCACATACTCTTAGTTACGCTACTGTACTGCAATTCTTAAAATTTAATTAATTTCGGTGGTATATACACATAGATATATTAAAATTTTTAAACTATTCCATGTATATCTTGGCATCTTGGCTACAATTGTAACAAAGTGAACAACCTATCAGAAATCCGTCGTTTTGACCGTAGAAATTATCCTTTACTTGAAAGTAAACATTACAAAAATAATATTATTAAAAATTCAAATTTCGGTAAGAAATAAAGAAATCTTCTTCTTCTCCTTCTTCTATCTTCTATATTAAGTCCCTAACCTGTTCCTTCTTCGATTTTCCTCATTCTGGACTTTAATTATCGCTCCACCTTTTCCGTGGTCGACCTCTACTGCGTGTACCACTAGGCGATTTATCTCGTGCGATCCTTACCAGTCTATCCTCTGTCATTTGGCTTATGTGTTTGTTCCATTGTGTCTTACGTTGTAGGACCCACTCATTAATGCAGTCTGTGTTGCATGATTGCCTGATGTTATCGCTTCTTTCTCTGTCTAGTAGCGTTTTTCCTGTTATTCGTCGAAGTATTCTCATTTCTGTACTCTCCAATAGTTGTTTCGTTTTTGTCGTCTCTGGCCGTGTTTCTGAAGAAATCTATCTGCCGTATTTAAATGGTTATTTATATGTATTTTCCTTTCAAGCAAAGAAAAGGAAAGAATTTGTACAACCAGTTTGTTTCCCGTAAACACAACTCTGGTTGTCTCTCCGTACTCGTTTCGACCACCTTATTGTCAGAGGAGCTGTACAAAACCTACAGAATAATTCGCTGGAAACAACTGCTATATAAAATATAAATTACAAAATATGTCGGTAGGATATTAAAAAACCTGCCGAGTACTAAAAACTTTGCACTATTCCGGTGATTGTATAGTTTGGCATTCAAGTCGGCAGGTTTTTAAAATCTTATCGACATACTTTGGAATTTATATTTTATATAGCAGATGTTTCCAACGAATGTTGTTCGACTCTGTTCCACTGACGAGACCATAAAGTGGTCGAAACGCGCATGAAGGGAGGACCAGAGTTGTATTAGTGGAAAACAAACTGTCTGTATAGATTCTTTCTTTTTCTCTGCTTGAACGGATAATACAAACAAAAAAAATAATACTTTAACAAGTCTATGACTCCATCCAGTAGTAACGTGGCTCGGTCTGACATTTGTGGATCATTTCAAAGTATAGTTTTGAGTATGTTTAAGGATTCTTCTTGGCTTTCTATATCTAAATCTATTGGTATGAAATTCTTGACATATGATTTTGTCTTCTTATCTTCTTAAGGTTGGATAATTTTGAAGAGAAACTTTGTCAGCTATCTTGTTGGAGAGCTCATAAAGTTAGTTACTGATCTCAATGATAAGTTAATCTTATTGATTTTTGGCGTGAGGGCTCATCGCGTATTGTCAGGTCTTTATATGTTTGTCTCTATTGATTTGGTTAAATCGTGAGGTGGTAAATTATCGTTTACTGTTTCTAGTATATTGTCCATTTTTTCGTCGTATGTTATGATGTCCCCAATTAACACTCATTTTCATTGTTTACTGACAGGATTTTGTTGAATTCATACGAAGTTTTTGAAGGACTGAGGCTTCATTTCAAGTGATTTGGTGGTATAGAAAAATAAGAATATTACCCGTTTTTATGCAGGTACACTGTTAAAAATAACCTTAAATTTAATACAAATTTAATGTCCATTCTACAATAAATTTAATAATTTTGTACTTTGAATCATGAATAATTTACATTTACTTTGAATTAAAAGCAAATTCATTGAAATGTCGGTTCGTTGTACAGGGTGAGTCAACAATTGGATGAAGTAGGTTTGTGCCTTTTCGGTGAAATTAACAAAGAAACTATGTTTATTGTTTGATACAGTTTATTTTTACGCAGATTTTAAAAATATTTAGGACTCTACAGGGTGAGTCAAAAAACTAGGACAGCATAAAGTTGTATTTTTTTAAATAGAACACCCTATATACGAATCGTATTTTCGATTTAACCTATAATTTTAAATCTTTTTTATTAAGGGTTTACTATAACAAAACTTTATAGTTTCTGAGATAATTAAGTTTAAAGAAAAAAAGTCACATTTTCAAGCATCAATTCAATCCTAAATAACGTCTTCAATTTTGTGACAAATATATTCAAATTTGGAATTTAGCAAGGCCAAGGACAAGTTAACATGTTATTTAATAGAGTAATAAAAACCCCAAAAGTTTTGTTCAATATATCCTATACCTATTTATAATAGTTTTTGAGATATTTCAGTTTTTCTTATTTTCCATACTTTTTTACAGAAATAGTCTTCATTATTATAGTAGCCATGTAAAATAATAAAAAGAAACTACATAAACAAACAGAATGTGGTTAAATATGATGAATACATTATATTACAACGGCAATAGTTTAATTAAACATAATGTGAAAAAATTAACACAACAATAACGACAAGGCAAATACATATTTACTTTTATACTAAATTGAAACAAAAAAATTACCTATTAAATACTGAGATTAATTATTTCTTTTTAATAAGTGTTCGAATAAACGACCCTCTTGTGCAATGCACAAATTTAGTCTTTTTTGCAGATTTTCTCGGACCCTGGACAAAATTAGTGGCGTTATTGTTCTACAGGTATCCCTAATCCTGTTTCGCATATCATCCACTGTTGTTGGTGGATTAACATACACCTTATTTTTAATATAACCCCATAGGAAGAAATCTAATGGGGTGATGTCGCAACACCTTGGTGGCCACTCAATGAAACCCCCACGTCCAATCCATTTTTGCGGATATCGTTGGTCCAAAAACGCACGAACTTCACGATGGTAATGCGGAGGCGCACCATCGTGCTGGAACTACATACTGTCGAGCTCATCCCTATCGAGACCTTGAAGCAGTTGAGGTAGTTCTTCTTGTAAAAAGTTTAGGTAACTATGGCCATTTAGTGGTTCATTAAAAAAGTGGGGTCCAATAATTCGATTATGATGAATACCACACCAAACATTTAATGACCAGTGGTTTTGATGTTGCACCTCTCTAATCCAAAATGGGTTTTCTGTGGCATAATAATGCATGTTGCGTCTATTTACGGCACCGTTACTTCTAAAAGTAGCTTCATCACTAAACATTACCTTGTATAAAAAATTTGGATTTAATTGAATCTCCGCATTTATTGTACGACAAAAGTTTACACGACTTTCAAAATCCTGTCCATGCAATTCTTGGTGTAATTCCATGTGATATGGATGATACCTATATTTCTTGGTAGTACGATTAGCGGTGGATTGTGATGTTTCACATAATGCTGCTAACTGACGGCTACCAATATAAGGATTTTCCTGAACATTTAACAATACTTGTAGTTCTTTTTCTTCATTAGTTACTGGTTTGTTGACCACTTTACGTTTTGGATAATCAACAGTACCAGAAGAATCAAATCTTTGCATTAAGTTTTAAAAAGTATGGGTATTAGGCTGGCGTCGATCAGGATACTTCATTTTGTAAATTCTTTGAGCAAGAAGGCAATTTTGTATTGTATAAATCACATCTATTAACTCATTCTTTGGAAAATTCATTTTACAATATAAGATGAATGCAAAAAAAACCAAACTACACTACATAAAAACCAAAAGAAGCGATTGCGGTTATAAATTTGACACACAGAAAAATGTTTTTTTACATTGTTTTTGCCATGGCTACTATGATAATGAAGACTATTTCTGTAAAAAAGTATGGAAAATAAGAAAAACTGAAATATCTCAAAAACTATTATAAATAGGTATAGGATATATTGAACAAAACTTTTGGGGTTTTTATTACTCTATTAAATAACATGAAAATATACAGGATGTACCATTTAAAAAAAAAAAGATATTTATTCATTTAAACTTGTTCAAATTTGAGCCGATGTGTTCAAGACCCTGTAGCTTTTATTGCAAATATTAGGTAAAAATTATGTTAACTTGTCCTTGGCCTTGCTAAATTCCAAATTTGAATATATTTGTCACAAAATTGAAGACGTTATTTAGGATTGAATTGATGCTTGAAAATGTGACTTTTTTTTTAAACTTAATTATCTCAGAAACTATAAAGTTTTGTTATAGTAAACCCTAAATAAAAAAGATTTAAAATTATAAGCTAAATCGAAAATATGATTCGTATATAGGGTGTTCTATTTAAAAAAATACAACTTTATGCTGTGCTAGTTTTTTGGCTCACCCTGTAGAGTCCTAAATATTTTTAAAATCTGCGTAAAAATAAACTGTATCAAACAATAAATATAGTTTCTTTGTCAATTTCACCGAAAAGGCACAAACCTACTTCATCCAATCGTTGACTCACCCTGTACATTAAATTTGATTAAATGGTATCTTAAATATCAATAAAGTAAATTTTCTATCAGCCCATTTATATTAAATTTAATGTTTCCTTTTTACAGTGTATGTATTTAATGTGAATTATTACGGTCAATTTTTTTCAGACGTTCATCGCCTGTGAAAGTAAACTTTTCCTTAAACTCCTATTAAACAATCCTTATCCGTTTTCGAAAAATATCAAAGTCTAAATGTAAAATAAGTTTTCTCTACGTCACAAAAGCATCACCCGAATAACTTTTGTGCCACTTTCAGTTATTTTCATCTATTTCGCGTCCCCTTTTTGGCTCTACGCGTGAGGTGAATAATATGTAAGCAGGATGTAAACTTGAAGCACCAACGGCGGGCTCTATAATAATGCGAGGCACAATTTAAGAAGTCGTTTTTTTTCCTTTAAAAGGGAAAGTTCGTGGAAATTTAAATAAGAATGGTGCTATATAATTTGTGATATACATAAAAAGGAAATTACAGAGAACAAAATATTTACTGTTAATACTGGTCTGCATTTTAAGAGTACTTAACAAACAATTCTAAGTGTTGCAGTATTTAGTAAAGTTCTCTATCAGTTTTTGGTAAAAACCCGAGCAGCTTGCATTGATAAGATAAATATTGTATTGCTGTGTCGTTCTTTGGGTAAAAATAACCGCTAAGTATGCAAAATATATCAGAAGCGATCACATGTGTTTTTTACTGTATGTTTTATTCCTTGAATATCCTCTTCAAATTCCTTGGACGTTTAATGAATGATTTATAAAAATGTGTCATAATAAACTATATAGGGTAGGGTACAAAATTTTCTCCCCTCAATTTCAAATCATCGGTTTTAAAAGATTCATTATCTTAAAAATATTATCTGGTAATATATCAGTGCTCCCGTCAAATGGAGCTTTTGTAAGTACTTGTGAGCATCCGAGATATGTGCAATGGAGTTGAGTAATAACTTCAGGCATCTGTCGTTAATATAAAAGGACAAATTTGTGTTAACCCGCAAAGTTTTGTTTCTAGTTTCTCCAGTTTTCTATATTAATTAACAGAGAAAGTTTGCTGTTTTTACTCTCATTCACTTTTATGGTTCGTAAAAAACCAAAGGTTCTTCTCGCAGCCCTAGTTTGAAATTTGGTAAGGAAATACTGTTAACTACAGTGTAAAAAGGAAATGCATTAAATTTAATGTAAATTTGCTGGAAGCAAATTTTCCAAATTTTTATTAAATACATTTAATGTAATGCATTAAATTTAATAATTTACATTAATCTAAATTAATTTATTCCGTTAAATTTAATGTTATCATCTATTAAATTTAAAGTTTGATCATTACCTTTTAAGGTGACTATGTACATCAAATATACAGCAAGTGTTTATTGATTTTGAGGTATGTTATCACATATTTAATGCACCAACATTAATATGGGTTTAAAAAATTCTGAAACTACCAGGAAAAGGTGGACCTTTTTCCCATAGGTAGTGTCCGCTATGTAGACCGGTTTTGAACTCATTGGTTCCCATCGGTACGGGGCAGACATGTACACCCCACTATAAAAAAAACTGAGTCTTTTAAGCAACTTACATCATACTAACCAAAAAGGTTAATACAAGTTGCGCCATCTCTCGGAAACTCATGCAATTTATATTGAATAATAATATAAATTTCTTTAGTATTAGTTTTAATGTACAGAAGTTGAAATATCTTTGCAGTCACTTTACTGAAATTTAAGATACCATTTAATTAAATTTCATGTACAACGAACTCACATTTGAATAAATTGCTTTAAATTCAAAGTAAATGTAAATTATTCACGATTTTTGGTATAAAATCATTAACTTTAATGTAGAATAGACATTAAATTTGCACTAAATTTAATGTTACTTTTAACAGTGTACACAAAAGAAGAAAAAAATAAAGATTATGGTATATATCGGCCTTAACCAATTAAGTGGGGTATAAGTGTTTATATCTATACAGGTTGTCCAGAAAAAGGAGGCCAATCTATTAACAACATATCTTTTGGGTCAAGAAAATTGGACATTTTCATTTTGACTTATCTTGTTTAAAATACAGATTTATTAAAAAAATATTTTGGCCTATAACTCAGGCAATTCTTAATATATTAAAACAAAGTAAGAAAAACGTATTTTTTCATTAAAGCACCTATTTTGTGGAAATTAAGTTAAAAATAATTAATACATAATTGAAAAATAGGAGGATCGTGTACTCTTTAACCAGCAATTTTTCTCGGTGGAACGCGTATAAGCTTCAAATAATAGTTGTCGAGATATTTTATTATTTCCATTATTGTTTCGAAATTTTGATCATGTGATATAACAAGTACCCCTATTTTTCAATTGTTTTTAACTAACTTTTCAAGAAATGTGTTCTTTAAAATTTGTTAAAAAAATATCTGAAATTAAGTTTTGACATCCCCTGTTTGAAACAAGAAGGGCCAAAATGAGAAATGATCTATTGAAAGTCCTATTTTTTTATCTAAATAATATATGGTTAGCGAATTGGCTTTCTTTTTTGGGAACACTCTGTATTTATAATTTATTATGATATGAGAGGAATTATTTCTTAGCAATGTAATATAAGATTATTTTGATAATTTTTTGTTTAATGTGGCTTAACTTCAACGCAACTCGGACCTATCCTGCAAGTACTGTAATCGATAAGAAAATTATGATTTCCTGTTGGCATTAAAAACAGGCATTATCATTACCTGCAAAATGACCTTATTTCAGATGATTATAGAAATGTATGAATAAAAATTCACACGAAGTCGAATCTGGACTACGTGGTTGATGATCCAGTTTATAGAAGTTTTATATGCGGAAGATGGGTTGAACTTTGACTGCTTCGTGAAATCGCACATTGTCGTCAGAATAACATTCTTTTGATAGAAACAGGGATATATTATTAATGGATGTGCACTTATGCTAGTCTGGATTACAGAGCAAGCAAGAAAAATATGAGCGAGAATAGAAATAGCAAGGAACTAAAAGCAATACTCAATATTAGCGTCTTTGCATTAGAACTAAAAGTGAGAGCACCAAGGTGTTTTGTATTTTCAGTGATACAATAGAGACTGTAAAGTTGGACACTTCAATTAGACTACATAAACAAATTGTAGTCGTTTGAAATGTAGTGCTACAGAAAGATATAGAGATAGATAAACATGGAGGTCCTGCGAGAAATGAGTGAAGAATATAATACATAAAAATAAGAGTGCTACAATATCTACAACATGAAATCAAAAAATAACAGTATAAAATGCGTACTCTAGTCATGCAAGGAAAAATTAAAGAAAAAAAGAAGAATCTTTTGGCTCAGAAATTTAACGCATTAGTCTACTGTAGTTTAGCAGCAGTAGCAAATAAAATAAGAATGGTAATCATGATTTGTAATCTCTAATACCAAATGGCACTCAAAGAAGTTATAGTAACTTTCGGCATCCATTAAATAAGAAAAAACTTCTATTTCGCTTTAACAGACGGTAGTTATGCACTTTCAAGCCGAAGAGTATGTGCAGATCTTTTTTAGAGAAGGAGAACGCTTGTTGATACCTATTTCTTTTTTCGATTTCAGTGAGGTATTCAAGTTTCATCGCGTGTCACTGTTTTAGAGAAGAAGTCAGGTTTTATATCCAAAGATTTCAACTAATTTTAAAAAATTTATTTACTAAGTAGTTTTCACTGAGCGTTAACAATCTTGGAACATACTTGCTAAAACTTGACGTCCACTTTATCTTGTCGAAGGGTCAGAATTGATGGGATCTGTAAGTTCACCTCTTCTTCTTGGGTCATCTTTAATTGTTTTCTCAATCCCTTCCAAACTTTTTTGACCAAAGTTCTATTGGTGGATTCTTTACTGTAAATCATTCGTTTGTGAATATTTTTAGAAAAGGTTATGAAAAATTTTATAACATCTCTAAAAGGGCGTTGGTTTTCCTGAAGAAAAAACTTGCGAAGGTAGTAGAAACCCTTCTGGATCTTTTGAAGGCTGGCAACGAAAAAAGCCCAATGTCAAATTTCAATCATTAAGTACATATTTTGACTTGGAATTATTATTGTAAATATCCTTTTGGGAAAATGGAGGTACGTTCAGACTACCAGAAGGAAACGGAAGTTTTGACGATATGAAATTTTTGATTAACTAAATTTGGCACAAATGATGTAGGATCACTGCAGCAAATTTAAGAATTTCCTTTGTTTTTGAGATCGTGTGATAGTATTCAATTGTGAACTACTGCAAACGGATTGTTCTAGGTAGCGTGTGGCCGTTCCACTCACAATTTACTACTGAACATATTATTAAGTAACTAGCCTAAAACCTAAGTGAAAAAAAATTAGATTAGACGAATCCGCTGCGACAAAGGCACTCTTGTAGTCTGGTCGATCTTGAAATTTAGTTCTAAAGGTCTACCCTTAGTTATCGCTTACCAATACCAGGAACACAACTGCAGGTTTCAGGAAAACTGCTGTCAGCTGGCCAAAGCAGAATTCTTCTTAGGCTTCTTGGTACACAAGTGCATGCCCGTGTGTTTACCTACAAGAAGGTTTTTATCGATAAAAGAAAGACTAGTTTCTCAAAACACTTATCTCTATTTAATTTAAGAAAAATAAAACGGTATTTACAAATGAGAAACTTAAGAGTCAATTTTGGAATATAATTAAAAAACTTAAAATTACAAGTTCTCTGGGCTGTTCTGATATTCTCCTTAGTAAAATAAACCCAAATTTGAACTGATAATATTAATAAATTTTGATAAGTCCAAATAATAAAAAAAAACCTTTAGAAATGAAAGAAAAATCCCTAATTAAATTGTTTAATTAAAAATTAAAGGGATGGTGGACTCCCTTCTCCGATAGAAAATAAAGTTAATTTCCCTTTACTATTTGAAATGCTGTCTGGAAGAATAAAAAACTATAAGACAAAAATAGCAGAAAAGACAGCAAAGAAATACCTTCTTACACTGGTAAAACACTAAAACACACACCAAACTGACTTAGACGGATTTTAAATCGTAACTGACTTTAATTAATTTTTCAGAATCAAACTCAACTTTCATCCCTTAAAAGCTCCCTTGTCCCCCTATTAGTTGCGCTGGTTCTGACATGCGTGCTTTTCCATCAATAGAACGTACTTACGCGATGCATCCCCGCGCGCGAAAGGTAGTTTTCGTTCCCGAGCTTTGGTACGTTTTCGGTCTCCTGGTTCATAGATGGCATAAGTGATCCATGCGTTGAATTTAATTTAATTTAATATTAAAACTGACCAGAGCTCAAAACTAATAATTAGTTTATACAAATGTGATCAGTAACTATTCTACAATTATACTAAAAGATCGTGAAAGAACCCATAAAAAAAACCCCAAGGTTTTTAACCATTTTCACACTTTCTTATTCTTATTTTCGTCAACTGGGAAAAAATGGGTAACAGACGCGAACTTTGTACATAATAACAAATACTAATATTGCATTTTAGTGATTTTATTTAAATATTCTTTTATTTTCTTATGATGGGAAAATTTGCTCAGTTTAAGTAAAAGAAAGCTCTCTCACGGTCGGCCACATGTGGTTTTTAAGACTATTAAGTTACTTTGACAGATTTATATTAAAAACTTCGAGAGGGTAGAACAGTTTAGATTTTGTGTCACATAAATTCACTAAGTTCATGTTGTTTTTTTTTTCAGAAAAATTAACTCCCCGAAAAGTAATAACACTGGACTTAAGTTTAAATCCGTTAATGGATTTATATTTTCCTGATATGTGACTATTTTTGGCCAGACATAAGATATACATTTCAACGGTCCAAATCTTTATATAGAGGGACTCAAATAAATTCTTCCATTTAGTAGAATTTAATTTAAAGTTAATAAATGTAAAAATAATTGAAAATCATAATAAACTTTTGTTCCCTTACAATCGGTTAAAAACTAAATATTTAAAAAATTAATTTTCTTCAACTCAGTATGTTGGAAAATAAAAAATAATTCATTTGATAATAATATTATTTAATGCAAAATTCTTGTCCTTCATCTGTTTCGAACATCAGTTCAGGTTAGTACAGGTTGGCTGAGGTTAGTTCAGGTCCTTTTCGTAGTTCATGATGAGCAGTACTCTGAAGTGTGTTTAGACTAAATTCCTACTGGCCATGTAATGTACCAAAAAAACTATAGCATTTGTACAAATGATACAATTAGTAAACTGTTACATTCTTGTACTGCATAACTATCAGGTCATTTACTATTATTTAACTTAAACTATAGAGACTTACAGAGGTTAATAAATCATATTTTTAGATCGAATAATAAGCATGCTATGGATTTGGTTCCACATTAGGTCTTACTAAGTTATACAGCTCCTTTTGTTACCGGTATATTTTGATGGAATAAACCTTACGACAAATTGAAAAAGGGATTCTTCTGTAAATAGATTTAAACAGGTCTGGAAAGTAATTCCAACTTGATACGATCTAAATTCATTTCTTATTTGACCGAAACCCTGAAACTTCCATTTCAAAATAAATATTTTTCACCTATTTCTTTTTGAAAGCAGCATTTGAATATTGCAAGTTTATGTATATTCCGAGCTTTCCGCGAAAATTTTGTTTATTCCTTCAATGCCAAACAAATGCAGCTGCAGCTTAGCAGGGGACCTCTTCGACCGCCATTTTACTCCACAGAGACGTCGCATGCTAACGTTAAAATTTACAACGTGGTCACGTAATCGCAAAATCAATATGAAACATAAATGCTGAATTGGATGCATACGGATTACGTATGTATGCCTCTGTGTCGTACATATTCTTGCGACCGGTCGCTTTAATGTAATTCAGAAGCTGGATGGATGGTCATTTACATAATTGTGTTTTAATCTATCTATATGTATGAGTTACGTGAACAAATATATCCATCCCATTAATAGATATTCGGAATAATTCGTGCTTTAAATTGGTTTCTAATAGGGTCAATATAACTCCCTTCAGAGATTTACATATAATCAGGATAAAACTTTTTTACAGGAGGTGATATTTGTACGAGTAATACCAGACAAGTTTCAGCTTTCTATTCTCAAGTAGCAGTGTCAACTTCGACAGATATTGTTGACATTGGTTGCTCTGGTTTTAAAGGAAAAAAAAGGGAAAAGCATTTGGGACAAAGAACGACTATTAAAAAGAAAAATGTTTCACATATTCATTTGTTGGATGCACGTCAGCAAAAAAATGGAGTTGCAAAACTCAAGTTTTCAAAACCAAAAGGATTGTTTGGACTGATATTTGGTGAAGATCCAAAACTAATATATTAATAGTAAAACATTTTTTTTCACTAACTTTGCACTATCCTGAACAAGTTGTGCAATACTATAGCTTTATTAAATGTAATTTAAGACTTTAATTATTATTACATTTATAAGCCAAATAGCTTCGCACTCCCTCCAGGGATTATTGATTCATACCAGGTATACAAAGACACCAAAAGTATGAAGCTCTGTGGGGACTTTTTCCATGATATCGGGTCCTAGGTGGCGTGGCCCTCTGTACTTCCTACAAACTTTCAGACGGTCCGCGAGGTTGCAAGGAGAACTGGTTTCTGCATCGATTTATACAGATGCTCATTAAGGTCCAGTGTCTTGATCTTCAGCAGGAGGTCCTTTGGTATCACTCCATTTGTTGATAGAATTATTGGAATCGTGTGGACGCTGTTCATTGCCCACTGTCTTCGGATTTGCACCTCCACATCTCTGTATTTGGCGACCTTCTCATTGTATTTTGGTCTTAGGTTGTTGTTATTAGGTGTAGCAATATCAATCAGTGTAGTTCGTCTAGAAATTTTATCTGTTAGTATAATGTCTGATCTATAATGAGCAACTGTCTTATCCGTCAGAACCGTTTAGTCCCAATATAACTTGAACTCGTTGTTTTCAAGAATATGCGCCGGATTGTATTTATAGTAAGACATTTTTCCTACCTGCAATGGTTTTAACTTATCTGCTAACTCTTTGTGGAGTATCTTAGCGGCTGAGTCGTGTCTTACCTTAGACTCGGTTGCGGCAAACGCTTGGCATCCTCCAGTTATGTGCTGGTTGTCTCTGATGTCCTATAGTTTTTCGTCGGAATAACCTGGTTTTGGATACCTAATAAAAAGCCCTCCGTTTTCAGAGACATGTGTCCTGAAATCAACCAATAGTTCGAAGTTAAGTTGCCGACATTGTCCTCATTGACCTCATTTGAATGCCGTCTATGAAGTGGCTTCTGTAGCCAGCCTTGTAACTTCTTTTGTTATTATTATGATTTACAAGCCAAACGGCTTCGCACTCCCACTAGTGAATATTGATCTATACTCGGTATACAAAGATACAAAAAGTATAAAGCTCTGTGGAAACCCTTTCCATGTTATCGGGTACTATGTGACGAGGTCTGCTGTATTTCTTACGAACTTTCGGGCGGTTCGCGCGGTTACAAGGAGAATTGCATTCTGCATCGGTTTATACAGATGCTCACTAAGGCCCAGCCCCTTGATATTCTGCAGGAGGTTCTTTGGTATCACTCCAGTTGTTGAGAGTATTATGAGGATCGTTTGGACGCTGTTCATTGCCCATTGTCTTCGGATTTGCACCTCCAGATCTCTGTATTTGGCGATCTCCTCGTTGTATTTTAGTCTTAGGTTGTTGTTGTTGAGTACAGCAATGTTGATTAGTGTAGTTTGCTTAGAAATTTTATCTGTTGGTATAATGTCTGGTCTATTATGTGCAACTGTCTGATCCGTCAGAACCGTTCGGTCCCAATATAACTTGAACTCGTTGTTCTCAAGAATAAGGCATTTTTCCTACCTGCAATAGGTTTAACTTATCTGCCAACTCTTGGTGGAGTATCTTATCTTAGCGGCTGAGTCGTGTCTTTCCTTATATTCGGTTGCGGCAAATGCTTGGCATCCTCCAGTTATGTGTTGGATTATCTGTGATGTTCGACACCCATATCTGCCTTGGTCATTTTCTATTGAGTGATCTCTAATGATGAGCTTCTCATAGTTCTTCGTCAGAATAACCTGGTCTTGGATAGCTAATAAGATCTGTCCTGAAATCAACCAGTAGTTCAACGCTGAGTTGTCGAGATGGTCCTGATTGACCTCATTTGGATGCCGTCCATGAAGTGCAACCAGGTTTGTAACTTCTCATGGTGTGTTTGGTGATGAGAAGCAGCATTTTGTTCACTCAGCTAAAGTGGCTTTGAATCGTCTGCCTCGCATATTGCTCGATGCAGTTCATCCATGTATTGACTCTTACTACCTCTTCGTTGTTATTTCTAACAGTAAAGCCATATCTGGTGGAGTTCAGACGGCGTGATAGTGGGTTCATTGCAAGGCAGAACCACAATGGACTAAGTGGATCGCCTTGAAATATCCCTCTTCGTAATGGAATTGTGTTAGTTTCGATGGTGTCACTGGATGTCACTTGCAATTGGATAATAGTTCTCTAGGTAGACATGATGTGTTCTAAAAAAAAAAAACAAAATGATTATCGACCACCAGACACATTCTTAATATAGTTTTGAGCCACTCATGCGGCACTGAGTCGAAGGCCTTCCTATAATCCACACAGAGCAACAAAGAGGTTTCTTCGGTTGGTACAGGCTTGGTTACATATGACAGAGTCAACAATCAATTGTCATGTGTGTTGTATTGGTCCTTGGTAATAAGATTAGCCAGTTGATAGTACATACATCAGAACTTTTTGAGCCAGTAGTTCTGGATCCCATCGAGACCTGGAGCTTTCCAGTTATGGGAATCCCTGATCATTTTTGAAATTTCCTCGGTGGTAAATGACTCAACTGCATCTAGCTGTAGTCTCGACAGATTTGGTGTTCTTCATTGTTCCAGCCATAATTGGTGGGTGTGGAAAGTTGGTTTTCCCAGAACTCTTCTATCTGCTTTCTATTGGGATATCTATTATCTGCCATATTTGGTGGAGAGTTTAGCTTACGGTAGGTCTTTTCCGACCGTTAGAACAGCGCATTGTCGCGTTTTTGGTTATTGCTGGTCTTGTATGTCTTTAGACGTCCTGCAATAATAGAGAACTTCTGTTTCAGCGTATCAAGACATTGCTGAGCAGTAACATTCGCTGGAACTTGTTGCGAATGATATCGGACACGATTCATGATTTCTTCAACTCGTCTTTGCAGTTTACTTGTGCTTGTGCCCCTGATATACTCCGTCATCTGTCCTATGTCTTTATTATTCTTCTTCTTATTATTATAAACAGAAAAAGGTTAATAAAAATGTGTCATAGAATCGAAACACTTTAATATAGAATTAGTTAAACAATTACAATTGAAATGCAGAAATTGTACGTTTAACTTTTCGGTTGGAGTATCAATTGACGATTTAGATTGGTCATTCTTAATTTTTTCTAATAGTTAAATTTTGAAGTATGAATATTGTCATTTTACTGGCCAATACGGTTTGAACACATGGGTCCTTCTCAATTTTCTTGTATATTTGTAAAAGTTTTTCGTAGGCTTTGCTTTTAATATTTCTATCTATATTCCTCTGATTTATTCTTCCATAAACATGGAAATTTTTTATATATTGCAATGAATTTGGGACTAAGCCATTTGTTTTAGTTCAAGGTATTTGTTCTTTCAAACAGCGGTCTTGAAATATCTGACAATTGTCGTCTGGAAATCCTCTCAGACTGCGTTTCCTCACGACAACAAGCAGCTCATCGGGCACGGACTCAGGCTGCGGACAAACGTTTTGTTCAGCAATTCTTCACGACGGATTTATATCACAAATTATAATTCGGCACGACGAATCTCATCTCCACGACAATGTTCGACAAAAATGTACGAAGTTTGTGGCCTGTTTAAGGCCCACTCGCTCAACTATCAATAAAGTTGCTCAAAAATTTCTTGATGATTGCTCAACAAAAAAAAATTGTTGTATATTGTATAAGGTGTGGAAATTCGGATAACGAAATATTATAATGTTCCTTTAAGACCCTTAAAAATTTCAATTTGAATTCGTATCCATACAAATTCTACCAGTTCGAATCCGACTGGCTTAGCAAAAAAGAAAAGATGCTTAAAGTAACTTCTTTACATGAACAGCATATAAAATGGTAGACAACATATGTCGAGGCGCAATAAAGTAACAAAATAAAAATGTTCTGCCTATGGCAGATAATCAAAAATTTTTATGTCTTCTGCGCGTGAACCCGTTGCTTGTCAAATACGTTAGAGGCACACATATTTTCGCTGCATTTGTTTAACGCTTTTCTGGAAATTTTTGTTTTATTGCCAAGTTCAGAACATTAGGATTTTTGCTGGGTTATATGGAAGACATTAGGGGAGTAAAATTGGGCTTAGGGGAGCTTTAAGGGCAACTTGAGGTCTTGTTTATCGATTATGCGTAAGCAAGAAATATATAGTGTTTTTATAACCTTTTTATTTATAATTTATTTTGGATATAAATAAGGGCTTTTGATATTTGCGGTTAATCGAAAATATCGACGATAAATTGAGATTTTAAATACAGTTGTAGCTTTTGGAAAGCAGCACTGTAGGCATTCAATGTAAATTGTGTGTCCAGGATTAAACATTTCCAACATCCAGCAACTTTTTTTTTCTTTCCGAGTTTATTCTCCCACCTTAACCAATTAGATAATAAATGTATTTTAAGTAGTTCTGAGACATTTCAAAGCTATCGTGCAATGTTACCATCATTGTTTCTAATGTATTTGTTCCCAATTTTTTAAAAATATTCGCTGCACCCTTTCTCACCCGCCTTTTTTGATTAATAAAACAAGAAATAAAGGTTTTAAGAAAATATTAGTTAAATCTTAACATAAGTAGTGATATATTTTTTAAATATTAACTATTAATAATTATTGTGATAATTAAGTACAAATGTTATATTTCTTGGTTAAGGTTTTGTCAAGGCCAATACCTAGCTTTTTCAAGGTTTTTGTCTTGATCTGCAGCAGAGTGAAAAATCAACAGAAGTAAGTAGGAGCAAATGAAAATAATATTCGACAAGAAAGCATGAGAACTTTAAAATACGAATGACGCATAGAACACACTTGATGCAATGATTTTTCCTGAAATATATCGTGCAGCTACAAAGATTCATCCTGCATTTCATCGAGAATATCGGTAAGAACCAAAAATACTTTAAATGGGAAATAATGTAAGTATTCATTTCCTCCCCTAGATTATCTACAATTCCTGTGTCCGATTCTTCGGATTTGATAAAAAGGTATTGAAATATCGCAAAGTTTTTAAGATTTACTTTACGTTGCCAATTTTTCAGTTTTAATACGAACGTCTGGATATCCTGAAGTGAAGAATGCATTTTTCTTATTCTGCAGCTTCAAGTTTAGTTTTTTCAGCTAATCTGAAATATCAGATAAATAAACTACTTTTGAGATCCAGGTCCCATCATTAAATTTTGCTATAAACTCACGTTTTCCTTTTATTTCTAAGAACTCTTCTATTTTGTTTTTTAGTTAAAAGATTTGGGCAACATCATTTCGTTTTGATAGCCAACGAACAGCAGTGTAGAACAGAACTTCATGCTCAGAAATCATATTTTTCCATAATTCCTCGTACAGATGAGTATTGAGAGAACTAGATTTTATATAATTGATAGTACTTCTTGCAAATACTTTGAAAGAGTTTTCGTACCAAAGGCAAATCGGTTAATTATGAAGAGAATATGAAAAATATATGTACAAACAGTTTATTTCCTGCCTGAAAGGAGAATTACATATATAACAAACTATTTAAATACGGCAGAAAGATTTCTTCATTTCTTACTGAAATTTTGATTGTTTAAAAATTTCACTTTACTCCGTTGATTCATAGATATCATTCGACTGGCGATATTTTTCAGTCTGACATCGAAGTTGGTAGATGGCAGGTGTAATATCCTGCCGACATACTTTGAAATTTATGGTTTATATATCAGTTATTTCCTGCTAATGTTGCTCTCGGTCCGATACAGCTCCACTGACGAGATCATGAGGTGATCGAAACGCGTATGGAGAGAGGACCAGAGCGATATTTGCAGGAAATAAACTGTTTGTACATATATTTTTTATATTCTCTGCCTGAAAGGAGAATTACTTATATAACAAACTATTTAAATACGGCAGAAAGATTTCTTTATTTCTTACTGAAATTTTGATTGTTTAAAAATTTCACTTTACTCCGTTGATTCATAGATGTCGTTCGACTGGCGATATTTTTCAGTCTGACATCGAAGTTGGTAGACGGCAGGTGTAATATCCTGCCGACATACCTTGAAATTTGTGGTTCATATATCAGTTATTTCCTGCTAATGTTGCTCTCGGTCTGATACAACTCCACTGACGAGATCATGAGGTCATCGAAACGCGTATGGAGAGAGGACCAGAGGGATATTTGCAGGAAATAAACTGTTTGTACATATATTTTTCATATTCTCTGCCTGAAAGGAGAATTACATATATAACAAACTATTTAAATACGGCAGAAAGATTTTTTTATTTCTTACTGAAATTTTGATTGTTTAAAGATTAATCTTTTGTGGTTTCAAGGCAGGCTCATGTCATTTGAAAAAGTCTATGTCTTTTGTAATAGATTCAGAATGCTTTATTTCTAAGTGACGTTTGTGCTTAGAGGGTTTCATAGATTCAGAACTAAGAGCATCATTGCATAAGGCACACTGTGGCTTCTCTCTACTCGTATTAATAATAACCGAAAATCCAAATTTTAAATAGTTTTACGAATATTTTCTTTTTTTTCCATGACGCTGATATCTGGAAAATAAAATACTTTTTTTCAAGTAACATAATTTAATGTTCTTTATTTAACAAAATGATAAATAATAGGTTAACCTATAATTCACATCGTGCCTATCGAATAAGATAAGCATTTATTTCAAAGCATGTTTGTAAAGGTTTACGAAGTTTGAAATGCTTCATTAAAAATATATATTACACATGGTAACAGTTTATCATTAATTATTCTGATATTGACAGTCAAATATTCTTAAATCATATAAGGTTCAATACTATTGATGTAGTCAAATAACTTTTTTTTTAAAGTATCACTCTGCTATCACCTTTTAAATTACAAATTATACTCAAAATCTAACTAAGCCTAAGAACAACCACAAACACCCATGCCGGATCCGGGATTCGAACCAGGCATCTAAGTGGTGCTAGACCACAACCATACCACTGCACCACCCAGATGGGCAGTCAAATAACTTAGTTTTAAAATGCTTAATAATATTTATACATTTTACATGAGAAGGTAATTTATTATAAAAAGTTAGAGCGTAAGTGATGGCAGTTATTTTCAGTTAAGATCAGTGCGTTTGAAAATCATGGTTCTTGGGTTTAGACGGTGGCAAATTGGAGTAATGATCCCTGAAAATGCCTCGTGCAATCGTAGGTGAAACATCGGGATAATAATTCTAATTTGACACGGTGTAAATCCAAGAATCATGATTTTTAACTTGACCAAGGCCGTGAAAGCTTTCGTTCTTTATTAAGATCAGTGAATATTTGAAATAATTATAATTTAAAAATTTTCTCTAGTATTATAAGTGTCCTTTTTCCGCAAATGGACAAATTTCTCGGAACTCTTTCTGAGAGACATTCGTAAATATAAATTCCTGGGGCAGCTAAAAATTTGCGTTTTTTAAATAGTCCTCGACAATTTTGAAGATAAATTAAATTTAATAAGATTCTTATGGCCTTTTTTTGATATATAAAAATTCTCTCTAAACCTACTGTGTGGCACCAGAAAAGTACTCCAAAAATTTACGAATTAAGACTAGCTGTCAATATTATTGTAAAGTAAAGGGTGTTTTTTATAGAGGTATAGAACTTTAAGTTGGCAACACTTTTTTAACTGGCGGCCATTTTGTCAGCTGTCAAGTGATTTATGTTTAGTTTGGTTTGGCATTTCAACATGAATAGATTGACGCCTGAACAACGCTTCCAAATTGTGCAAATTTATTTTGAAAATCAGATTCAATTCGAAATACATATCGCGCACTACGTCCATTTTACGGTCAACATAATTGTCCATCAGAGCAATTAATTCGATTAACTATGGAACGTTTTCGCACCACGTTTACTCTAAAAGATAATACGCATCCACAGAGACGTAGTACAGTGCATACAGAAGAAGTCATTGCTGCTGTAGAGCGTAGCGTAGAGAAAGACCCGAATCAGTCTATCCGCCATCGTGCACAGGAATTGGATATGTGTCCATTCACTTTATGGAAGATTTTGCGGAAAGATCTTGGTTTGCGTGCTCACAAAATCCAACTCGTGCAAGAATTGAAGCCACACAATCACCTAGCAAGGCGTTGATTCGGTGAATGGGTCCAAAACAAGATTGCTGTTGATCTCGATTTTCATAAGCGAATTTTGTTAAGCGATGAAGCTCACTTTTGTTTGAATAGATACGTCAATAAGCAAAACTGCCGTATTTGGAGTGATGATAATCCTCAAGTGTATGTTGAGACACCGTTACATCCAGAAAAATTGACTGTTTGGTGTGCTTTATGGGCTAGTGGAATCATTGGTCCGTACTTCTTTAAAAACGATGCTGGTCAGAACGTTACAGTCAATGGTGACCGCTATAGAGCCATGATTACTGACTTTTTCGTTCATCAATTGCACAACCATGATGTGCAGGAGCTGTGGTTTCAACAAGACAGCGCAACATGTCACACAGCTCGTGCCACAATTAATTTATTGAAGGAAATGTTTGGTAACCGCATAGTTTCACCTTTCGGACCCGTGAATTGGCCTCCAAGATCGTGCGACTTAACACCGCTAGACTATTTTCTGTGGGGATATGTGAAGTCGCTAGTCTACGCCGATAAGCCCGAAACGATTGATCACTTGGAGGACAACATTCGCCGCGTTATTGCCGATATACGGCCACAAATGTTGGAAAAAGTCATCGAAAATTGGACCTCCAGATTAGACTACGTCCGAGCCAGCCGTGGCGGTCACATGCCAGAAGTCATATTTAAATTATAATGCCAGAAGGTTATCTTTCGAATAAAGTAAATTTCATGTCAATTTAAAAAATTCATCTTTGTTTTATTCCATTTAAAAGTTCTATACCTCTATAAAAAACACCCTTTATTTCGGATCAAATAAGACTAATCTACTAATTTACTAACGACGAAATAAAACAAAGTAACGACTTACCGTTTGGGAACCACTGGTCTATAAATACCATTATTAGTTTATAAACGGTATATCAAGAAACGTCAAATTATGTAGCGCTTTTTCAAACATTTCAACTTTCAAAATATCCTGTAGAAAATCAAATAAACCAGAACAAAACCGAAATTCTATTGAAGATTGTATATTTTGTGACTCTGTTATGTGTTAATTTCAAATTATTTTCCATTTAAGCATTCTAACAATACAATGACAATGTTATTGTCTCCTGAGAGGAAAGACTTTGTATTTTAAATGATTACTCACTTTGAACGACTGTTATTTTACCTTTTAATCTGACAACGTTGTCTTTGACTTTGGAGAAGACAAAGAATAATAATTATTTGTTATGGATGTATAGGGAAGTCCACAGGGGGTGGCTTTGAAAATTACGCTTAAATAAAGAGAAATTCTTATTAAATGTTAAATAGAATAGCATTATTGATTACTAGAAGCACGTTTTAAAAATATTATAAATTATAGAGAATGCAGGGAGCTAGTAAACTAACAGAGACAGAAAAGAACAAAGAAAAACCTTGCTATAATTCTCTCGCTCTACTGTTTCCCAGTCATTTGACATGAGCAATAGTTTATGTTTCAACTTCCATACGTTAATTATGTATCGTAATTGTCCATTAATGTTAATGAAGGTGCATTTAGATCAAAAGGTCTGCGTAAAACGCAGAAGCGGTGTAATACAACGAACGGATGAGCAGGGGTGCGAAAAGTTTTCGGGCATAAACAAGAGAAACGTTAAAAATAACCTAATATGAAAGTGCGCTCCACCTGAACTAAGATAACTGAAATTTACACAAATAATTCCTACACTAAATATGAATATATTTACACAAACATTAGAATAGATTTTAATGAACTAAAATTAAAATGATGAAAGTTTGAAATTTCAATTTATATGAGTAATGCGAGAAATGCGAGAACTTGTTTGCATATAAATTCTGTTTATTTATTAAAATATGTTTATATTTGTACATAGACGAGGGTAGCCGTTTACATTTCTTAAACTGGCAGCACTGGCTTTTCTAGGTACCATCTCACATATTTTGACAATTTAGAATATATATATATATATATATATATATATATATATATATATATATATATATATATATATAGCAGAAGAAACTAAACAATAAGGTTTTCATATAAATAACAAGTTGATAGTAACCAAAGGAATGTTCAAATATTTCACTAAGAACACGACAAAAGTAAATTGTGGTGCGTACTGGGAATAATTTTAATTTTTCTTTTTTAAATCATATTATTTCATAGATTGATATTTTTAATTAATATTGTATCGTTTAAGTGTTAATTGAAGTCATGTGAGTGTGCGTTTGTGACCATGCTAGTTGTATTTTGCTTTTATTTTAGGTTAAACTTTTGAAAAAGTCCACTACGTTGGGCGAAATGTCAAGCACAGAATAGCAGTTAATCTGAAACCTAATCCAATGAAGTTACCATATATATATATATATATATATATATATATATATATATATATATATATATATATATGATAATGATATAAATAGTATAATTTAAAATATATACGACATCAAAAACCAATAATTATGATAATGACGCACTACGAAAATAGTGGTGTATCACGCCAACCAGGATTGGATCTCCTCTAGAGGCCGGCCTGTCGCCTCATAAAGTACTCCTCCAAACGGAACATATCACACTTCTATATCTGAATGTATAAAAGGGGTTGTTCGCAAGGAATTAAACCATGACTATATGACATATAACGACACATTTGCATTATGACCATGTGTAAAGGATCACGCATCAAATCGAAGTTGGTATCTGTATCCGGTATTCAGTATTGGACCAGAAAGTTTCTCGATAGAAGTTTCTAATGGATTTCACGGGGCTGTTATTTCCGACTCAAAACAAATCATCCCTAGAGGCCTAGAGGATACCGGAGAGTGGAGCGAAGATAATGAAGCACTATATTAGGAATAATTAAATAGCGGAGATCTAAAACTTGCAGATAAATTATAGCGCAGCTTGGATCCGACCCGCTGGGAAAATGCATCCAAACTGTACTTAATACAGATTTCAAGCAGTCCAATAGAAAGTATAAAGCTCTGTGGGAACACTTTCCGTGTTATCGGGTCCTAGGTGACGTTGTCTGCTCTATTTTCTACGGTTCTCGCGGTTGCAAGGAGGACTGCTTTCTGCATAGGTTTATACAGATGCTCACTAAGGCCCAGTCCCTTGATGTTGTGCAGGAGGTTCTTTGGTATCACTCCAGTTGTTGACAGTATTATGGGAATCGTTTGGATGCTGTTAATTGCCCATCTCTCTATTTGGCGATATTCTCGTTGGATTGTGGCCTTAGGTTGTTGTTGTTAGGTACAGCAATGTCGATTAGTGTAGTTCGCCTAAAAATTTTATCTATTAGTATAATGTCTGGTCTAATATGAGCTACTGTCTGATCCGTCAGAACCGTTCGGTCCCAATATAACTTGAATTGGTTGTTCTCAAGAATTGGCTCCGGATTGTACTTGTAGTAAGGCACTTTTCCTATCTGTAATAGGTTTAACTTATCTGCTAACTCTTGGCGGAGTATCTTAGCGGCTGAGTCGTGTCTTTTCTTATACTCGGTTGCGGCAAACGCTTGGCATCCTCCAGTTATGTGCTGAATTGTCTTCGATGTTCGACAGCCATGTCTGCATTGGTCATTTTCTATTGAGGGATCTCCATGACTATATACATATAACGACACATTTGCATTATGGCGATGTGTAAAGGATCCCGCATCAAATCGAAGCTGTTATCTATATCCGGTATTCAGTACTGGACCAGAAAGTTTCTCGATAGAACTTTCTAATAGATTTCCGACTCAAAACAAATCATCCCTAGAGGCCTAGAGGATACCGGAGAGTGGAGCGAAGATAATGAAGCACTATATTAGGAATAATTAAATAGCGGAGATCTAAAACTTGCAGATAATATATAGCGCAGCTTGGATCAGACTCGCTGGGAAAATGGATCCAAACCGTACTTAATACAGATTTCAAGCAGTCCAATAGAAAGACCTGGAGTCTCATAAGAAAACTGGAGTTAAGTACCCTGTCCTGTCCGAATCGAACCAGCAGTAATTCCAGATCAGGTTTAGAAATAATATCGCTTTGACATCCAGAGTATCCAGCGTCAGAACACACACTCTTAGTTAAAAAAGAACTAACGAAAGTAAAAAAGGAAAATGCCGAAAAGTCAAACTTAGGAAATTTCTTTTCAGCAAGGAAATATTTTCCGCAATAAAAAATATAAAACCTGGAAAACCTCTCGGTTATGCATCGTGCTTTTACTTGAATAACAGAGTAGCCCATGTTGAATTTAACGTCCAGTTGAATGGAGCTTGTCTTAAGTACACAAACTTTCCATAATATCTTTGTGTTATGCTGGACGGAACATTATCGTTTAGAAAACATTATACCAACGTAGATGCAAAACTTAAAATTAGGAGTAACATCATTTTCAAATTAAGTGATACCTTCAGGGGAGCTGTGGTCAACGTATTGTAGTGCTTTGTCGTGGGATTGTCATATTCGGTGGCAGAATATTGCTCTCAGTATGGTACCTATATTTGATGGCTATCCACTTTGAGCAACGTTTTATCTCTATCTTCGTCACTCAAACGCTCTATGCACAGAGTACATAAAAATCCAGAGAAACTCGCAACTTAAAATCCATATATCTAGACATTACTCAAATAGGTCGCAGACTACGTTCCAGAAAACTGGCTATCCAAATCTCTGAACTTCCAATTGACAACAATTTCAACTTGGAATAAGAATGGGCCTTCTCACTTAGAATTTTTATTGTCAGTAAGTGGTCGCATGTGCTGAAGTCATTCCTAAATTCAGCCTGTTTTCGTGTTTGGTAGTCATCTATTTGTTAGTATTTTAGTTAGCAGTTTATATATGATATTAAGTAGAGTTATTGGTCAGTAGCATTTCATATTCTTTCGATTTCCTTTTTTAAATAGTAAAAGAGTCATCGGCTGCTTCCAACTGGTTGGTATCGGTTTTGTACTAAGTATTTTGTATCGGTTTTGTACTAAGTATTTTGTTCACAAGGATGTACAAAACATTTTTTGTTGTTTTTCCACCACTCTTCACCATTTCTGCTGTGATTCCATCTTTACCTAGCTATTTGTTATTTTTCATTTCTTTCCAGGCCTTTTTAGTTTCATTCTTACTTACGATTGCTATAATCAGCCTAGCCTTTATACAACCGAATACTTCTTGAGGGTTATTCCATCCGCTGTTACTAGGATTGAAAACTTGAATACTGATATTTGGGATGTACCGCTATACGATAAATAAATAACTCAGTTTCTTAATTACAACGAAAAAGTCCAAATAAATTGCTTAGTGCATTATCGCATTGATATAATCTGTCTTCGTAATCTTTTACTCGTTAAAAAGTTCTCATTATTCCAGATCGTTCCGATTAGAACTGTATTCTTAATCTTCCTCTCCCCAAACATTTTTCCGACTGCTTAAAATTTCCTCAGAACCAGGGTCAGCCCTTTGGACATTTTTTGCACCACTGCGGGTAAGCAGTGACCTTAAAAGAAAATAAATTACTGCTGACAGGAATAAGAAAATATAAAACGCATAACATTTTTACTCAAGATTATATAATATGAAAATGTTACAATGTTTTAAATGGATTTTACCAATATTGATGATAAACATCCAAACGGGCACAAGCAATAAAAAAGTTTGATTATCTGTCGTAGTCGGACCATTTTGTTTTGTAACTTTATTATTAGACCCAATTTGTATTTTACAGCGTTTAGTATGCTATTCGTGTACCAAGAACATTTTCTATTCTAGAAGTTTACTGTATTTTGCTATTTTTTTTTTATTGGTAGCAGTAAAAAAATATATTAGTTTAGGTATATATAAAAGAATGTTTTTATTACCTGGCTGTTACCTGTTCATCTTGGAAATTATTTTAGGCCAGAATGAACGTGCTCTTGGTAAAATACATATTCCGCAAAAGAGGGCTCTAAAAGACTCATTTAATATGTTGGGTCCTAAAAAATGGCAATTTCCAAACTTTTATGACCTTTTTATTTCATCGTTAAGACATGGAAGCTATTTAAGGAGTTGATTTTTGTTTTATAAGAGCCAATTCTGTATACGCAGAGGAAAAATATAGTTTATTATTATTAACTGTAATTATTATTATTGATTTACAAGCCAAACGGCTTCGCACTCCTTCCAGGGATTATTCACTCATACCAGGCATACAAACACACCAAAAGTATGAAGCTCTGTGGGAACACTTTCCGTGTCATCGGGTCCTAGGTGACGTTCTCTGCTGTATTTTTTACGAACTTTCGGACGGTTCTCGCGGTTGCAAGGAGGACTGCTTTCTGCATAGGTTTATAGCGATGTTCACTAAGGCCCAGTCCCTTGATGTTGTGCAGGAGGTTCTTTGGTATCACTCCAGTTGTTGACAGTATTATGGGAATCATTTGGATGCTGTTCATTGCCCATTGTCTTCGGATTTGGACCTCTAGATCTCTCTATTTGGCGATATTCGCGTTGAATTGTGGTCTTAGGTTGTTGTTGCTAGGTACAGCAATGTCGATTAGTGTTGTTCGCCTAGAAATTTTATCTATTAGTATAATTTCTGGTCTATTATGAGCTACTTTCTGATCCGTCAGAACCGTTCGGTCCCAATATAACTTGAACTGGTTGTTCTCAAGAATAGGCTTCGGATTGTACTTGTAATAAGGCACTTTTCCTACCTGTAATAGGTTTAACTTTTCTGTTAACTCTTGGTGAAGTATCTTAGCGGCTGAGTCGTATCTTTCCTTATACTCGGTTGCGGCAAACGCTTGGTATCCTCCAGTTATGTGCTGAATTGTCTCCGATGTTCGACAGCCATATGCATTGGTCATTTTCTATTCAGGGATCTCTAATGATGAACTTCCGATAGTTCGTCATTGGAACAACCTGGTCTTGGATAGCTAACAAGAAGCTCTCCGTTTCCGGAAACATCTGCTCTGAAATCAACCAGTAGTTCGACGCTGAGTTGTCGACATTGTCCTGATTGACCTCATTTGGATGCCGTCCATGAAGTGGCTTCTGTAGCCAGGTTTGTAACTTCTCCTGACCTGTTTGGTGGTGAGAAGTAATATCTTGTTCCTTCAACTGTAGCGGAGTTGAATCGTCTGCCTCGCATATTGCTCGATGTAGTGTGGAAGAGTGCGGTAACCTGTGTAAATATGAACGTAAGTTTATTATTTGTTGATCGAGCTGCTTACCAATATCCACCAATCCTCTTCCTCCTTGGTGTCTTGGAAGCATTGTACGTTCAATAGCACTCCGAGAGTGATGTTTTTGACCTTTTGTTAGGAGTGTCCTTAGTTTTCTTTGCAGGTTTTGGATGTCCATCCTGCTCCATTTTACAATTCCAAAAGAGTACCTCAGCGCAGAGCAAGCATACGTGTTGAGCGCTTTAAACAAATTTCTACTATTTAAGTTACTTTGTAATACCCGCCTTACCCTCCTGACAAATTCGGTTGTCAATTTGGCCTTCATAGTGCCATGGTCAATTCTTTTAACCTGTTTTATACCTAGATATTTGTATGTTTCGTCTGCTTCCATTGCAGCTATGGTTGGACCGTTCTGCATTTCAAAAGCCCCTGGTTGTATTTTCCCTTTAACGATGTTCAAAATACGGCACTTGTCAAGTCCAAATTGCTTTCCGATATCCCCGGAGAACTCCTCTACAATTTTAAGCATTTGTTCCAGCTGGTTTCTGGTAGCAGCCATCAGTTTAAGATCATCCATGTATAGAGGATGATTCACTCTTACTACCTCTTCGTTGTTATTTATAATAGTAAAGCCGTATCTGGTTGAGTTCAAACGGTATGATAGTGGGTTCATTTCAAGGTAAGAACCACAATGGGCCAAGTGAATCGCCCTGAAATATTCGATGGTGTTGCTGGATGACACTTGCAATTGGATCCTAGATCTCCAGGTTGACATGATGCGTTCTAAAAAGGAAACAAAGTTATTATTATGGACTCTATACATTCTCAATATAATTTTGAGCCACTCATGTGGCACTGAGTTAAAGGTCTTCTTATAATCCATGTAGGCAGCAAAGAGGTTTCTCCGGTTGGTACAGGTTTAACAAGTCAACAGTCAATTGTTCCTTGCATCCCATTGCTCCTCTCGTCTTTCTGTTGAGTTGCTATGATGTTATTTTGCTCACAATGTGCATAGATGCGTTGGGTCAAGCAGGAAGTGATCACCTTATACAGTGTGAGTGGGCAGGTGATTGGCCTATACTTAGCTGGGTCATGTGTGTTGGTCCTTTGGTAGGAGGTACGTAATACCTTCGGTCAAGAACAATGGCATTTTTGCTGGGTTAAGAAAAACATCATTAATAAGATCAGCCAGCCGACGGTGCATACACCAGAACTTCTTGAGCCAGTAGTTCTGGATCTCGTTGAGACCTGGAGCTTTCCAGTTATGGGATTCCTTGATTATTCTTAAAATTTCCACGGTGGTAAATGGCTCAAACTGCATCTGGCGGTAGTCTTGGCAGATTTGGAGTTCTTCATTGATCCAGCCAGCTGCGATGTTACAATTGGTTGGTGTGGAAAGTTGGTTCCCCCAGAACTCTTCTACCTGCTCTCCATTAGGATATCTATTATTTACCATATTAGGTGGAGAGTTTAGCTTACGGTAGAAAGTCTTTTCTGATCGTTGGAAGAGCGCATAGTCGCGTTTCGGTTATTATTATTATTATATTTTTGCTTAATCTCTATTGTCAGATAGATAATCAGAAAAATGATGTGATGATTCAAATTTAAAGAACTTCAGTATTTCTTCAAAAATTGGATCCTTCAACTTCAAAAGCACGGGCAAATATTTTGATCACAAATAATATCTCCCTTTCTATATTTTTGGGTATCGTATAGGGTACAATAGAAAATCATAACCAATTATGACTGAAATATTATAAGAACTAAATTTCGGCATTGATTAGCTTGAGTTGTCAAAAAGTAATCTATGTACTAAGAGGACGTGAATCGGAGAGATGGAGGATTCACAGACCTGTTCGTTGGGGGAATGGCACAAAAGATATATCCAGGCTGAACGATTATTAATAAATAATGACGGATACAGGCAAGAGTGGCTGCAAGGAAAATAAAGGTTTACCGCAGAAAGCATAAAGATGGACAGCTGTCTCGAACTATTCCTCAAATTGAAGATCCCATGAAGGAAAATAACGTTATTACTGATAAATTGTGTTTCCCGTCATAATAATTGAATTAGTCAATAATCCATCATGTTACACATAGTCAAACGCCAGAAATATGCGAAATTCCACTTCTTAGCACCCTCCTCTTAGAAATTTAACTTAGAACGTGTAAAAGGAATTTAATTAAAATATAGAAATCAAAAGTTCAAAAAGTAATTACCATATATAATAATATTCGAAGTCTTTTGTCTATATTCGTAGTTGGAAATTTAATAATCTAATGGGGACCTACATAAGCTCTTAGATTTAAACTTTCTCTTAGGATCGTGGGCCGACTTAATTTTCCAGGTGAATGCTCGCAAAGTTAACGAGATCTGTAGAAAGTCGATGCCCTGAAGGTATGGCAAGGCCATTGGAGCAACCTTTAATGCAAACTTTATTTTACATATTTTATAATACATTAAAAAGGTAAATTTGCTTTTTTATGGTTAAATTACAAGGACGGAAGGAAATTCCTTCAGGTGCTGTGGGAGTTTATCCTGTTTAACATATTTGGTTTTTACATTATATTTTTGCTTAGGATGCTTTTGTTTCTCTACGTACAGGATGTGACGTTAGGAGTAAATAACATCAAATTTTTAATTTTTAAACGTATGCAGCCAATCAAGTATTGTATTGTAATTTACTAGGATTGATTGAAAGTGATGACGCAATTTTTTATTATTTATTAGACTATTGAATACACAGAAAAGCAATGAATTAAGCTTTCTTCTTAATTTAGTTGTTTTGCCTATTTATTAAGATTGAAAATTATTATACCGTTAGTACACTGTCACAAAGAATCTTATAATATGGGTAGAGCAAGTTAGAAAGAGATAAACGAGAAAAACGAGTCATATCGTTTGATTACAAACGTTGCTTTCGCTTTTCGGTTCATATGTTATTACATTGTGTTTTTAAAAAATTTTGGGCATTTCAGTGAATTTAAAACAGAAGCTTGTTTTACATATAAGCTATTAGCAATTGGCTTATAGTTTAGTACTGGTAAGTATGCAATGTTTTTATTAAAAACCTATATCTTAGCACTTTTATTCTTTAAATTGGTGGCCGGTGATTGGACTCCTGTCGCTCCATACGTTATTGTAAAAAGTTTTCGCACTATTTTGATCATTTGTAATAACAGGACATTAAAATAAAGTAATGAGATCCGATATGTTGTTAGATATGTTAGATAATGCACAGTGAAAATGTTAAGAGACAAGCACAACAGCTTGTGCTTATTTTGTGTGAGTATTTCGAGGTTAAAAAATAGAAACGGTGATCCTGAGGAAACTGTTTCATTTGCCCAATAGGTAAACTAACAATATTTAGAAATAAATATTTTCAATTAGGTGTCATTACAACTAAAAAGTAATTACTGCTCTTAAAATTTCAAGGAAAACCCTATATACTATCAGAAAAAGGAAAAAATAATCCAATTATCTCTTCTCTTGGAAAAAAAACAGATCTTATCGGATAGAAAAAAAGCACAGCCTGAAGGAACCAAAATGGAAGTACAAAATATCCTCCATGATATGTAAAAGAAACTAAGAATATAATCTCTGTTATAATATCAGAATTTCAAAATTCGTATCATTAGTCTATATAAAGCCCAGATATATACTTAAAAATATTAATTCCTCTTTTTTATATAGGTGTGTTATTTTACGTATTTGTTTTTATACTCCTATATTTTGTTATAATACACATTTTAATATTTAATCCTCTTTTAGATGTTTTAAATCGATAATTATCAACACCTTCAATATACAACAAGAGATCTATTTTTCATTTTATCTGTAGAGATTCTAAAAAGCAATACATTTGAAGGTGTTGTAATTTTTCCTTCCTTACAATATCTACGCAAAATTTGAAATCCAACGTTTGTTAAAACAAATTTATTTTTATTAATGCAGTTTTATTAAAAAGGGGTTCAAGCAGATCAAATCTATTTGTTATATTTGTTTTAACAGTGTTATTTATAATATGTCATATTTTGCCATATATATATATATATATATATATATATATATATATATATATATATATAAATATATATATAAATATATATATAAATATATATATATATATATATATATATATATATATATATAAATATATATATATATAAATATATATATATATATATATATATATATATATATATATATATATATATATATATATATATATATATATATATATATATATATATATATATATATATATATATATATATATATATATATATATATATATATATATATATATATATATATATATGAAGCAAAATGCGAACAGTAAATGCAAAGTTCGTTCCAACCATATCCTTTCTGTGTTAGAGGTTGTACAGTTTGAACAAATTGCTAAGGAACACAATTTATTCTATTCTACCACCATCGAGATGATGGCCTACCTGTACCACCATACCGAGAAGAAAGTCAAAACTTACCCTCCCCGCCACAGTGATATAGCAGAGGTACATGTTTCGTCTCTACTAGACTCATCAGGGTACCGACACGCACTTGGCTGTGCAAAGGACATACTTCTCGGTATGGTATATATATATATATATATATATATATATATATATATATATATATATATATATATGTTGCTGCGGAGCCGCTCATCCAATCAGAAAGCGAGCCCGCCAAACAAAACTCGAAATTCTACAGAGGCCACCATCAGTTCTCAGCGAGTAACGAGACGAACTGCACTTGAAAATGTCAAATGAGATTTTGGCGAAAAGTCGTGAAAACGATTTTTTGAACGAACAGATTGAAACCCGGAATCACTAAACCATTCATATGGAAGAAAATCGCCATTGGACACTGCAGAATGACTCATTCCTTTCTTCTTAAAAACGAGGACCCCCCTCAATGTCCGTCTTGTCGTTCCCCTCTATCTATAAAACACATAATATCTGACTGTCCCTCATACAGAAATGCTAGAGAGAGGTATCTAACCTCAAATAATTTTACGACAGTTATTATCTTTTGATCTGACTAAGGCCAAACGCTTACTTTGTTTCTTGAGGCATATTGATATTTACAGTAAAGTTTAAATAAACACAACAATTCTACAGAAGGCGCTAAATGGTCTGAGATACTGACGCGCCTTTAACCTTTAAATTAACTAACTAACTAAACCATTTATGTATATATATATATATATATATATATATATATATATATATATATATATATATTCAGGGGCGGATTCAGCCTCTTTCTTTGGGGGGGGGGGGTGATATCGTAAAAGCACAGTATGGCAAGCGAAAGCACGTTTTAGACGGGGGGGGGGGGGGGGGGAGACACCAGCAACATTCCTATTTCTAGTGTAAAAGGCAAAATTGGGTTTATTTTTCTTAATTTGAAGCTCTTGGAGAAGGGGGGGGGCGATCACAAGAAAAAACAAGTTGCCGACAGGGGGGGATGCCAGCAGCATACAAATTCCTAGTATAAGAGGCAGAATCGGTTCTATTTTCCTGAACCCAAAGCCCTTGGAAGGGGGTCGAGATCGCAAGCATACACATTCCTATATTCTATTCAAGAACTAGAGAGAGTAATAAAACTGTTACCGAAACCTAATAATACATATTCTTAGAATAAGAGTCAGAATCGGGTTTATTTTCCTAAACATAAAACTCTTAGGGGGGCGATCGCAAGAAAAAACAAATTGTCGAAGTGGGGGTGAAAGCCAACAGCATACACATTCCTAGTGTACGAGGCACAATCGGGTGTATTTTCCTGAAATCTATGCTCTTGGGGGGGCGATCACCCCCCCCCCTTGGATATATATATATATATATATATATATATATATATATATATATATATCTTTATTTCTTACTGAAATTTTGATTGTTTAAAAATACATGCAAAAATAGTTATAATAACTGAATTTCCCTATGGTAATGTATTGTTAATTTTTATGATTAGACTCTTATAATTAATTAATTAATAAATATATATATATATATATATATATATATATATATATATATATATATATATATATTATTATATATATGTATGTATGGATGTATAGAAGGCTTTAACATTAAATAAAAATATCTAAAGAATACTGAACTATTGATCATTTTTATTGAATTGTTCGGAGTTTGAAAAATAAATATGTTTTAAACAAAACCCTTTTAAGTTTAATCAAGTGAGTGTTTTAATTTTATAGTCATTTAAAATACAGTTAAGGAGATTCGGTGGGGCCAGAAGCGGGGAAAATCTCCTTAATTTTAAGATACATGGAAAGGCATCAGTTTTGAAAATTTAAGAAAAAATATTATATACCGGTAAAAAAGTGTGTTTTTAATTGAAAATATATTATAAATAAGAGTCTAAAATATTGGGCGCAGTTTGGCAACGGCCTTTTATGTAGCGCGCACACGTATTTTTCGAAAGTTGGTAAACCTGTAAGGCGGTATACTACACTGGGAGAAAGTATTGCAATTAGGAAAATTACTGATGACAAAAGGCGTTCACACTAAAAACAAATTTCTAGGTAGATTTTTATTGGTTTAAATTTAACTTTATTTTTTACGTTTTTTTTTTTGTTGTGTCATTTTCTATTCGAAATTTAAGTTTTCTATGCGAAATTATCGTATAAAAAATGTTTCGAGAAACTTCTTGTATTTGCCGTGACTGCACGTCCAAAAATGTACTTGAAAATTCTCTAGAAATCCCTAACCTATGTTTAACAGTAACTTAGTCTAAACTTTTTTTCCTAGATGAGAAAAAATATTGGATATGAAATTATCTAGTAATATTTTTTATACATATTTGGAAAGATTGCTTAATGTATTTCGAAAAATATATTCTTTAAATTATACGGAAACAATATACAACAAGAAATACAAAAATTACTAACTTGTTATGGAATCAGTTTTTTTTTGTCTTAATTTAAATTTATACGGAATTTTTTACCAAAAAATGGAAGATATAACTCATATCTAGGCTGTTATTTTTAGTCTTCGTTAATGAAGAGGGTTTTCATGAGTAATTTAAATAACATTTTTATACTTATATTTTTAATAATTCAAATTACAAATAATAAATACTGTTTAATTAGTATAGAGATAAAAATCTGTGTTTTCCTGTTGGTATAAATTTATTTTTATTATCTTGCATCAGGGGCGAGTATTAAAATTTTATGTGATTTTAAGGGGAAGGACTGAACAAAAATTACTATGCTCTTACGTGGGGTTTATGGAAGAGGGCAAAATTACTAAAATGAGCCTTACATGATTTGTTCGTGACTGTTTATAGTGCATCAATATTTCAAATAAATTGTATTATATTTTTCTATTGCTTTTATAAATGTCTTAAATAGAAAAGGTTCTTTTCAGTAAATAAAACTATCTTTACCCTGCATTTCTATAAGAATCTGTATAATTTCATATTCGTAGAAAATCTACGGTTTTTAATTCCAGGAAAGCTGAGTAGTAAAATATAAAAATTTGTAAAATGTTTGAAGAAGAACATCGATGCGTAAATTATAAAAACTAAGAATACTGAAATTTAATCTTTTTACGAGGCTTATTTCTATGAAAGTATAAAATAGTAGACACAACAGCACTTCAGGCAAAATTGTATATTTGTTCAATTCACAACTTTGTATACCCTTTTGCATGCAGATAAATCCTTTTTATTTGGAATCCGGCCATTCGCTATAAAAATATCTATTTCAGCACGGCATTTTCGTAAGAAGGAGGTCAGAGGAGGTCAAAAGCGCCTGAGGACGCTGCTGTGTCGAATCATTTGTCAGAGTATGCATTCTGCATACGCGCTACGGAACTAGGTAGTTCTTTTCTGAATGTGTGTCGTTAAATTTTTTATGTGACCTGCTTTAAGCCTGATATAATGGCTGTATCGTATGGGAAAAATGATTTAGAGTTTTAAGGGCATTTGAAAGGATATAAACATTTTATACGTTTAATATTTTTTGTTAATCAAGATAGGAAAATTTAGTTGTAACCTCAGGAGTTTTTAGAAAAAATTTGGAACTAATGGTTTTTAGTTTGTCATAATGTTTTATTAATATTACAGATTAATTTAAATTTCATTATATTGGCTAACTAGAAGCAGTGGCAACTCGTGGCTCGTGTTTAAACAGATAGTGACAACAGGTGAGACAAAAAAAAATATGATTATTTAAAGACCTATAAAACAACAATTCCCTTACCTATAGTCATCGTAAGAAGAAACTGACTGTGTTTTATGTTTATTTTATCAAGCATAGTAAAGCTAAAAACATTATTTATGTGAATTTTGATTATCTTTGAAGGTTAAGATTAAGGTAAAATTCAGGGTCACCATCAGACGCATTATTCAATATTTTACAACTTTTGTCTAAAACATTTTTCTCGAAAATCCTTTACTAAGAAAATATCCTGCTGTACCGCGACTTTTGAACCGCCCTGTATATTAGTAACTATTTAAATATGGCAGAAAAATAGATTTATTAATTTCTTACTGACGCCTTAATTTTTAATTAGTTTCCAATATGTTATTCTCCTTTCAGGCAGAAAAAAAGGAAGGAATACATAGAAACAGTTTATTTCCTGCAAATATAATTCTGGTCCTCCCTCCATACGCATTTCGACCACTTCATGGTCTCGTCAGTGGAGCTGTATGGAACCGAGAGTATTCGTAGGGAACAACTGCTGTAAAAAATATGAATTCTGAGACATGTGGGTACAATATTAGAAACCTGTTAACTTCTATGTCAGACTGAAAAACATCGTCTGTCGAAACGACATCTATGCAGTCACCGGAGTAGTGCGAAATTTAAAAAACCAAAATTTGAGTAAGAAATATATGAAATTCATCTACCGTGTTTAAATAGTTGCCTATATGTTCTTCTCCTTTCAGCCCGAGAATAAGGAAAAAGGGAAATAATTTATAGAAACAGTTTATTTCCTGCAAATATATATATATATATATATATATATATATATATATATATATATATATATATATATATATATAAGCAACTAGTCTTTATTTTTATTCCATACATGAATAAGATGATCTTTTGCTTTTTTCCGATCAAGTTTCTTCACCTCCAAATAACACACACATATAAAACAAACAATATATATATATATATATATATATATATATATATATATATATATATATATATATATATATATATGAAGTAAAATGCGAACAGTAAATGCAAACCTCCTTCCATCATATCCTTTCCGTGTTAGAGGTTGCACAGTTGGAATAGATTGCTACAGAACACAATCCATTCAATTCCACCACCATCAAGATGATGGCCTACCTGTACCACCACACCGAGAAGAAAGTCAAAACTTACCCTTTCCGTCACTGTGATACGGCAGAGGCACATGTTTCGTCTCTACTAGACTCATCAGGGTACCGACATGCACCTGGTGGTGGAATTGGATGGATTGTGTTCTGTAGCAATCTATTCAAACTGTGAAACCTCTAACACGGAAACGATATGATGGAAGGAGGTTTGCATTTACTGTTCGCATTTTACTTCACTTATACACGGAGTTGCATATAGTTGTACGTTTGCTGAATGTGATTTCAGCACTACAACGGCATAGTGTGGATGTATCCACTGCTATTGCAACTCAGACGGAGGAATCCGTGAAAGCCGCATAAACATACATATATATATATATATATATATATATATATATATATATATATATATATATCCTCATACCTTCTTCCACTTCCAAATTGTTTCTTCCTTTAAAAAGAGCACTCTTAAGGGTTGCCTCCAAGAAGACTAACTTTGTTTGTAGTATCAGCTAGAAATAAAACTACTTTTAGCAACACATGCCGACGCTGAAAAATAAATATTAAGTAAAACATCATAAACGACTAAAACTAAATTTAAAATGACATTTTTTAGAACCACCAAGTGCAAAAAAAAACAAACACGAACGCCGAAATAAAAATCTAATGTCACTTCCCTACCGGTTCAATTCCAAAAAAGCTCCAGGTTTTGATCTGATTACAGTACAGATTTTGAGTAACTTCCAAAAAAAGTAGTATTAAAATTGAACAAGTTCATTAACGCTTTATTTACATTGAGGTATATTTCTTAAGATGTGGGAAGTGGAAGAAGTCATGACCGGGAAAATTTTCCCATGAAGTTTCAGTTTCCAGGCCTTTCTTAATGCTATTTGTAATCTTTACTAAAATCTATATCTTATGAGATAAAAATTATTAATAGAAGAAAGGAACTGATTCCTTACGATTCAGAAAAAGTCACTCGATAATTAATTATACATAAAATTATATATATATATATATATATATATATATATATATATATATATATATATATATATATATTAAAAAATTGTTAAAAAGGAGCAAGTTTGTCCCGCCATTTTCCCCAATGTCGCCGAAGCTTTTGACAAAGTCCGGTATGAAGGCTTGTTTCACAAATAGGAGAAGCTCGAACCACGAGATTATTTTTGACTTTTGAAGTCCTATTTATCAGAAAGATACTTAATTAGTTAATTATAATTAAGGAGAGAAAATTTTAAAGTAAAAATAATTGATAAAAGAGATTTTAGATAAAATTAAGTAGCACCATGGGACGGTGAAACTACCCCGCGGGCTGCCACTGACTAGAAATCTCAGTTAAATATTTCAGTGATACAATATTTCCACATCGTATAAACATATACATTCATATATTTTGACCAATCAGAGAGCAGAAAAGTTTATCTAACGGCTATAGTAAAACTTAACCAATTATAACAAGTCAAATAAATACAAAGAATATTACACTCCAGAGTTCTTAATGCTTGTAGTCATAAGAAATCGACTTGATGAGGATCTGTCTAGTAAAATCTTTAAATCTTAAAATAAGCACCTAAATTAGTATAGTTGTATTCAATTTATGAATTTTGAATGACGAATAAACAAAAAAAAAGTTATATTTTATGATGAAACTAATTAATTTCGGATATTTTGCTTATAACTCTAAGAAGTGACTTAAACGATAACCGGGTCAGATGTTTAATCAGTCTTTGAAGTTAGCTTATATAGGCCAACTGCTTGAATATCTGCTGCTAATATAGTTTAAGTTAAATCACGTATGCCACAAATGTTTTATTTATGTCCTCTCGGTTTTTTACCGAGCCTAAAACGGATTTAAGGAATTACGAAAACTATATCAACTCAATCTTACAGGCAGCTTTGAATATTTAGGTAGTAGCATATTTTATCATTTTACAGAAGCGACAGCCTTTGAAGCTGAAGGATACAATTTTCATGACCTTGCTTGCCTCGCCCATATTACACAGAAAAAGAATTAAAATTGGAAAGAATACCGCGATAATAATAATGTTCATCATTGGCAAACTGTAAAAATACAAGTGTATGTGGTAGCTACTGTGCTTAAACGCTGATGGGAAATGATGTCAATGTAAGACCAATTTAGTAGGCACATGCATTCCGCTATAGATCATGCTCTACTTTTCGCGTTGATGGATTTGAGCTCTAACCAAGAAGAAAATCTCGTTTTTTGTTACGTTTCCATCACAGCCGATGCTCGACGAATTAAGAGGGCTTTGGACAAAGAAATGACCCTTTATTTGTTCTCGATTATAAATATTTTCAGGTTATTTTTAATGAATTCATAGTGATTTTTATAAGTTTATAGAACTGACTGTTAAATTGTCAAAGTGATAGAAAATTATTATTTTCTGTGTCAAACTGTCACTTTACATGGATCGAAATCATCTACAGCCCAGCTAGGACTGTTTCTGTTCAAAAATAGAGCTAATATTTCTCGAAACTCTTGTTCATTTGTGTGTGATGTTTTTAGCAAAAATGCTCATCCCTATACTATTTTGTTTGTATTCTAATTTAAACAAAGATAACAAGTTTTGTGTTTTGGCTGTTTTTCTTGTTTTGATAATTTTCTTTACTCTATTTTATTTTTATTTTTTTCATGTAAATGTTTTAGCAAATATATTTTTTTTCTCTTTTTGGTATTTTTTCTTTCGTTGTTCTTTTCGGTCTTTTTTCATTTCATTTTATCTTGTTTTTGTGTTTTTTTCATCGACACCTTACACCTAACCTGGTGCTCTAAATTCAAAGTGCATAGTTTGTGTAGTTTATTTCTAGTTTATCGTCATAGTACTCGTATATGCGTAACTCTCAGGATGTCGAATTGGAGTGTGTGGGAGTGGAATAATTCTATTTTTACGCCTGTTCAAATTACGATTAGGATTCTTCAGAAAGTCGTTCTGTGTTAGGAGATTGGAATGAGTTTGCATTATCAAGACGAATTTTTTGTGTTGCTTTTCCCCAAAATTCATAGACCGTTTCTACGCGCAAATCTCAGTAATTTTTTGCATTACGTACTGACAATTCTTCTTAAAATTCTTAAAATCAGTTTCAATTTATGCTTTTTTGCCACCTGATACCAGACCGGACAACCATATAGGAGTTATCTGTTTATATAGCAGTAGTTTATTGTTTAACGATAGTTTGCTGTTCCTGTTTAACAGAGAATACAGTTGATCATCTGTGTGCTTGTATTTATTCAAAGTTGTTTTAACGTGAGTATTTTACATTAAATTTTTATCTATCGTGATACCCAGACACTCTATGGAGTCATTCCATTGCACCTGCATATCATCTACAACTATGCTGATGCCATTCATATTTAAATTTGGGTTTCTAGTTAAAATGGATTGGGTTTTTTGAGGATTTATTTTTATTTACTAGAGCGTGATCAAAGCCAAGTGCCTTTGCAAGTACCTTTGCATAATGAATAGTTTTATGTTGATGCAGAAAATGCCCGTGTCATCTGGGTGTTGCTCATTTGGAATGATGTACTTATTAAAGACTTCAATTAGTAAGTAGGCTTAGAAACATTTTTTCTACAATTTTCGTTAGCGAAGATAACAGACTTATAGGTCTCTAGTTTTGAGGAAAGGTGTGATTTTTGCTCGGCTTTGGAAGCATACTAACAACTGTGATTTTCCATTTGTTAAATTTGCTTGCCTTAAGAGATTTTTAGGAAATTTAAAAATAACCCAATTTTCTCCACTTTTTGACGTAAAGTTATATCTAACAGAGGAAATTTCTCACACCATTTTCAGGCTGAAATATTTTATATATGATTGAAATTTGCTTGTGTACCTCTTGTCGCATCTGGTTAAGATGAAATAAACTGTGACAGCATTCTTCTTATTTTTAACTTTATATCTCAGTGTAATACAGCGAGTCTCCAGACAAGCAGGCTCACGAATTTTGTTTTTTTCTGGAACGTCTTTTATCGCACCTGTAAGGTGAAATAATCGTGGTAGCAGTACATAGATTTAAAGCAGTTTTATATAATTTTTCTCGGAAAACCCACCTTTAATGTAACAAAAGTGTGAACAAAATCTCTCTATTTAAAAACCCACGCCCGATTTGCAACCTTCCGTTTAAAAATCATAACCAACAAAATGTTTTACAATGATTCTGCCACAGAAAGTTGGTAATACAAAAACTCGAGCTATTGTTATTTGGGATCCAGCTGTGTTTGTCCGGAGATTCACGAGAAAATTCTTTTTATTGGTATATAAGGGAGCCTTTGGAAATTTGTTTTGTTACTTTGAGCGAGGGTGTGAGAACAACAATAAAAATAGGTCGTTCGAAAGTATTAAGAATGTCGCTTAAACAGTCATTATTAGCTTTGTCGTTATGTCTTGGAAATTGGATATAACGCTGTTCGCAGGAACACTTCGAATCTTGTCAATCTAATAAATTACAGATGAGTATAGAAATGAATCAGATTTTTGGAATAATAAAAGTGTTTTACCTATTATTTTAAAAACATTTTTATATAATACGAATTACGAGCTAGAAATATTTTAGTGAGGTTATTCTATATATATATATATATATATATATATATATATATATATATATATATATATATATATATATATATATATATATATATATATATATATATATATATATATATATATATATATATACAGGCGCGGATCCAAGGGGGGAGGGCGGTGGGGGCGATCGCCCCCCCCCCCCAAGAGCTTTGGGTTTAGGAATATGGACCCGATTTTTTCTCTTATGCTACAGTTTATTTAAGAACTAGAGAGAGTAATAATTTTTTACCCTTTTTCTCTTCGCAAACTACCTCTGTTCTTTAGTCCGGTGTCTTTAGCAATATCTGTTAGACACATATATTTTTCATAGGAATGGGTTAGAAATTTTATAATCATAAATACCGGTCTATACTAATGGACTAAAACGTAGCCTTATTCTCTCAAAAAATTCGTAGTCATAATTTAAATACTTACAAAATATCCATTGTCAAAAATACAAAAAGTTAAACATATATAAAAAATAAATTCCTCCATATAATATTAAAATATTTTTGGGGCTATCGGTCATTTTATTATTAATTAAAAACATTTTTAGGGTATTTGACGTTTCAGTTTATTTATTTCTTAAACCATCTGCAGAATTACAATTAAACACTAAAAAGGGATTCAAATGTAATTACTTCTTTTATGTTGTAATTAAAATTAGAACTACTTATTTTTATTTCTATTGTACTGATATCTTAATTTAATTTACTTTATTATATGGAAATATGATGGCTCCAAAAAAATAAGATAAACATGTTAATTCTACACGCTTAAGAAAAAGATACAAATACAATAATAAAATAATAAAAAACTTACGGCTAATTAGAATTAAATATATATAAAATTAAAGAATGGGACACACTAAAATAAAAATATATAAAAAAAAAAAAAAAACATATAAACAACATTGAACAATAAAATACAACAAAAACAAAAATTCAAATAATAAATTGTGTTTACACTAGTAAACATTACGTATCTAATTCCTAATCAAAGTCAGTGAAACTATCTTCGCTCAAATTAATTATAATTGGTTCCTCTATCTCACCGATCATGAGATCGAGTTCTCACATTTTGTTTTATTCTTTTATTATATGGATTTTTCTCAATTTTCCGCTGTAACTTTATTCAAAAAATCTTTCAAAAATTTAGTTAAATTACTAATTTTGTTAATTGTGTTATTTCTAGCAACTCTACCTTTTACTTGAGAGAGATATTTACTTCTCCAGTGGACAGTTTCCGGACGATCTATAGGAACAGATTTTCTATCTGGTTTTTCCCAGCAAAAATTAAGTTCTCTGAGCAATTTCCAGAGATCAATTCTTTTAATTTCAGGTAAATCGCGATCTTCATTGATTTTAGTTAGAATTTTGTAGACGGTTGGGATCTGCTTCTCATAATAAAATGTATATACAACCCCTTCAATTGCAGTTTTCATTTTTTCTTCCAACTAGCTTTTTCATCTGCCTGTGATCGAATGTGGCTTGGGAGTACTAACAATTCCAGTCGTTTTTTCTCCTTCAATATTCGATACTTAGTAGATTTTCCAACTCGTGTCATGTTGGAACACATCTCAACAGGGCTTTTAACATTATTATCTAGATATTGATATCTTAAGGCATCATAAACATTCATCGTAATAAGTTTTTCGTTGAGGAAAAAATGCCCTGGTTTAACGATTTTGGAATAAATATAGATATGGCAGTCATATCTTTTGGGTATCTCACTAATCTCAAATAATATATAAAAACAAGCCCAAACAAGATAAATCACTAAGAACAAACTGTAAGGTGTACTTTACTCACTGACATTAATTAAATTAAACTATCAGAATTTTTATGTTGCAGTAAATTTATAAAATATCTTTAAATAAAATGAAATATAATTATATTTACGGCAGTTCTCAGTAACCAGCGGCACTGGAGCAGGTACGTTGGAGATTTCGTTAACAGTTTTATTACTCTCTCTAGTTCTTGAATAGAGTATAGGAATGTGTATACTTGCGATCGCCCCCCCCCTCTCCCAAGAGCTTTGAGTTCAAGAAAATATTAGGAAAGAATATGCTGCTCAAGAGCTTTGAGTTCAAGAAAATATTATGAATGAATATGCTGCTTGTTTTTCTTGCCATACTGTACTTTTGTGATATCACCGCCCCCCCCCAAAGAGAGAGGCTGGATCCGCCCCTGTATATATATATATATATATATATATATCTATATATATATATATATATATATATATATATATATATATATATATATATATATATATATATATATATATATATATATATATACAGGCGCGGATCCAAGGGGGGGCGGTGGGGGCGATCGCCCCCCCCCCCCCAAGAGCTTTGAGTTCAGGAAAATATACCCGATTTTACCTCTTATACTATAGTTAATTCAAGGACAAGAGAGAGTAATAAATCATTTTTTACCCTTTTTCCTTCGCAAACTACCTGTGTTCTTTAGTTCGGTGTCTTTGGCAAAATCTGTTAGATATATATTTTTTTCCTAGAATTGGGTTAGAAATTTTATAATCAGAAATACCGGTCTATAATAATGAACTATTTGGATTGGATAATAATAGACATTCGGAAGTGTTAAAAAGGATTTTAATCCTTGTCATAGGCGTCGGAAAGAGGTGTATTTTATCACTAAGTATTTATGGCATAGAATATTATTTCGGTAATAAATTTAAAATAAAAAGTTTTTATATTATTATTTTATTTCTTAGGATTTCTTAATAATTTACATACAGTACAAAATACAGATAATTTTTACATATTTAACACAAATCACAACTGTATTTTTATTATTTTTAATTTTGGCATAAAAACCGTTTTAGGCACATTCAGACTAAAACGTAGCCTTATTCTTTCAAAAAATTCGAAGTTACAATTTAAATACTTACAAAATACTCATTGTCAAAAAGAAAAGAAGTTAAACATATATAAAAAAATAAATTCGTCCATATAATATTAAAATTTTTTTTGGGGGCTATCGGTCATTTTATCATTAATCATATACATTTTTAGGAAATTTGACGTTTCCGTTTATTTATTTCTTAAATTAAACACTAAAAAGGGATTCAAATGTAATTAATTTTTATATGTTGCAGTTAAAATTAGATCTAATTATTTTTATTTCTTTTGCACTGGCATCTTAATTTAATTTCCTTTATTATATCAAATATCCGATAGGCTTAAAAAAATAAAATAAACCTGTTAATTCTACACGCTTAAGAAAAAGACACAAATATAATAATAAAATAATAAAGAAATTACGGCTAATTAGAATTAAACCTATATAAAATTAAAGAATGGGACACACTAACATAAAAATATATAAAAAAATTTAAAAAAAATATATAAACAACATTAAACAATAAAATACAACAAAAACAAATTGTGTTTACACTGGTAAACATTACGTATCTAATTCGTAATCAAATTCAGTGAAGCTATCGTCGCTCAATTAATTGAGTTTACACATTTTGTTTTATTCTTTTATTATATGGATTTTTCCCAATTTTCCGCAGTAACTTTGTTCAAAAAAATCTTTCAAAAGTTCCGTTAAATTACTAATTTTGTACATTGTATTATTTCTAGCAACTCTGCCTTTTACTTGAGAGAGATATTTCCTTCTCCAACGGACAGTTTCCGGACGATCTATAAGAACAGATTTCCTATCTGGTTTTTTCCATGAAAAATTAAGTTCTCTGAGCAATTTCGAGAGCTCAGTTTTTTTAATTTCAGGTAAATCCCGATCTTCATTGATTTTAGTAAGAATTTTGTTGACGGATGGGATCTGCTTCTCACAATAAAATGTATGTACAACTCCTTTTACTGCAGTTTTCATCTCTTCTTCCAACGAGGTTTTTCATCTGCCTGTGATCGAATGAGGGAGTACGAAACATTCCAGTCGTTTTTTCTCTTTCAGTATTCGGTACATAGTAGATTTTCCTGTCATGCTGGAACACATCTCAACATAGCTTTTAACCTTATTATCTAGATATTGATATCTTAGGGCATCATAAGCATTCATCGTAATAAGTTTTTCATTGAGCAAAAATGCCTTGGTTTAACGATTTTGGAATAAATATAGAAGTGGAGGCCATGTTTTTTAGGTATCTTACTAATTTTAAATAATATATAAAAACAAGCACAAATAAGATAAATCACTAAGAACACACTGTAAGGTGTACTTTTCTCACTGACAGAAATAAAAATGAACTATCAGAAATTTTATTATTGCAGTAAATTTATAAAAGCTTATAATATTTAAATATAATTAGATTTACGGCAGTCCTCCGTTACTTGCTGTACTGGAGCAAGTACGTTGGGGATTTCGGTAACAGGTTTATTACTCTCTCTAGTTCTTGAATAGAGTATAGGAATGTATATGCTTGCGATCGCCCCCCCCCCCTCCCAAGAGCTCTGAGTTCAGGAAAATAGAACGGATTCTGCCTTTTATATTAGGAATGTGTATGCTGCTGACATTCCCTCCCCGTTGACAACTTGTTTTTCTTGCGATAGCCTCCCCCCAATCGCTTTGAGTTCAGGAAAATAGACCCGATTCTGCCTCTTATACTCGGAATGTGTATGTTGCTGGCATCCCCTCCTCTCCAAGAGCTTCAAATTCAGAAAAATAGGCACGACCCTGCCATTTACACTAGAAATGGGAATGTCTCCGGTGTCCCCCCCCCCCCCCCCCCCCGTCGATAACTTGCTTTCACTTGCCATAATGTATTTTTGTGATGTCACCGCTCCCCCCCCCCAAAGAGAGAGGCTGGATCCGCCCCTGTATATATATATATATATATATATATATATATATATATATATATATATATATATATATATATATATATATATATATATATATATGTGTGTGTGTGTGTGTGTTTTCTCAACAGGAATCAATTATTCATCGACATCACTAGCATTTGATTCTGTAGAACTTATTCTGTTATAAATTTCTTCACTTGTAATGAGTATTAAGGGAAATCAAGTATTAGAAAGAAGAAATTATTATAATGCTGTTCAGTGTTATCTGAACTTCTTTCAATGTTATTGCAGATAATTTGAATAAAATATTTTTATATCATTTGGATTATTTAAGTTAGGGGAAATATAATTTTTTCTATTAGATTTTATTCTCAAATTATGCAAAACCAATTAGACCTATTATTAATTGCCTTCAGCAAAGGTTGTATTTAATATTTTTACAATCACAATCAACAACAAAAATCCTAATAAAACTCCATGGTTCCGTAAAGAAGTTAAAGATAAGTGTAACGAAAAAAGAAAAGCATATTTAGCATATAGAACGTCAAAAACGCCGGAAGCATACAATAGGTACAAACTAATTCGTAACGAAACTAATCTACTAGTCAGGCAACTAAAAAGTGAACATTGGGAGCAGTTCTCTAAAAGAATGGAAGGACACTTCTATAGTGTACAAAAACAAATGTGGCGACTGATAAGACAACAGCGCAAAGAAATATCTGAACTCTCCGAAACAAACAAAATATCAGAAGAGAAATGGATAGATTACCTAACAGAATTATTTGAGGGAGATGCTAACATTGGAAAAAACAACATACCAGCAATAAGGAATAATGTGGAAGTCACCATTCAAGAAGTGGAGAAAGCTCTAAAATCCTTAAAAAATAGAAAGTCTCCCGGACAAGACGGAATTCATAACGAATTGTTGAAATACGGAGGACAGCGACTAACACAGGAACTCACAAGCTTCATTCGAAAAATTCTGACACAATGCAAAGTACCAGATAGGTGGAGAATCAGCACAATGATGCTTATGTTTAAGAAAGATGACAAACAAGAACCAGGGAACTACAGGGGTATTAATCTACTGGACACAACTCTGAAACTCGTTACGAAAGTAATCAAAAATAATTCGGTTACAACACTGGAAGACGAACAGCAGGGATTTAGATCAGGAAGGTCTTGCGTGGATGCAGTATTTATTCTACGACAGATAGTCGAAAAATCTATAGAATACAATAAACCAACATTTTTATGCTTTATAGATCTAACAAAAGCATTCGATCGCATAAAGCTAGATGACGTAATCCACCTGTTATATAAGAGAAATATTCCTATCAATATAATTCAGACCATCGAAAACATATACGCAAACAATAAAGTTCAGATTCGCACTAACGGTAAATTATCAATACCCATACCAGTCAACAGCGGTATTAGACAGGGAGACTCGCTTAGTCCTTTGCTGTTTAACATGATAATGGACGAAATAATAAAGGAGGTGCGACTTGGTAGAGGATATAAAATGGGTGATACAGAAATAAAAATTCTCTGTTACGCTGATGACGCTGTGATATGTGCCGAAAATGAAGTCGACCTCCAGAGATTGTTAAATACCTTTAATCTTACGGAAAGAAAATATAATATGATTATCTCAACCGAAAAAACTAAATGTATGACAACCTTAAAAGAACCCCTCCGATGCAAACTAGAACTAGACGGTCAAATAATACAACAAGAAATGAGTTTCAAATATCTACGAATCGACATAACTAGTTATGGCAACATCGAAGATGAAGTAAGAGGGCAGGTCGCCAAATCAAACAAAGTGGCGGGTTGCCTCAACGACGTGATCTGGCGAAACAAACACTTACAACAAGAAACAAAGGTTCGGATCTACAAAACCACAATTAGACCTATTATGACATACACTTCAGAAACACGGCCAGAGACGACAAAAACGAAACAACTATTGGAGACTACAGAAATGAGAATACTTCGACGAATAACAGGAAAAACGCTACTAGACAGAGAAAGAAGCGATAACATCAGGCAATCATGCAACACAGACTGCATTAATGAGGGGGTCCTACAACGTAAGACACAATGGAACAAACACATAAGCCGAATGACAGAGGATAGACTGGTAAGGATCGCACGAGATAAATCGCCTAGTGGTACACGCAGTAGAGGTCGACCACGGAAAAGGTGGAGCGACAATTTAAGTCCAGAATGAGGAAAATCGAAGAAGGAACAGGTCAGGGACCTATTATAGAAGGTAGAAGAAGAAGAAATAGAAACACAATTTTGCTGTTCTTTGTAAGGCTGTCATTTGGTTTGACGAAATTTTACTAGGGTGCCATTGATTGTGAGGTGTACACATCAAAAAGCGTTTTGATCGCAGTAACTAAACGCTTTGGGTAATGAAAAATGTGATTGCTAAGATAGTTTTTACAAAAATTTAGCTATTTGGCTGCAACATTTAATAAAAATTTTAATATACAACAAAATATTTTCCTAAAGCATTGTATTGTAAGTAGCATTGATTCTGGATACGGCTCGCATGACAATAGTAATTACATTTTAGTTAGCTGAAGGTCAGGTAATAATAACGAACATTACATTGCAGTAGGAAATTTAAATTGATATGGTGTTGTGTATTAAAGCAATATATTATCCTTTCAAGTTTCAAATCAACTGTTTGATAAACAAAAAAAAGCGCGGTTAATGTTGAAGAGATTGATTACTTAAGAAATAAAGAAACTTAAGATTAATTATTCCTGCGGAAAAATATTGATAGGTTTTTAATTTAATGATATTTCCAGTAATCAATCTTTTCAATATGTAATTAAGTTTATTTTTTGACATCATGGATGAACTTTAAATAGAAGACAAACCCATATACACCCACCAACATACGCATAAGATTGCGTAATGAAAAAGAAACTATTAAAAAAAATTGAAAAGTCAGGAAATAAACTTTAAGGAAAAAGTTTAAGTGTATAAGCATATATATATATATATATATATATATATATATATATATATATATATATATATATATATATATATTTATCTATCTATCTTCACGCAGAAAATTTTTTTACGCCTCAAAACGCAGTGGCAACTTAAGCTGTGGAAACAAAAAAAATCAGACGGTATTATATTAGGTCAATAAAGGACAAAGTACCTGGAATGATATTGGTAAGTATTTGTCGAAAAACTCATCAATAATGAGTGCAGTGTGAGTGTTATAGTCGTGGGAGCCAAATGTAGTCGCATCACATTTCTAACAATATTTTGTCCTTATTAAACGTAGGGCTCTTCGGAAGGAATTTTTGGTGAACTACGCTTTTATAATCCAGAAAGATAGTAAATATGATTTTGACCTTTGACTTCCTATGATCAACTGTTTTTGGCCTTTCAGTTTTCATTTCTATGATTGTGCCGATATTTCCATATCAAAGTTGTGTATTCATGACACATCGTCGGTAAAGAAGCGTTGCAAGAAATCGTTGAATCCGCTAGAAATCAATGCCATTTTCGAAGAAAATTCAATGTTTTTGACACTACGTGAGTGGCCATGAGTTTCATGCCAAGTTTTTCTACCAAGAACATATTGAGTTTTTGAGATTTTTAAATCAGTTTTAAGCTCTCTAACTAGATAGGATGACTTTCACGCACCATAGCCATTGCCTGAGTGCAGTATTGATATTAATGACCATGAAGGTTGAGGATCATCTTCGACGTCTTTACGGTTCTTAAGTTTTGAGTAGCAAAAAGCCTTTTGCTACTAAAAACTCTTATTTAACCTATTAACGCCCAAACGTGGTAATATTTTGCCCTTCTTTCAACGCTATTACTGATTAACAAATAGGTGGTAGAAATCTACGAAAAGTACTATTCCGACTATTTTCGAGGATGCTCTACAGATTGCTGTTGGAAAAACTAAAAAAAAATTATTATTAACGTAAAATTTTTGCGAAATGAAATGAAACCATACCATACTATTTTATTTTTAAATTTGCTACTTTTACTTTGAAAATGAACTAAAATCTTTCCAAAAAATATGTTGAATGTGATCCCGACCTACAAACTGAAATCCATTTCGTTGGAATTATCGAGAATACAATATGGCGACTCGTAAATGGAGATAATTTGATAAATATGTTTAAGCCTAAAAACACATTTGTGACATAGGTTTTTTCCTCAACTCGTTCAATTTATAATTGTGTATTTAAAGTTTTTGGGGTCTCTGATAATGAATCAAGTGAATAATTTGTAGAGTTAAAGATGGTGGATCTAAAATGGCTGACCTAAAATTTTAAAAATTTCTGTTTTATGCTTAATACCTGCATGTCGGGTGTTTTGGGTTCATTAATCACGAGTTTGGTATGAAGTTGGTAAAATTCAAGATGGAAGATGTAATTTAGCGGTCTCAAAAATTTTTAAAATTCTCTTTTGTACTCAAAATCTACAGGTAAGGATTTTTGGGGTCGCTACGGCAATCCGAAGTGGCTGACGATGAACTCAAAATATCTATAAATTGAGTAAGTAAAGAAATAATTTGAATTATCATTCATTCTTGAAAAACCTCTTCCGTTTTTTCGCTGAATCATCGCATAACCAAATTTCTATACTTTCAAATTTGGGTTCAACATCTTTTTAGCGAGAATTATTATTCGTATGCAACAAGACAATGTTACAAACAATTAGGATATTACCTATTTAAAAAAAGTTTTTTCTTTACGTTTTCAACAAATAAAAATTTGATACCAGATTCATGATCAGCGATCCCAAAATATCCTTACATATAGATATTGAACATATATTTTTAAAATTTTCAATGCGGTCATTTTCAATTTGCTATCTTGAATTTTTCAAATCTGATTTAAAAATCTTTAGAATGTAGGTTTTATGCATAGAAAAGAATATTTTAAGATTTCAAGTCCGTAATTTTGGATTCAACATCTAGAATTTTACAAATCTAATCCCAGATTCATGGTCAACGACCCCAAAAACTTCTACATGTAGACATAGAACAAAATTTCTTAAAATTTCAAATTCGCCGTTTTAGATTCGTGACTAGAGATCCCAAGAATTCTTATATATATATATATATATATATATATATATATATATATATATATATATATTGGCTAAGTGGACGTGAAATTTGTCAGTCCACATCATTCTCGTGTTAAAAAGTGCGGAGCACTCCTAAGTATGGAAAAACTCCGGGCCTGAAAGATGGCGACCAGCTGTTTCGTCCTAATATGGGACTCGTCAGGCCACCGCATTCCGTAAAAACCATCACCTCGCCTTTGCATCCTATAAAGCTGAATTTAAAATCAAAAACAGCAAACAAGACGACCAAGGCGAGATCTCGATGGTTCACTTGATAATACGAGAACCACACAAATTTACAAAGTTTGTAAAAACCGCCATGTGGAAGCGCGACTGTGAATTAAAACAGAAATATATACAATCGAGTACACGAAACGCGCTACCCAAAGGATAGGGGTCGCATTATTCGGTACTGGCAACCAGGCTTACTGCTAATTTTAGCAGCCAAAGCCACGTGTCGCACCAAAAAATCCCCCCTTGAGAGTATCGCTTAGCGTGTTTCAAAGCCAAACAAGTAAATAAAAAAATAGATAAGTTTTTGTGAATGTACTTTCAGGTTCAAAAATTTTTACAGAATACTGTCATTTTGTAGTCGTTACGTTTTTTCGATATTTGCAACTACATGGTTTCTAAGTACAAGCGTCGGGGTCACGTTTGATACTCTTTTGACTTATTTCAATCATTTTCATGTTAAAATTCGCAAACTAACAAAAATTGACTTTAAAAATGGCGTTTTTTTTTTTTAAATTTTATGATGTATAAATTTTGTAAAGATAATTATTATTATATAATTTTCATAACGGAAATGGGTAGAGAGCATCCTCGAAAATAGTCTAAAAATTATTCTTTATAGATTTTTGTTAATGGGAAATAGCGTTGAAAGAAGGACAAAATTTCATCTCTTTTGGACATTAATTGGTTAATATTTCTCATATTTGGGTAGACAAAGATATAGTTATAACTTATGTAATTAAAAAAACTACGTTTTTTTAAGTACAAGTTGTAGAAAGTCATACAAAAGAGTACAAGTAAGCTTGCACTAAGTAATATATACTTAGGTACTAAATACATATAGAAAAGAAACATAATACCAGAATAATAAATTTGTGAACTTACGTTAAAGTATTCATTAACTGAATATAAAGCTCGACATTCTAGAAATGTTTAAATATAACTTTAAACTTTCTGTGTGGCAAATTTCTAACGTTATCAGAGAGAACATTGTATAATTTTATATTTAGCGAATTTTTTTTATCGAAGTATTAAATCTGTATTTATTACTTCTTATAAGATGAGCTGATCTTGTGCTATAGTTACGAACATGGGAACTGTGTAAAATATATAAAGACGGTAGTGTCAAAACCTTGAGACTTACAAAATAAGGTTTGTTTATCTTGTTTAAAACACAAAATTTAATTCATAATCTAAGCTCATTTCGACTAAACATCGTAAAAATCACCACAAAACCCCAATAACACTAACTAGAATCACTGTAACTTGTTTACTAATGTGCGAAGTATCATATTTTCACATAATTCTGACTCAAAGTTGTACCAATTTAAAAAAGAAACAAGCGATTCCACATACGCGCACAGTTTGAATTAAAAAGTTCCTTTTATATCTGAACAAAAGATAGACACTTTTTGGATGACTTTTTTTTTTTCCAGGAGAATCTTTTACATGTACATTTTTTGCAGTTAGAAATATCTTTTCCAGCATCTTAAGTTATGATATTCTATTTAATAAATTTTCAAGTACACTTCAAGTGTATCATCATACTTAATAAAGTTGGTGTGGCGACATCCTTAAGACGACCTATTTTATTGCAGCCTATAACACTGTTGCACTTCATTGTTGCTCTCGCCCCTTCGGTTATAGTAACAAAACAAATTTCTATAGCTCCCTTAATACACCAATAAAAAGAATTTTCTTTCAAATCCCGGAATAAATGCGGCAGGCTTTCTAGTAACAATAGGCCGAGGTTTCTTACTGTCAAGTTTTATTTTTGCGAAGCTGTCTGTCGGCAAATATTTAATACGTACTTACTCATTTAACGTTAATATACACTGATGACGTTAATCTTTATGTATTAGGGCAATTAAAACTAAAACATTGTTTTTAACTATAATTTTCAGAGATGTGATACTACGTTTACAGGCGTCAATTAACTATATTTAATACAAAGGTGATACTAATACAAGGCTCTTACTATTTATTGGCTTGTTCACGCATTTCGCTTCTCTATCTAATACTGAGCACTACTCTTGCTGAACTAATACTGATGACACGACTGCAGACCAGCTGCTTTTATAGCAGTACAATACTTCTGGGTAGCTATTCTCGTTCTTGAAAGAACAATCATCTTGATGGAAAGTGGGCGTGGTTCTCACAAAATAGTAAGAAACCGTATTCTGGTAATTTTAAGCGATGGTTACATCCATAAAATCTTGAGTGAACTTGTTCTACTAATCCGAACCAAGAGAACGGCGAGATTTTGAGAAAACGATACTGTCATTTCCGTCATTATGCGTTATTTTTAGGTCATGAAAGTTCAAGAAAATTCAAGATCGTTTTGAAAATAAAATATTGTAATTTTTATAAAATATTTTTGTTTACAAATATACATTTATAAAATGGGTATTGAGGAAGTAATTTTGAACCATGATGGACCAAAGGATGTCAGATTAGCGGAAAAATAAGTGGCAAGTTATAGTCGTTGATTTCTACCACGGTTGCGTCGATTTGGAGATTTAAATGATTTGGAATTCGCAAGGCTGTTTAGGTAAGTACCTATTTTATAAATATTTGTGAAATTTGGCGGATTCTACTTCTTTTAATTTATTTTACGGGCTTGGTAATGATCTGTGAAGATATCTTGTACTAGAAATTTCTAGAATTCTCAGGGCTTGAAAGAAGGCAACACCATCTTTGCCAGAAGTCATGGTAATATTTTGTAACTATAAAGTTAGCATATACAAGATCAGTAAGTCATTAATGATTTTTTACTTGGTTGGATTATACATATTTGTAATATATTACTTGCTTTAGTTACTGTCAAAAAATTTGGAAGATGTTACGCTAATATTAATTTTCTTTTTTACATTTAGGTACCCATATTAATATAATTTTATTAAAATATTAATATTTGTAGGTTCGTAGATATTTTGTGACTGGTAGCTACCACGAAATTACTGGGTTGAATGTATTTCTGAAACTAGTCAGTCAGGAAGTGTCAGTTGGAGTAAGTGTCAGGAAGAAAAACCCAGATGCTTTAAACAGAGAAGATGCTATTTCAGAATGGATCTAATTGCTATAAAATTTAAATGAATTATGAGCTTGTTCATCTGTGTAATTTTCTGTTAAATCCTAAATTATGAACAGCTAGCAGTAATATGTATTTTACAAACTTAAAAATGATATACAATTTGTTTTTTTTTTACATTTCCTTGTAGTACCCATGATTCCTATATTTGGAATGAATCTAACATTTGCAATATAATGCAAATGATCTATAGAAGAAACCCAGAAGATTTATTCTTCCTCATTGGAGATTCAGGTAAATTAGTTGTACAGTAAACTGATAATATGTTATTAATTTAGAATATGTTTAAATATATACAGGAAAATGAATTAAGTTAAATTTTTTCACGATTTCTTTTAAGGTCATGACCTTTGGGAGACGTTTCACAACTGTGAACACCAGAGGAAAGATTTAGTAGATATCTGTTCATTGCGAAGTACCGGTGAATGATGTTGTGAGGTCTAGAAGAATAGATTTAGATGTTTTCCAAAAGATAGATTGATAATAACTTTTTATTATCGGAAATGTTCATCAAGAACAAGAGATGCACCTTAATCTACAAGAAGCAAGACAGATTCAATAACACATTATCAGTAACTATTTTAGGGAAAATTTATAATTTTACTATTAGCGTAATATTATGTACTTATATCAAGTCTGCAAAATGCATTTTATTGATGAAATAAATTTTTACGGATTTCATTTTGTACACTTACTTTGTATATTCATTCCCTGATATTTGTAGAGAGTATAAAAAATAACATTTTTACAAAAATAAGGAAATTTTTTCTTTTCTTAACCTGGTAGAAAAACTAAATTTATATTTTATGAAATGAAAATGTTAATTTTATTTCGTGTATCCTTTACATCTTTGACTGTGATACTGTGGTGATACTAATTTCATGCATAACGGATATTTTTCCAGTAAAATATTTCGATTTGTGTTTTTATATATTTATTTTTTTCTCTATGAAACTCCATTTCTAATTCTTTTCTCTCATTAAGAATATTAAATAGATTAAAAATTTTAATTATATTTATTTTAAATTCGAAAATTTGCTTGCTAAGTAGGGTTATGTCCATATTCATATTCTTTTTTAGGGTTAAATGCACTATTTATATGGTTACATACACTATAGACGTTTGTCAACATAGTTTACTAGATTTTGTTTCCGATCTCCCATCATATCGTACGAGAATACGGTAATACACGACCGAGAGAATAACCGTTGGATGGGATTGTCCCTATTCTCTCAAGAGAATGATCACTTCCTATGAAGAACCAGAATAGCTACCCCGGTATTTTCTAGAAACATCGGGTATCGGAAGTCCGAAAAGCGACTGCGTGCTTCTCGTATACAGGGGCCATCCTTAAGTAGATTCGGCTACGGGATAGAGTGATATTTGGAATTATATGGGTTTAAATGGCTTGTTCCGTTATTTTAAGCCTTAAGGGGTTGAAATCCCTATACACCCCACATGGTGTTGCCAGATTGTGCACAAATGCCCTAACTTAGAGAAAATGTAAATTTGGCAACGTCGCGCTCCGGTATATTACAAATCAGTTTTTTAAATAATGTGATTAAAATACCCATTTATTTTTGCTGAAAAAAATCATAATTCAAAAATCTTACGTTTTACCATCATTTTCGCATTTAGAAACCAAAAATTAACCAAAGACTGCCTTTTATATTACAGTTGCAAACTGGCTGTAAAGTAGTGTTATTTATAGCGGCGTCACGACGCGGGAATGAGCTGCACGATTGCTAAATTCAGCAGTGTAAACAGAAAATTGCTACCTTATGCAATTCCTTCATACACGGGCGTACACCGTACATAGAAATTGTTGATAAAATCTGAGATCTAAAATAATAAATAAAATAATTTAAAAAATCTAAAATAATTATTCAAGATTTTTAATACCTTATTCTTTACACCGTAATATTTCAGTTTTATAAAAAAAAATGTTGCTGTCTAGAGTGTCAAATTATGTCCTGTAATCGAGAAGAATTAAATAAATATACTAGTCCTTATCGTTTACACAAAGTTTATTTTCACTAATTTTCAAAAAAATAAACAATGTTTGTTCTTGAGTTAACTCTGAAACTATATTACGTATAAGCCAAAATGTTATTTCTATTCACAAGATTTCCAGATTGTTTATCGACAATTTTTTCTAATAGTTTTGGCATAGTTGGTAGAATGCTAATAGATCGACAATGAGAAAGATTGTAGGGTTGTGAAATTTTCGGCAAACGAAGTACATTGGCCTTTTTCCAACATATCGAGAATATATTAGAAGACAGACATTGATTGATAATATATGGTATAATGGAGCAAAATAAATGGAATCATATATGGAATCATTATGATGTTGTTACCGTCAGGACTAGTAGCATTAGATTTTATTTAATTTATTATAGTTTCAATAGTGTGTGGGGCAGAGGTGTCCCTATTGAGATTGACCCATCCAAGTTTTTTGTATATTTTAAGCTGCTTGGAACATTTGAAAATTCGATTTTTGCAAAAAATTTGACTGGATCCTCTGAGCTACTTTAAACAGACAAGTTGCTTACGAATTTTTTTGGCTGTTTAGAGATAAACAATGTTTAATATTTCAAAAATGCGATTTTTGAACCTTAATAACTTTTGAATGAATAAACATTTTTCAATTTTGTTTATAGCGATTGAAATTTTAAATCAACATTTATGAGTCTGAATACAATGCTATACGAAAAAGTTACGTTTTAATTGCTTTTTTCGGCTCTAAACAAATAGTATTTGACTACTTATGTATACGTGCCGCAATCGCAAAGTGCGAAGTCTTAGAAGGGGGAGCGATAGCGATACTAGCTTGGGTACATCGGGGTGATATTTTGTACTTTTAATGTATCAAACAAGCACGTGTCAATTTTTTTTAAAAATAATTAGGAAATATCTAATGAACAAACGGAGCTGCTGTGTTGTAAATTGTAAAAAAAAAGTAGCAAAAAACAGTGCAAATTTTATAAATTTCCGGTAGCAAAATTGAATAAAATCAGAAATAAGTGGATAAGGTTAAGAACGCTAGTATATCACGTGTTAGAAGTTCCGATGTACTGACATATATTAAGTAATAAAATATATAGTTCAATAGTTCTATTTGTTTTAACGGCCATCCAGGGTAAGTACATAGCGATATACAGTGTGTCCCACGACAAACTGTTGCGATCAATTTCTCGAAAAATAAACTTGGTAAAATTTTTAAAATTGAAATGGGGGAAATTCGGCTAAATTATTTCCAAGATGATGGGCACTTCTGGTTATCGGAAGTTGATGTCTTTTTGCTTATTTTAAATGGAACACCCTATATGTTATTTAAATTCAAGATTCTATGCAAAATTAAAGACATATTTCATGTATAATATTCTATACCTAACTCTTTTTGACGTGTGTTAACTTTTATGTAAAAAATGAAGTTTGCAGGCCTAAACATAACTATCAATTTCTCCTCTATGAAAGCCTTTATAATTTAATTGGGTTGGTTTCCTTTTAGAAGGGGATCTACTTTAGTGGATTATGTTAATATTTAGATAATAAGTAAATACAGGGTGATCAAAAATTAACAATAAATATTAACTCTATTAACTCGTTAAAAGTCAATTTTTTTTAATGTGAACCCTTTATTTTCAAAAAGTTGTGTTATTTAGCTTTAAAAATAACACTGACTTTGTATAAGGTTGTCTATTCCAGAAATTTGCAGTTTTTGAAACATTGACAGTTTAACATTTTGTATTGTAAATTTCAATGAGTTATGATTATTTCTTTATTGATTATATTTAAGATTTTGTAAGCTAAAGTAATAAAAATATATAATAATAAGAAACTAATCTTTTCACTTGTTTTATAAATCCATATACTTTGAGAAAAATCAAAGAATATAATTTTTTTATCTTGAATTTTCATTATATTATGCTGTCAATAGACGCAAATATTGCCCTTTAGTTTATGTCTTAGTTGACGCTGATGTGCCAATATAGAGCGAAGAGTAAAGCCTTCTTACGGGCGTATCATGTGATATTTGGTGACATGTCGACTTTTCTCGGTGGTATTCGATCGCACAGTACAAGTAGCCTTTTCCTTCCGCATTATTAACCACAAGGCATTCCCAGTATATTGGCCACAGACAATACATTACTTGAATAATTTCTGCCAATTTAACGCTGATGTGATGGATCCGTGACCAAATATTAGAGGCGGGTTATTTAAACAAATAAGTTCAAATCTATAAATACATTTTTAATTTTCAAGTATAAAAATCTGTTAAATATACATTGAATAACCTCTTTTATGTAGAAATATAAAATAGGGTTTTAAAAACCTACATATAAGAGTTTCTTATACCGCTAAATTAAAAATGTATTTGTATTTTTACAAAGAATCTTTATAAATCAAGTATTTATTACTTTTACTTTACACTTTCAAATTCACAAATATTCTTGGGCCTAAAAATGACTTTAACATTATTTCTTTTACATTAATTTTGAATTTATTTTGATTGTAACTAAAAGTTTCTAAATATTGCACAATTTATTCATATTTCGACATATTTCATTTTTTAGACTGTGTAACAAGTACTGTGTTCTAGAATGGAAAATGTGCAGAAGGGTTTGGCTATGTGTTTGATGCTTGGGAATATGAAAGTTAAAAAGATTAAAACAATCTGGACTTAATAAAATTGTTAATAATGTTGAACACGAAACAGATATTGTAGTATTTTCTTCTGCTGGCAAGCGATGTAAAATTTAAGTACAACACAGTTTGATCTTCATTTTGACTAATGCCGTCGAACAAATTGAGTTTTACAATATAATATTATACTATTATCTATTAATAGTTTTATGTTATAGTAGATATAATTGGAAAAATCACCCGGTTAATTAGAGAAAGCAATCCCATTTCTAATAGACTACAGTATTAGAAAGAAATACTGCGTTCAAAACGTAAAAATTACTGTATTGTTTTTTATTTCTTATCAAAATTTTTAAAAACATTGATTTCATAGAATCCACCATCATACGATTTTTTAATTTTTTAACATAAATGTAAATATAATATTTAACTGTACGTTGTACAATTGTTTTTGAAAATTAAGAAAGTAAATTGCATGCTAATAGTTTAAAATCAACTTTTTATCGATTATGTTAATTAGAACATGCCTTAAATTGTTATAATGGCATATTCGTGGCAAACCATTAAATATAAAACTTATTGCATGCTCCATTAAGTAACTAAGTTCTTACATAAATAAAATTTAAAGTTCCACTTTCATACTCCTTGTCACTAATATTTTTAATACAAAATTTTCATGATGAAGAATTTAATAATTCTTTAACTAGGTAACCAGAAATGTAGCTTAAAGCACATCTAGATAATTTTATATTCCTAGTTAAAAAGTTTTCAGGGATCAGTACTTTAATAGTGCAGTTGTCATTGCTTCAGAGAAAGTCAAAGCTGATATAATGAAGCTCATAGAAAGAAACTTTTGAAAACCAAGTAATTATTTTTCAGTACATATGTTTTGCTTTAGGTGTAAGTTTGTCTTAGCTGGTGATACCTACTTGTGCCATAACTGATTTGTAGACTCATCCTAAAATAACAAATGAAAAATCTTCCAGAATGCAAAAGTATACTTGTTTTTTCTAGCAAATAAAAATTAAGTGCCCGCTTCTAGTAATCAAAAGATTAAATAATATGCTGTTGAACTGTTACAGTAACTTCAAAGAATTTATTTATATATGTGGATAGGATGAATGAACAAAAAATCCAGATAAAAATGGGACATTACATTTGTTTAGTTATTAAATTTCTACTCAAAAAATATTTTAATTCTTTCGAAATCTGATGTGCAGGCTTTTATTTCTTTGTTTTTTTTTGCAACCAGGCTCTTGCAAGGTTGGTGTACATTTTCTAGTGATTTTTGGACATTCAGTTTTCTCTATGACAGCACTAGATGTTGACAGTTGGGACAAGTCTTCATCTATCGTTTCCCCAGAATGAAATACTTCATGGGATTTTAGAGATTTAAACGGTTGAAGCAGACACCTATTTAAATTTATTATGTTCAAAATTATTTTAACAAAACTTACAAATTTTTATAAATCATTGGTTTTATTACCTATAAAGTGGGCAAAGATTACGAGTTAGGTCACTTACCTGGTAAATATAATATTGGAATAGCAATTCATTTCAAACTCCTTTTTGTCTCTTCCAAACACAATACAGCAATTATAAACTGTGGGAGATTCTAATGACAATAGTCCTCCTTTTTTATAGCTATTAAATATTTTTAGGTCTGATTTAGGAAACGATGTTTCTTAAAAAATTGTTATTAGTGCATCCAGGTACACAACACTTTTTTCCAGGCATAATTTAAACAAACATGAACAAAAGAAGCACACGAACTTCGCAAATTTAAAAGACGACCAAAATCAAATTTTGGTTCCGATGTTATGCTGTGTGCTGCATGACAAAAGCATAGATAAATATAAGGCTTAACAAGTAACGGGAACCTCGTCGACCATTCGCTTTCGCTTGCGAAGGGCTCTCCAAAAGCTTCAAATTTAGAACTACTGGCATCTCCCCCCTTTAATAACTTGCTTTCACTTGTCATATTGTATTTTTATGATATCACCGCCCCCCCCCCCCTCAAAGAGGGAGGCTGAATTACCACTGGCGCGTATGTGGATGGACTCGTCCCTAACATATCTAGACACGTGCACGTTAAGGAAATCGCTCTATAGGGTATACTTTGTGTACTTAACTAGCTTTAGTTGGAGAACAGCTTGTATCATGTATCCTCATTAATGAACCAATTTTCTTTACATTGAAAGGTATTTTCAAAAGAGAAAAAATGAAAGGTATTACAGCTTTTTATCTAAAAGTATAAAAAACGCTTTCTTTATCATGTTGGAGGTTATGTTTCAGGGCAGCATGAAAGTTTTCGACACGATACGACGGAGTATCTGAAAGTATTACTCATTGCCTTCAAAACCTATTTTGAATCATCTCAAAATTTTTTTCCTCTCTGAACATTTGCACCATATGGGTAAGGTAAAAAGAAACTAACGAAATACTGAAAAAATATTAATTTTTCGAAAAATATGTAACAGGAAAAGTTGTCTGGAATCACTCAGAGTAATCAGAGGCCCTTGGGATCGCTAAACATAAATCTGAGGTCAGGATTTGACAATATGACGAATGTGAAAATCGCAAAAACTATTAAAAAATCGATGATTTCGACAGAATCTTGTCCATCGGGGGTTTTTTGGGTCGCTGAACATAAATTTGAGGTCGGAATTTTCCCATTTGAAGCGAGCCAAGCGAGTTTGTTTGATAGACCTCATACCATAAATTTGCACAAGTGATATCTCAGAGAAGAAAAAAGATTTTGAGACGCTTCAAAATGAGTTTTGAAGGTAATAAGTAGTATTTTCAGATGCCCCGTCATTTCATGTCGAAAAGCTTCATGCCACACTGAAACGTAACCTCAAATATAACAACGTGTTACGGTTTTAATTTTCCTGTGTAATTTTCTATCTAAAATATAATAATTTTTACGCTTACCTTTCATCATTTATGTGTTTTGTTTTTTTTTTTTGGTTTGGGAACAGATTTACAAATGAAAGAAAACATTGGCAATATATCTTGTTTATTAGAATTTGATTCACAATTGTGCTATTATAATCCATAGTAATTGTTCGATAGTCCTTGTTGTTATTTTGTTGAGTTCTTAAGGCTTCTCTCCTTTGTACCTAAAATATAAAAAGGTATTAGTATTGTACAGAGTGGCTCGGTATAGAATATTTAGTCAGAAATTCTTAATTTGAATTGTCTTTTACGGTTATTGTTACCTTCATCGAGAGACCTCGAGTGAGCAGAAAATTATTTGGCTGCAGTATCAACAGATTTCTGAGTGGAAGCTCTCTGGATACCGTTGGATCTTATATGTCTTCTAGGCAGTTTAATTTTCCCATTGTGTCAGTTATCATAACTATTACAGATTCTATTAAGCTAAAAACGGAAAGACTACCTTAGTGTCAAATGTAAATAAAGTTTAAGGTGAGGATCTACTCGACTTTTCTTGTTTAGTTTCACTTCAACAAAGCCTTTTTACTGATATAAATTCTTGAACGTGCCACAATTGTCTTAGTTAATTTCTAATAAAATTTCGTGTCATAATTTTAAAGTTTCATGTTTCTATTTTTTTGATTGTTTTGAAGCTTGTCAGTTGTCAGTCGATATACAGATCCCTGTATCTTTTCCCGCCGTTTCCGTGGACGTTTTTCTGGGGGACATGAAAAAAATCTTGGAGTGATAAGGACTTTCCTTGCAGAGTTGCACCGGAAAGGTCACTTGGCAATTTTGCTAGTTTTTAATTGAAAGTTTCGGGTCCCTGACCAAGTTTATAGTAACTGTGTTGTTAACAGCTGTATGCTCATTTAGTTTGGTCAACTCGGGGGACAAACCCGACATCAAATTTTGCTTTTTTTTTGTTCCACCACGAAAGGGCCACACAACATCACTGACTTCTCAACGGTACCTGCCTTGGCTGCTGTACATACCAGACCACCCTGCCATTCTTGCGAATACCTCTACAGCACCTGCCTTACATGCGACATACCACCACTCCGAGTGATCCAGAGCCTCAATATCAGCACATCAAGAAGCCGCCGTTAAACATGTTTTATGTGTCTGTGTCGTTTTCAGGGTATCATAGACTTTAATGCCTTCAGCATCACCTGTAAAATTTAAAGCCGTTGTATTTTTCTTTTCATTTTGAATATAAAATTAATGAATAATTAGTGTACTTACCTTGGTAAGATCTATTGTGTTTCCTCATATGGTACAATTAATCAAATCTTGCAACCATATGCAGTTGATATCTTTCACATATGTAAAAGGGGCACATTTGTTAACTCAGGTAAACAGGCCTATTTACGCGGGTAGAGTGCACGTAATACTATCATTATTATATATATATATATATATATATATATATATATATATATATATATATATATATATAGTTGTCATTTATGGTAAATCGCTCTTGTATAATTAGTAATATAGCCAAAACACTGATTAAATTAAAATCTCTCATTTTGTTAGATTAATTTAGTTCTGAATTGTCAAAAAAAAAAACCAGCTGACTGTCCGAAGTTCTTCCTTCAAACAGAGAAGCGCTGGGCCACTCTCGGTGTTTACACCAAAGCACGTAAATATAGATACTTGTTTTTTTTTTTAAATTTTTTAGGTGTTTTTCTTGCCATTAAATTAAATTTCCTGTTTTTGTTTTGTTAGATCGGTCTCTGCCTTGACCTTTAGGGCACTAAAACAGGTGGCGCATTCACCTACACCACTCTCCGTTCCCTTGGAAGCTAGCCGGGGGGGAGCCCTAAAAGGTAGCGACCATTACAGAGCCACCTGACAAATTTAATAAACATTTCTTTCATTCTTACATCTCTTTCAATCTTTCACCTATTTCTTTTAAACTTTTTTTTTTCTTACAAATTTGGGTGTTTTAGAGATTTATTTATTATTATTTTTTTTTCATTACAAACAGCGTTTTTTGCACTTTTAGGTTAGGATAACTCGAAAACCAGAGTTGTTGGGCCAAATCCGAGGTCAAATTCAGATTTAGCGTGTCAAAAACCTTCGAAAAAGCATGGCTTTGTTTCTGAATCTGATGTTAAGAGAAATTTTGTCGGCCCGTGTAACCCTACAAGTTAAGAGCATGCTTATAACTTACTTATTCTGTTTCGATTACAAATTTAGGCCTTCTTACTTTTTGCAGTAAATATTTTGAAGGAAAATCAATAATGTGTTATTAACGTCAATGGAATAATAAAGAGCTGAGAGGGAAGAGATTAATAAGTTTTGATTAAAATCAGAAAGTTGCTTTTCGATACTTCTATATAAGACGGGCACTTTTTTAATAAACAAGATTATAAACTTTAATTGAATCTTCAAAATTAATTTATATTAAAATAAACCTGATAATGTCAAAATTTTATGGAAAATGGTCTTTAGTTAAAGCTCTATATCTTCTGATCAAAAAATAACATTGCTAAAACTTTGGTGCATTAACGTATCATTAAAGAAAATCGCGACCAAAAGTTTTTTGATAATATAGTTTTTAACAAAACAATTTTTTTTGATCATTAGGTTTTCCTTAATCAGTTCTTTTATATTAAGATATTTAAATTTTTTTAAAAAATATCATTAATGGTGGTAATGTTTTTTTTTAATTTTTACTTTTTTATTATGATAAATAATTTCTCTCTCTCTCTAGCTTTGATTCATCCAATGCTGGACATAGGCTTCCTCCAATTCGTTCCATGTTGTCCTGTTTTGAGCTGTTCGTATCGATGTTTTCCCAGTTATTCTCTTCACATGATCTATCCACTTTATTTGTGGTGTTACTACACTTCTTTTGATTTCTCGTTCTCTCTATTGTGCGTTTCTACATATCCACAAATCTATGCTATGCCTTGCTACATATGCAATCCATATCTACCTAAGACACGCAATACGGTCTATGAGATCTGTTATCTTCGTTTTATCTCGGAATATATTACTTAGCAGTTAATCTCTGAGAAAGACCCCAGCATGGCTCGTTCCATTGATCTTTGCGTTGCTCTGAGTTTTCCTGCTGCCTTCTTTGTTAGGGTCCTTACTTCCAATCCGTAAGTAAGCACCGGGTGTATGCAGTTGTCGTATACTTTCTGCTTCATGCTCATAGTAACGTTTTTATTTTTCAATATAAAACTGGGCCTACCAAATTCAACCCACGCCAACTGAACTCTGCCCGACACTTCAGCGCTTTAGTTTTCTCTACCAATTGTAATTATATGTCCTAAATACATGTAGCTTGAAACTTTCTCTTTAATTTCGTTGTCGATGATAGTATTATTTGGATCATAATTCATAATCTTGGTTTTGTTAAGATTCATCCGCAATCCCACCTGTTTTGATTTTTCGTTAAGCTCTGTTAGCATGGATGTATTTTCTTGAATATTGCTATATATATATATATATATATATATATATATATATATATATATATATATATATATATATATATATATATATATATACTATATCGTCACTAAATTTTCTAATGATTAAGTTATATACACCACGATATTAAATCCTTTTTCGCCCTACGAAACAGTTTAGGCGATTTATTATATCCCTGTCTTATACCTTTGCCAAGAAATATCTTATCTATTTTACGTTCTTCATTAATTTTTACAATCTTCATAGATATCTCTTATGATTGTTGAGTATCTATAGTCAATCCGAGCATCATCCATTGCAGATAGCATACGTATATGCAACGCAAACAAATTAGCATTGCATGTTGTAGATTGACACAATAGATAGAGATCAAATGTTCGGACTGCTACGCAGCAAAAATTTAAAGAATTAGTTTTTGTAGCGATTTAGACGAATAATTATTGTATTTAGATTTTTTCTGTTTAAAACATTTATATATTTATTTATTTATCGTATGGTGCGTTATAATACACATGAATTCTTATAACTATTGGCTTTCAGTTGTCAGCTTAGCCACAGTGATATTAGTGGGTTCCACAGTATAAGCTTTGAAGTTACATTTCCTCACAACATGTTGGATACTCTACTTCTCCTTTCCATAGCCAAATGCAGGATTGAGCATTTTTACGCACTTGAACAGGAAGTTTGCGCATTTACCTTGGTTTATTCTCGCTCAAATGAACTTTATTAAGTTGCATTTAAATTTCTCTCAGCTCTTGAAATCTAGGAAACCTCTGTGTAATGCACTCCATGTTCTGATCTTCACGGGTAGATTTCACAACTCAGTCTTGCTGCCAGAAATTCGTCAAGCTGAAATTGTTTTCAAAGAGATATTTCCATGCCAGCACGCGTGCGGTGTTTAGGGGTTGTTGATAATTTTTTTATACTTCTCCTAAGAGCATGCTTGCTTCGAAAATCGGGTGGGGAATGTGCTCAAAGAGTGGAAACCAATATCTCGGAGTCGATATTATTGTGCCCGGACACAATGTCCATTGTGTAGTATACTTGAGCCACTATTTTGTTGGTATGGGAGCTATTTATCTAGACTAAACAGCGTCACTGACACAACCAGGTCGAGTGTAGAGGAATGGAGGGTGCTAGCTGAAGATAACTAAGTAACTCGCCAGAGCTTGTTTCAATTTTTAATTTTATCAGAACTTTTGGTCAGGTGTTTATTTTTTACAATAGACAAAAATTTACCACCACGTCCGATAAAACTCACCCTATGCCGAGCGTTATCCCCTTACACTGCATATTCTGCTAGCAGTCCCACTTTTGTTTTTTATTCACATTCCGTAAGAGCGCTGACTTGCACGTGTTGTCACTTCAACGATGAAAATCCTAAATGTAATTATAAACGTTAGAAAATCGGAGGGTGTTAGCTGAAGATTCCCAAGTAAAGTAATTCCGCAGAAATTATTTCGACTTTTAATTTTACCTGAACTTTTGTACAGGTATTCTTTGAAACTCTGCGTTCTATTCAAGGTGACTCCTAAGTATTTTGAAAATCACCACTGCCAATTTTGAAGGTTACAGGCACTCAAAGTTTTCTTTTTTCTTTCGTCCAATTTCTCCTAGGTCTTCCCCTTCTTTTACGGTACTCTGGATACCATTTGCTTGGAAACCAGTGTGTCAGTCATTCATTGTATATGATCGTACAAAATTAATTGTTTTGTTTCTATATTCTATATGATCGTATCTTCTATTTTCATTTTTCGTAATCTTATCTCATTTCTTATTCTCTGTGTTCCCAATATTCCTGCTGATTTCCTTAAAGGATCCATTTCTACAGCTTCTACTCGTTTTTTATTCTCTCTGTAAGTAAATTAAACAGCTTTTTATCATTTTTATTTTTTGTTATATATATATATATATATATATATATATATATATACATATATATATATATATATATATATATATATATATATATATATATATATATATATATCCAATCATTCTTCTAGCTTGAATAATTTTTGCACGAACGTCTGTTCCCGTTCTATCAAAAGATGACTCCTAAATATTTGTAACTGTCGCATCCTACTAACTCTGTATTATCATTAATTTGAAGGTTATTTTTATTATCTGCTGGATGACCTACTATAACAAAAGGTCATTAGTCTAATGTGTGACATATTTACATATTACAGACTGATTGTTTTGCTTGAATACGAGGCGAAAACCGCTCTTTATATTTCAATTATTTTTATATTATATATATATATATATATATATATATATATATATATATATATATATATATTATATTATATTATATTATATTAAAGTCTCCGCAGAGCGTCCAGCCACACATAAAATTTCCCCTAAGCTCTTTAAGAATTATCTCTCAAATCAGCTTTCCCTTCTGACACTGTACATTCAGCAGACTCCCGTCTTCGTCTCCAAATGACCAAACCACGTTTTTTTCTTACTTTTTGTAAGAGCTACAGGAAACAGAAGTCTCGGAGTAGGGTTATTTAGAATAGTCTATTCTTGAGTATAAATTTCTTTACTCCACAATCACCTATTTATCCTCTTGCAGTACTCAATTCAAATTAGAGCAACCCGTCCAGATATACGCAATCTCTCGTTTCAATTTTATTTGTTAATCTTTCTGAAAATGTTCTGGCAAAATCCCTTATGTCTAATTTTTAATTTTACAATCTTATTTTGCATATTTGAATAATATTTACAACAGAAAATAATTGGTCTAAATTTAAAGTTATCCATCGCTACAGAGATATCATTTTCTCCATACACAAAGGTCTGATTTGTGGAGTAAAAAACTATCCCCCTATCTGTAGAGCATCGGACGATGCACGATCCTCCCCCATACCCAATAGGATTTACCCTACCATGAGCGTTCTCTTATACTGCATATTCTGCCTGAAGTTCACTAATTTTTTTCGTAAGAGCGCACACACGCATGTATTGTAACATCAATAACGGAAATCCCGAACATGGTTATAATTCAAACTTTCAAGAACAAATTCTTATATGGGATTATCAAACATATTGTACATATACGTCTGAAAGAATAACAATGCGTTTACTGTACCAGAAGAGAACGGAAGCTTTGACAATATGAATTGAAACAAACAGTAAATATATAAGTAAAAAAATGGTTCAATGAAAAAATAAAATATTTTTTCTGATTATGTAAAATTTTCCAAAAATTTTGGGCTTAGTGCAGCAAAATATAAGGAAAACGTTAGTTTAGCAGCATATTTTTGTTTGTTTTTATTGACGTGTATTTTTAGTTTTTGATAAAAAAAAGCTGAAATAAATTTTTATATTAACACAAAAACTTGCATTCGAAAGCGGAAAAGTTGAACTTTAAAAGTAATTATACTAAATTTTACTAGTATTTATAAAATATAGTTAAAACATTTATTTAGTTTGTAAATAATCAGCAGCATTACTTACGATTAAAAATGTTAACGAATGACCTGGCTTAATTAACCCACAAAAAATGGTTAAATTTAAAGTCATATTTTAAAATTAAACTCCCTGCAGCAATTTAAAAATTTCAAATTATTTTTAATCAATATTCCATATGCCACACATTTGCAATGTGCATATTTTTTGGCAAAATCATTACATTTTAAAAAGTACTTTTCATGTCTGTCACGCACCAAAATTTATTTGCCATAGTCTATGTTGCATTAAAAAAGCTCATTATTTCCCGTTGTTGTTTATATTCAGGATGGCATTTTATAACATTCGAAATGAAAATGTTGACACTCATTTGTTCACATTTGAGTGAACATTCAAAATATTAAAAGCTTTTTAAAATTACGACTACGTTTTTGCCGCTGTATAACTATAAATCTTTTGTAGTTGCCATATAAACATTTTACTGGCTTAACTACATAAAAGGAAGCATGTTTAACAGGAAATGATCATTTATTTGTTGGAAAAGTCATTATAAGTCATTTAATACTCAGCTAATGGTGTACTAAAAATTGAAAAAATTTAAATTGCTTTGTTCTTTTATGAATCCCGTTTATAGTTAGGTTCTCCATATGTTTAAATAAACGCCATTCAGTAAATTGTTTAAATATTTAAACTCAGCTTAGCTTTGTGCGCTACTTACCTTGAAAAGTTTAGTTAACTCTGAAGCATAACTTACATTGTCGTAAGTTTTGGAAATATGTATATACTCCGCCGAGGGTCGCCTGATAGGGGAGTGTAAGCGCGGGACAGGGTAATCAGCAATGGATAAAGCCCATACTCGTAAAAGTCAAGTCAAATGATGGAAACTGACTTATTTGACTTGCAGTCGGTGAAGTGAGAATAAACATGACTGGACCTTTGGGGCCAAAACGTGGTTTCGACCAGTTTGTATGGTGTTAGTGAGATATCTGGTGGTAGAAAAAGTCCTATTATGTAAATGTGAAAATGTTTTCAGACAATTGGATCTTGAAGGAATGAAAATGCAGGATATACTCGCTCTAGGTGTTTTTATCCGCATCTAGGAGTTATACTCAAAGTACTGAATTAACCCTAGAAATGATATATGACATTAGTGACAGATTTGAGTGGGTCTGATTGAATAACTTTTATCATTTAATATCCCTTTGGTATAAAGTGCAGGACTGGTCTTTAAATTCACTTCATTATTTATTGACTGAAATTACTTTGACACTGACTTTAAATAAACAAGCAGACTCGGATCCTGAATGAGCTACCTCAAAAATCTGTACATGTTTTTTTTTTCAGATTTTTTTGACGGTTCTTCAGGTTTGACCTTGAATAATCCTATAACAACTAGATTTTAAGAAACCCCGAACAGGACGGGCCTAAGCTTGTATTTTTGTTAAGGGTTTAAATGTGAAAGCACTAGTTTTCATACTAACTTATTCAGATTACAGAAAAACAGCATTATTAAAACTGAAAGGTAAACTGCTAGAGAATTCCTACCCTGCTAGCCTCGTTAACAAATTTCTCTTTACGAAGTAGTAGATATCTGTTGGACTTCCATTGTCTTTATTTTTGTTGAATATCACGACGTTTCGGCTAGTAGTTATCTCTTGCCGTTTTCAAATGAAACTTCAAAAATAAAGACAATGGAAATCCAACAGATATCTACTACTTCGCAAGAAACATCATTGTCTATGACCTTCAAACAAACACTAAATTTCTCTTTAGTTCACAGTGCAAAATTGATGAAAATATAAATAATAGAATCTCTTAACGTTCGATCATTCCCTATAGATCTAAACAATAGCAATAGATTTATTTGAAGGCTGTTTATGGTCGATAGGGGAGAGGTTTTTTTGATGTTTGGCAGACATAAACATGTTTACTTATCTTTTCTTTCAGTTTAATTGTTTGTCGTGACTCTTTTCAGTGTTAGAAATTACTTAATGAGAAGTTCGTAATTAATATTAACAAAAAGAGGATTTAAAAACTTATTTTTATTGGTAAATATTGTTAGATATTGTTTACATTTTGAAAATAACAATAATAATAATTTAGGCAACCGTAAATTCATACTTTTATGTATTCTACAATTTATTATCGATTATCATATGATACTGGTTTAAATCATGCAATTAGAAAAGGACAGCATAAAATCGGTATGGTTGTACCAAAAAATGAAATATGTACTGTTAATCAACATTTTTTCAAATATAAATAAAAATATTATTATGTTCTTCAGCGTTCAAACAACCAGGCCCTAGTTCGGACGTTAGGCTAATTCTACAGGGATATGTTCGAAGCTCTTAATAAACATTACACTCACTTTTACCTTCGATTTCTCAAAATTCTTTCATTCATTCTCAATCTTTAATATCATACACTAACACACAGCTAGATTTACAGACTGTAAAAATATATTATCATTCACTACCTTATATTGAAAATTTTACAGACAAATTGTGCAAAGTATTTAAGGGGTACAACGTCAAAATAGCCAAGAAGCAAATTAAAACTTTAAGTTTAATGAATTCCCGTATCAAAACTCCCGTGAAGTTGGGTGAAATTATTAATTATATATATAGCATTCCTTGCCTAGAATGAGATTTAACCTATATAGGTCAGACATCCAGACATCTTACCCCAAGTTTCACAATCGATGGTAACATAAAGTGGTTAAATAACCAACACTTGCAAGTTAACCATGAGTTTTCAAAGGTAGGTGTTTCACAAACAAGAATTGAGGGCTGGTTACGAAACCATTGGTTAAATTTCATTTGTCAATGTTGGTAAATGACTTTTAAGAAAATATCACGCACATTTTATGAAATTCGTGGGAATTAGGTTTAATGCCGTAATTAAAAAATAAAGAAGAATGATTAGTTTGACAACAAACCTCTGTTTTTACGACGGTATTTCAAAAAAAAAGTCCTCGAAAATAATTTTATTATCATAAAGATAATATTTGTGAAAATTTTATAACCATGGAGAAGAGAGAAAAAAGAGCTGTAAATTTCTCTAAACAAGAAAAAATCCTTCTTATATATCTGGTAGACAAATATAAGAATATTATTGAAAATAAAAAGAGTGATTCTCATACTTGGAGTGATAAAGAAAATTGTTGGAAAATTTTACAAAATGAGTTCAACGCCAGTTGTACTGTAAATGGCACAAGAAAAGTTTTGAAAGAAAAATATAGAAATTTAAATAGAAAAACCATAGAAAATCTGCAAAAAAATCGTATTCATTATATTCTTCAAAATAATCAACTCATGGTCTAAATATTCGGGATCTTCTAGGCTCTTCATCACTACTATAAACATTGATATCGTAATTATCAATCTTTCTTATTTTGGGTTATTCAATAAAAACGCAAATGATTTTTATCTATCCGAACCGTCAACAAAAAAAAAGCGTAAGCAAAGTAATGAGATTATGTTCTTTTGGTTAAGTAAGTAACCACAGAACTGTCTACTGGTAAACTTAACTCATCGTTAATTTCCGGCAAAACGTAAATCATCAATTGTGAAACAATTTTTTTAAATAACCATCGGTTTTTCTTAACTTTTCGGTGACCACACATTGTGAAACTGGGCCTTAAAGGCAGAATTACATCACACAAAAGTGATTATAAGAGAAATGTAAAAAGTTGTGCCTTGTCACAACATGTCATCGAAAACAATCACATGATGGACTGGGGTAGAGCTGAAATTTTAGATAGTGAAAATATATATTTCAAAAGAACTTTCTTAGAAATGGTACACATGCACCTCAATAAAGTTAATATGAATAAAAATACTGATAATCAAAATTTGAGCTATATTTGCCATTATAATTTAAAATTACAAAAAGAAAAATTTCTATCATTGATGGATTCTCCCGCCCCTGATGAATAATAATTATATAAAGTCGAAAGATAAATATGTATAATATTAAATGATAAGGTTATTACCCATACTTTCTCACTACCCTGTAAGTACGATGAAGACATGCATGTCCGGCACCTACTGTTTACTCGTTACTCCGTTCTCACTCTCACTCACATAATATACAATCGATCTATCCTTATTTGACACTCTTCTCATATTTAAATTTTTTCATCTCCTCTTTTTTCGTTTCATACCAGTTCTATAAGTTTATCTATGTCACACTTGTTCTTAAACTTACGACACGCATGTTGACATGTGCATAAAATTAATAAATATAAAAAAGATGTAATGTAAAAAACCAAATTCCTTAACTTGTCAAGTGGCGATCACTTCCATTTTGTTAAGCAAAAATGCAACTTTTAAGATTAACAAGACAAAAGGCTTCGCACTCCCTCCAAGAAATATTCACTCATACCAGGTACACAAAGATACCAAAAGTATGAAGCTCTGTGAGAACCCTTTCCATGTTATCGGGTTCTAGGTGACATGGTCTGCTGTATTTCCTACGAATTTTCGGACGGTTCTTGCGGTTGCAAGGAGAATTGCTTTCTGCACCGGTTTATACAGATGCTCACTAAGGCCCAATCCCTTGATGTTCTGCAGGAGGTTCTTTGGTATCACTCCAGTTGATGGCAGTATTATGGGTATCGTTTGGACGCTGTTCATTACCCATTGTCTTCGGATTTGCACCTCCAGATCACTGTATTTGGCGATCTTCTCGTTGTATTTTGGCCTTAGGTTGTTGTTGTTAGGTACAGCCATGTCGATTAGTGTAGAAATTTTATCTATTAGTATAATATCTGGTCTATTATGAGCAACTGTCTGATCCGTCATAACCGTTCGGTCGCAATATAACTTGAACTGGTTATTCTCAAGAATACGCTCCGGATTGTATTTGTAATAAGGCATTTTTCCTACCCGTAATAGGTTTAACTTTTCTACTAATTCTTGGTGGAGTATCTTAGCGGCTGAGTCGTGACTTTCCTTATACTCGGTTGCGGCAAACGCTTGGCATCCTCCAGTTATGTGCTGGATTGTCTTTGATGTTCGACAGCTATATCTGCATTAGTCATTTTCTATTGAGGGATCTCTAATGATAAACTTCCAATAGTTCTTCGTCGGAATAACCTGATCTTGGATATCTAACAAGAAGCCCTCCGTTTCCGGAAATATCTATCCTGAAATCCACCAGTAGTTCGATGCTGAGTTGTCGACATTGTCCTGATTAATCTCATTTGGATGCCGTCCATGAAGTGGCTTCCGTAGCCAGGTTTGTAACTTCTCTTGGTCTGTTTGGTGGTGAGAAGTAATATCTTGTTCCCTCAACTATAGCGGCGTTAAAACGTCTGCCTCGCATATTGCTCGATGTAGTGTGGAATGTAAGTTTTTTAATTGTTGGTCGAGCTGTTTACCAATATCCACCAATCCTCTTCCTCCTTGGTGTCTTGGAAGCATTGTACGTTCAATGGCACTCCGAGGGTGATATTTTTGTGCTTTTGTTAGGAATGTCCTTATTTTTCTTTGCAAGTTTTTTATGTCCATCCTGCTCCATTTTACAATTCCAAAAGAGTAGCTTAGCGCGGAGCAAGCGTACGTGTTGAGCGCCTTAAACAAATTTCTACTATTTAAGTTAGTTCGTAATACCCGCCTTACCCTCCTGACAAATTCGGTTGTCAATTCGGCTTTCGTAGTGCCACTTATAATTATTAACTAGTTAGATTTTCTATTGAGTAATATTTCTCCTTGTTTTCAACTTAATTCCACGTTGGTGAGTTTACTTTAAAATATAATTAGTTAATTTAATATTAATTAACATATTAATTGTAGATTGTCTTGATGAAGAGCATAATAAATACTCGAAAGCTTGACTAACAACAAAGGGTTTTTCTTCAAACCGTAGCCATACAAGACTGCAATCCCACTAACTATTTTATATTTTTTCTTAACTAGTCAGACTACTTTTACTTTTTGCAAGCATGTGGTAAGTCGTCAATTAATCAGGAATCCAACTCCACCGATGCTATCATCCTCGCTTTCTTCATAGAGTAAAACATGACCAGATCCCAGTTTCAGATATTCTTCTCCTTTTCTTCTCGTTTCCGGTATTTCTAGAATGTTCCAAGACAGTTCGTTTAATGCTCCAAAATGGTTCATAAAATTTCTTGGAAAAATGGAAACTGATTATTTCGGTAAAAACTCCATCATATTTAAATAAAGGGTGTTTTTTTATAGAGGTATAAAACTTTAAGTTGGCAACACTTTTTTAACTGGCGGCCATTTTGTCAGCTGTCAAGTGATTTATGTTTAGTTTGGTTTGGCATTTCAACATGAATAGACTGACGCCTGAACAACGCTTCCAAATTGTACAAATTTATTTTGAAAATCATGGTTCTGTTCGAAATACGTATCGCGCACTACGTCCATTTTACGGTCGACATAATCGTCCATCAGAGCAATTAATTCGATTAACTATGGAACGTTTTCGCACCATGTTTACTCTAAAAGATAATACGCATCCACAGAGACGTCGTACAGTGCGTACAGAAGAAGTCATTGCTGCTGTAGAGCGTAGCGTAGAAGAAGACCCGAATCAGTCTATTCGCCATCGTGCAGAGGAATTGGATATGTGTCCATTCACTTTATGGAAGATTTTGCGGAAAGATCTTGGTTTGCGTGCTTACAAAATCCAACTCGTGCAAGAATTGAAGCCACACGATCACCTAGCAAGGCGTAGATTCGGTGAATGGGCCCAAAACAAGATTGCCGTTGATCTCGATTTTCATAAGCGAATTTTGTTTAGCGATGAAGCTCACTTTTGTTTGAATGGATACGTCAATAAACAAAACTGCCATATTTGGAGTATTGATAATCTTCAAGTGTATGTTAAGACACCGTTACATCCAGAAAAACTGACTGTTTGGTGTGTTTTATGGGCTGGTGGAATCATTGGTCCGTACTTCTTTAAAAACGATGCTGGTCAGAACGTTACAGTCAATGGTGACCGCTATAGAGCCATGATTACTGACTTTTTCGTTCATCAATTGAACAACCACGATGTGCAGGAGCTGTGGTTTCAACAAGACGGCGCAACATGTCACACAGCTCGTGCCACAATTGATTTATTGAAGGAAACGTTTGGTAACCGCATAGTTTCACATTTCGGACCCGTGAATTGGCCTTCAAGATCGTGCGACTTAACGCCGCTAGACTATTTTCTGTGGGGATATGTGAAGTCGCTAGTCTACGCCGATAAGCCCGAAACGATTGATCACTTGGAGGACAACATCGCCGCGTTATTGCCGATATACGGCCACAAATGTTGGATAAAGTCATCGAAAATTGGACCTCCAGATTAGACTACGTCCGAGCCAGCCGTGGCGGTCATATGCCAGAAGTCATATTTAAATTATAATGCCAGAAGGTTATCTTTCGAATAAAGTAAATTTCATGTCAATTTAAAAAATTCATCTTTGTTTTATTCCATTTAAAAGTTCTATACCTCTATAAAAAACACCCTTTATTATGTCTTCCGTCTCCATTTTTTATATATTAAAAAACACCGAAAAAGTCAGCATCTTATGTTTTCGCAGCATAAACGGGCTTAATTAGTCAAGCCTCTAAAATTGAACTTAAACTAGTTTAAGGCGGAAAATAACATCCTTTTACCGGGCCGACACTCCCGTTGAATATCGTCCTCTTTTTATTTATAGCAATATGCGTGGGGAATTCTTTTAACTTTATTTGTTGCCTCTCCTACCCAAAATAACAAATCAATAATTCAAAATAAGATTGCCTTTACATTAATTGGAAGGGTTCCTTCCTGTTTCTTTCAGCTCTTTTTAAGATAGCCTCGATTTAAACTATAAAATATCTTTTTCCTAATCTCTAAGTATAACTGCTAAGGTAATTTCGCTTCTGCAAAAAAACGAATTAAATCTGATAGTAAATTTGCTTTTTCAGATAAGATTTTAGGAAGAAGAATTCATTTGTTCTGCCGTCATAACTCTTAAAAAGACGACAGGTTCTGTTGGAGTTTTTTGTTAATGTCTAACTTATTAAATCTGGTTTTAATTAAAAGGTAAATTAAGACGGTGAGAGGTCTGAAGGGTTGAAAATTTATAGGTATAATTTGTATAAAACAGCAACGAATAAATTTTTTTATACGTTTCTCTTATTCTACGGCTCAACATTTATTTTGTATAACTTCAATTCAAAATTGGACAGTTTTATATTACATAAAAAGAATAATCTGATCTAATTAATTTGGGCTTTAAAAAAATAACAATGTTTATTTCTATAAATACTAAGATAATTTCTTTCGTATAAATTAATTATTTATAGGCAATTGACTATAACTTTTTTAAGGAACAAATTAGTAACAACATTTTGATGATTGAATATGTTCCTCTGGCACTAAAATATGGTAAAATCATAAAGTACTACCATTGACGAAGTATACCAAGACGTTTCATCCTTATAGGAGGATTGAAAGCGCATTTTGTCACTTTTGGCGAATGCGGGGATGAGAAAATTCCTAAGTATTAAAATCAGGTCATTCATAAAAGGCAGTTGAAGTAATAAGTAGTAAAATGGTCAGGAATGATGTAATGCAGTGTTGCCATGTTGGATAGTTGATCTAAACTACGGGTACAAGTTTTTTTATCCCTTGGTTTATATTCATTTTCATAGTATACAAAGTTGCTTATTAATTTCTTAGAAACAAAATCATTGAATTTTAAAAAATAATTCATAAGGAGTAGTGATTCACATGATAAACATTATGAAAAAGTCGGTATCCATCAAGTTAATTTTAAAAATATGTATACAAGTAACAAGTTTTTAACCGAATCAATTAAATCGATACATTTATTGAATGAAAATTGTGACAAAAAATAATGTTTTTACCTTTATAAAAAATGCATTGCAAGCTCTTACTGACAAATGACATGTATCAATCCCTTTTCGTAAACCTAATAATATGCAAGTTATTTTACCCAAAAAAATCAGCATTTTAAATTATAATTGCAAAAAAAACAAACTTTGGGAGTAATCATCCCCTAAAAATGCAATTCAGGACGAAAAAAAAAAAACTTGTTGCATGTTATTTAATACAGTACAAAATCACGGAATAAGGAGAATTAAAAACTTTATTTTTCGAACTTTTTTACAGAAAGCTATAAGGGGTAGTTTAACCCTTCCAAATGGTACATCGTCTCTACGTGCTACTCATACTCAATGTTCCTAATGGTTTGTATTATTGTTAGTACTGAATTTCTAAGAAAAAGACATTTTAAAATATGTCAAAAAGGAGTAGTAAACACCGTGAAAAATTTAACTGTGAAAGACTAAACTTCTGAAATTCATGTAAACTCGTTAATTTTTTGATCGATTTAAGAAAATTTATACATTTATGAAATGAAAACTGTGAAAAGAAATAGATTGCAGGTCCTTACTGACAAAATTAAGTGTATCAATTCCTTTTCGTAAACTTAATAATATGCAAGTGATTTTGTTCGAAAAAAATAAATCCGTTAAATTATATAATGTTGTAACTCTCTGTATAAAAGATTCTGATCCTAATATGTCTAGTCATTTTATATGATCCATATCCATTTAGTTATATTAGTATGCTTGCAATTGGAAAGTTGACCAGAATGTAGTTTTTAAAACAATTATAAATAAATTAAATAAATCGGAGGCAATCCGTTAGAACGTTTCCTGTAATTTGTAAATATTCTATAAAAATGTGTATTGTCCAAACTTACCTATATATAAAGCGCCGTAAAAGGACAAAATATATTTACTCTTCAAAAAAATAAATTAAACCTTTATAATAAAAGGTTTCTGCACCACTAAACTGAAAAGAAATTAAATAAATTGTACAACACCACTAGAATTCACATAAACACAAACTAAAATGACGTCACCCCAAAATAGGAATAAAAGTCGAATTTTATAAAATAAATGCGGGGCTGCAAAAACAGAGAAAACAATGTGTTAAATAAGGTAGGGAGAATGTATTCAAGACTGCCTACTTTAATTACTGAAGAATGTGCAATTTTGTCATATATCGAAGAAACATTCAAAAATAAAAATTTTATACTATCATAAATGTACTATTCTGAGCATTATTTTATTTATAAGCATATATTATACCATTGTTGAAGAAGTTTCTTTTCTCAAGAAACGATTATACTTATGTTACTTTGTTGTTCGTAGTTTTGTACTTGTTTTCCTATAAAAACATGTAGCATCTTATTAATATTATTTAAATATTGGCAACGTTGTAATGATTAAAGCTTTCAGTAAAACGTCGCCAGGATGCGGCAACCTTGCATTTTAGGTCGATAATAATCCGAAAATTTAAATTCTTTTATACATGTTTTTAGTTAAATCATGTATATCACATTAAAATACTGATATTTAAACATACATAACATTGTAAATTGCTTAATATGAATGAGACGGCGAACCAGTTGGGCGTAAATTTTAAGAGAGACAAAATTATTGCACAGGATAGACATTCTTGGTTTACTTCTTCTATGGTACTACTAAATTCAGGGGTGTGTTTTTGAGAACGGCGAGAAAATAGCACTTTTTCGGTTTTTCAGAAATAACTTAAAAACTAGGCATTTTCAATATATCCATATGTTACAGTTTTTTTGTAGAGAATTGAATTTCCCCCTTCGGAGGTCAAAAAAAATATTGTTCTGGAAAATAAATGCAAAAAACAAAGGGCAAAAAATAAAAAAATTGTGTAGATATAGGTATAAGCATTTTTAATTTAAAAAATATTTATATTCATAAAATATAAGATAATATAAGGCAGGCGCGGATCCAAGGAGGGGGGCGGTGGGGGCGATCCCCCCCCCCCCAAGAACTTTGAGTTTAGGAAAGGGGACCGATTTTATTTAAGAACTAGAGAGAGAAATAAATCATTTTTTATCCTTTTTCTCTTCGCAAACTATGTTCTTTAGTCCGGTGTCTTTAGCAAAATCTGGTAGACACATATACTTTTCATAGGAATGGGTTCGAAATTTTATAATCAAAAATACCGGTCTATAATAATGGAGTAAAACGTAGCCTTATTCTCTCAAAAAATTCGAATTAAAGAGTTGGACATACTAAAATATATAAAAAAACATATAAACAACATTAAACAATAAAATACAAAAAAAAAATTTAAATAATAAATTGTGTTTATACTAATAAACATTACGTATCTAATTTCTAATCAAAGTCAGTGAAACTATCTTCGCTCAAATTAATTATAATTGGTTCCTCTATCTCACCGATCATGAGATCGAATTCTCACATTTCGTTTTATTCTTTTATTATATGGATTTTTCCCAATTTTCCGCAGTAACTTTATTCAAAAAAATCTTTCAAAAGTTTAGTTAAATTACTAATTTTGTTCATTGTGCTATTTCTAGCAACTCTACCTTTTACTTGAGAGAGATATTTACTTCTCCAACGGACAGTTTCCGGACCATCTATAGGAACAGATTTTCTATCTGGTTTTTCCAGCAAAAATTAAGTTCTCTGAGCGATTTCCAAAGATCAGTTTTTTAATTTCAGGTAAATCGCGATCTTCATTGATTTTAGTTAGAATTTTGTCGACGGTTGGGATCTGCTTCTCATAATAAAATGTATATACAACCCCTTTAATTGCAGTTTTTATTTCTTCTTCCAACGAGGTTTTTCATCTGCTTGTGATCGAATGTGGCTTGGGAGTACTAACAATTCCAGTTGTTTTTTCTCCTTCAGTATTCGGTACATAGTAGATTTTCCAACTCCTGTCATGTTGGCACGCATCTCAACAGAGATTTTAACATTATTATCTAGATATTGATATCTAAAGGCATCATAAACATTCATCGTAATAAGTTTTTCGTTGAGGAAAAAATGCCCTGGTTTAACGATTTTGTAATAAATATAGAGGTGAAAGCCATATCTTTTGGGTATCTTACTAATCTCAAATAATATATAAAAACAAACACAAATAATATAAATCACTAAGAACAAATTGTAAGGTGTACTTTGCTCACTGACAGAAATTAAATTAAACTATCAGAATTTTTATGTTTCTGTAAATTTATAAAATATATTTAAATATAATGATACATAATTAGATTTACGGCAGTTCTCAGTTACCAGCGGCACTGGAGCAGGAACGTTGGAGGTTTCGGTAACAGTTTTATTACTCTCTCTAGTTCTTGAATAGAGTATAGGAATGTGTGTACTTTCGATCGCCCCCCCTCCCTCCCAAGAGCTTTGAGTTCAGGGAAATAGAGTCCATTCTGCCTTTTATATTAGGAATGAGTATGCTGTTTGCACTCCCCCCCCCCCCCGTTGACGACTTGTTTTTCTTACCATACTGTACTTTTGTGATATCACCGCCCCCCCAAGGAGAGAGGCTCCATCCGCCGTATTTTACGTGAATGTATGTATTTCACAAATTTTAAAAAGGAAATTTCGCCTAACGCCTTAACAGTCTTCCATGCCACAATCTGTTGGATACTTTCTGTTAATCAGCCTTGCAGAACCTAAACAACCATCGTCTCGTTGCTATTTTCGCCTTCATTTTCATGATTATCCTCCTCAAAAGGTTCATATTCATATTCGAAATTCTTGCTCTAATTCCCATCCTTGCACTAAACATTTCGTTTGATTTTTGTCACCATTAAAACTATAATACAAACAAACTTTTGACATCATATTTAAAAAAACGTAAAAAAACTCGTGGGCTTATTGTAGATATACTTCTGTACTAAAAGTATAAAGCCTTTATTTAGAAAGAAATATTCCCGTTCAACGCCTCATATAATCTCAGAATAACTAATAATAATAACTATAATATCGCACGATTTTTTGCTTTCTTGCTGACTTGCTTCCTCCTCGTCGTCCGCCATTAATTTTATCCTCAAAGGTAATGTCGTGTGACATACTGCTAACAACTCATTATTAAATATTATATTGAACTTTGAAACCATTTTTGAAGATTATGGATGACTTTTCTTCACAATGCCGCAGCAGAGCACCCGAAGACGAGTAATTTAAACAAAGATTTCAACTCATAAACATTTTGTGAAGTGAATTTTTGAATCAAAAAATTATTCTTTAATTACGCAACAACACCGAAATAAATAAGCGAATTATTAAAATAATTGCAGAATAAAATAGTTAATTTATTTTTCACTTTTTAGTGAATTTTTAAAAAATTATTTATAGATTTTGTGAGGAGAATTAAAACAAGTTAAATCTAGAAACCTAAAACAATTTTAAGGATTTATACTGCAGAAACGAAAAAAAAAATGAATATTTTAAAAAGTCGATAGTGTAATTGCAATTTGATTTTATGCTGCTGTACTAGACTTCCATTTTATAGACAGTTGAAATTCGTTTTATTCTATACCTACGGGTTTGCATAGATTACACAACGTTTCCTATAAATCTATGTTTGATATGAGGATTTATGATTCACATTTCTCGCTAGATCCGCTGATTTTTTTTGCTTGCAATTCAGTCCGAATCTAGCTTGGATGTAAATGATCGTTTTTGCTGGAATATAGGGTGTTTTAAATCTAACATATTTTTAGTATTTTGATAGATAGACATATGATTTTAGAGGCACAGTTACGGATTAAGAAAATGCTTTTTAACGCTTATGCACTTCCGTTACGTGTCATTTGAATATTTGCTTTTATTTGGTTTACATGTAATCCTGTATGTACGAATTACGTTAAATTAGAGAAAAATTGCGTTTTTTTGTGTTCTGAATACATTGATAGAGTTGTAAATGTTTCATATTTTTGGGGATATTGGAAAAGAATTGCAACCTGTTAATAATAAAAATTTTAGCAATTTCAGAAATTTCCTAGAAAGACGCCAGAAATAAGAAGTAGATGGTGAAAAAAATTTTTTGATGACAAATTTCTTACTAATAAAAAAAAGGGACATTCCCTAATTTTAGCTACAAACATTTAAATAGAGCGGCAAACGGTGTTCTCGCCAGTGTTGCCAACATAACTCGTACGAAAAAAAAACTGTAGAATTGCTTATTTATATTAACAGAAATGTTCAACATGTATGTAAGAAAATAAAGGAAATGAGTAAAATAATTAAATTAACTTAAACTTAAGAAAATCATTATGAATACGAGTCGGTTTTATTCATTTTTAACCGACTTCTAAAAGAAGGAGGTTCTTAATACGACCACTATGTATTTCCTACGTATGTACACCGATTACCCTGGGACGGCGACACTGATTTGAATGCAATTTTTATGTTACGTTCAGGAAGTTGCTGCGGTGGTCCAACATTATTTTGGACGGAATTGGTGCAGTAAAATCCAACATGCCGCTGAAAATATGACGGAAAAAAAAATTAATTTTGTCCGATTTTTTCTAAAATTGGTATCAAAGAATTTTCGGAGTCGTACACAACGCATCTGAAATTATTTGTTAAAAAATTCAATATGGCGGACCCAATATAACGGGAAAAAATTAATTTTGTCCCATTTTCTCCAAAATTGGTATGGGGGAGTTTTTGGAATCGCACATAATCAATCTAATATTATTTTTAAAAAATTCGATTTGGCGGACACAAAATAAATTTTGTCCGATTTTTTCCAAAATTGGAATGGGGGACTTTTCGGGGTCGCACAAAACGTATCTGAAATTATTTTTAAAAAATTCAATATGGCGGAAAAAAAATAATTTTGCCCGATTTTTTCCAAAATTTACATGGAGGAGTTCTTGGGATCGCACATTATGAATCTGAAATTATTAAAAATAAATAAATATAGCGGATCCAAGAAGGCGGATTAAAAATTTTACATCTTTGATTTTATCAAAAGTCAGTAATGGGGGATTTTTGTTAGTGTTAATTACGAATTTAAAATTATTTTTGAAGAAACCCAGTATAGCGGATCCAATATGGCGTGATAAAAATTTTACATCTTTCAATTTTCTCCAAAACTGATATAGGGGGTTCTTGAGGGTGTAAATTATGAATTTAAAATTATTTTTTCCGGATTCAATATGGCGAATCCAATAAAGCGGACTAAAAGTTTTTGTTCAAAGGTGGGCCTGTTTTTGAGGATGTAAATAGCGAATATAGAATTATTTTTAAAAAATTTAAAGGCCGGTCCATATTAGTAAAAATTTACGTCGTGTGTGATATGCGGCATTTGGATTTCATCCAAAATTGGTACTAGGGGGCTTTCAAGGGTTTAGATTTAGATTAGATTAATAAGTTAAATTGTTGAAAATGCATTTTTTCAAATTTGGTATTAGGTGGTCTTCGGGGTCATATATTACGAATATCAAGTTAATTTTTTACAATTTAATATAAAACATATACTATGAGGGACTGAAAATTTAATGTTTTTCTGATTTTGTCTAAAATTAATATTACGGGGTTCTTGGGGCTTATACAAACTCAATATGCAGGATAAAATAAGTCGGGCTAAGAAATTTATGTCACAAGTTCTTTAAATATCAATATTGGAAAGTTTTGGGGGCCTATATTACCAATCTAAAATTAATTTAAAATTTAAGATAGCGGATTTGCAATGACAGATTAAATATTGATTGATTGATACAATTTTATTCAAAACTGGTATTTGGAGAACACTAAGAATCAAAGAATTTTTATTTATTCATTTTAATATGATTAACAACTTTGGGTAAAATGGATACTTTATTGCGACCTTGGAGTCACTGTGAGGTACACTAATCTCGATTAGTATTTAGTTCAAAAAATTATGGATGTCATAATGAATTCAAAACTAAAAATCGAAAGATAATTTGGAACAAACTTAGAAATTTCTGAAGTCGACGCTAAATTATTTCTAAATGAAACAAATAAGTACTAATAGAATATATATATATATATATATATATATATATATATATATATATATATATATATATATATATATATATATATATATATATATATATATATATAAAGGGCGTTTTTTTATAGAGGCATAGAACTTTAAGTTGGCAACACTTTTTTAACTGGCGGCCATTTTGTCAGCTGTCAAGTGATTTATGTTTAGTTTTGTTTGGCATTTCAACATGAATAGACTGACGCCTAAACAACGCTTCCAAATTGTGCAAATTTATTTTGAAAATCATGGTTCTGTTCGAAATACGTATCGCGCACTACGTCCATTTTACGGTCAACATAATCGTCCATCAGCGCAATTAATTCGATTAACTATGTAACGCTTTCGCACCACGTTTACTCTAAATGATAATACGCATCCACAGAGACGTCGTACAGTGCGTACAGAAGAAGTCATTGCTGCTGTAGAGCGTAGCGTAGAGGAAGACCCGAATCAGTCTATCCACCATCGTGCACAGGAATTGGATATGTGTCCATTCACTTTATGGAAGATTTTGCGGAAAGATCTTGATTTGCGTGCTTACAAAATCAAACTCGTGCAAGAATTGAAGCCACACGATCACCTAGCAAGGCGTAGATTCGGTGAATGGGCCCAAAATAAGATTGCCGTTGATCTCGATTTTCATAAGCGAATTTTGTTTAGCGATGAAGCTCACTTTTGTTTGGATGGATACGTCAATAAACAAAACTGCCATATTTGGAGTGATGATAATCCTCAAGTGTATGTTGAGACACCGTTACATCCAGAAAAACTGACTGTTTGGTGTGCTATATGGGCTGGTGGAATCATTGGTCCGTACTTCTTCAAAAACGATGCTGGTCAGAACGTTACAGTCAATGGTGACCACTATAGAGCCATGATTACTGACTTTTTCGTTCATCAATTGAACAACCATAATGTGCAGGAGCTGTGGTTTCAACAAGACGGCGCAACATGTCACACAGCTCGTGCCATAATTGATTTATTGAAGGAAACGGTTGGTAACCGCATAGTTTCACGTTTCGGACCCGTGAATTGGCCTCCAAGATCGTGCGACTTAACGCCGCTAGATTATTTTCTGTGGGGATATGTGAAGTCGCTAGTCTACGCCGATAAGCCCGAAACGATTGATCACTTGGAGGACAACATTCGCCGCATTATTGCCGATATACGGCCACAAATGTTGGAAAAAGTCATCGAAAATTGGACCTCCAGATTAGACTACGTCCGAGCCAGCCGTGGCGGTCATATGCCAGAAGTCATATTTAAATTATAATGTCAGAAGGTTATCTTTCGAATAAAGTAAATTTCATGTCAATTTAAAAAATTCATCTTTGTTTTATTCCATTTAAAAGTTCTATATCTCTATAAAAAACACCCTTTATATACATATATATATATATATATATATATATATATATATATATATATATATATATATATATAAATTATTGTAAGAAAGCAATTACAAATAAAGCATTTTTAATTTATTTATGCGAATCACATTTTGTCGGGTATTAGTTTAGCGCCAATTTTTTTTTTTACTTTTTAGCGCATGTTTAGAAGTCGGTTAAACTTTTTTATAAAAATTTTATTTTAAATTAATTTGTTAACTTATATTATTATCATTACTCTTGCTGATTAATTTTTTTTTGCTTTTGAACGAAAAATGCAAATTAAAAATATTAACTGCCCAGCTTCATCAGTGAGTAATTTTTACTTACCAATAAAAAAATCTGTTCTACATGCCGAAAGCCAGAATTGCATTTGTTCTTTTTACTATGCACTGGTAAACAAGAATAGAACAATAATGGACTTACATGTATTTCGTAGCGTCACCTAGTGAGTTAAAGAAAATTTGTAGACCGTTAAATACGAAATCGCTTACATTCCGTAACGTACCTATTTTATAATTAGTATAATGATAATAATATACAATAATAATTAATATTTTCATAATTATTTTAAATAAATATGTGATAAATTATTACCACAACGGTTAGTGAAAAAACGGTAGGTTACTTATAAAAAACCGTAAAACGGTGGTTCTGATTGAAAAATGGTAGATCTGCCACTGTAGAAGTAAAAATTACTTGTCATAAAACAACGACACAATTAAAAATTAGAAAAGACGAGCAACGCAACTTATCGGGAAAGTAGTTTTTCTGAATTAAAATCAAATACAAATACATAGATAAAGAACTTTTCCGCAGACGGTGGCAGGTGGCATCATATACGAAATAAAAATGGACTATCTCCGTCGCTACGAAAAAACAGTAATGAATATGATTTATTTATCCTTTTTTGCTTGTTTGATTATACGTAGTTAAAAGACAGACGTATCTTTACATGTATTATACAACAATTGAAATTAAATCGTATGGAGAAAGGAAAACATAATTACCGGAATATAAAATTATATCTATATACAATACAAAATATACAATAACCACAACACAAAAGAAAAAACTTTCTGTTTCGAAACTCTGACTATAATTATTAAATGTTTTGTTTTCTTTTTTTGGTAAAAGGGATAAAATTAATAAAAAAAATAAAGAACTTAAATTACTAAAAGGAAATGAGAAAATATTTAGAAGAGAGTAACTTTGAAAATTTTATTCTAGTCGAACCTATAAATTTCATTCTCACAAGGAGCAGAATCTTAGAACACACCCTACCGTATTTTTTTAGATTAAAAAGAATCCCGAATGTCAAGATTATATCCACTTCCTTTTACAATACTTTGAATCTCACTACAAAGTTGATATTTTGGCACATCTTTTAAAGGTTCCTTTATAAAGCATATTTTAAAATGTATTCATTCAGTAACTCGATCAATAAATTGGAAACATAAATAACAAAATTTCCTTTTTCGGATGGGTTTACGATTTCCTAAGTCTGAAAATGATAATATATGAGACTATAAAGCGATCGAAGACGAGCAGGTAAATATAATATTTAGAATTGGGGCATAAATGACAGAAGACACAAAAATATTGGTAAATTAAACAAAGATTTCTTTATATATATATATATATATATATATATATATATATATATATATATATATATATATATATATATATATAAATATGTAGAGTGAACCAATAGTGTAGCGAAGTCTAATAAATCCAATCCGACTATTATGAAAGTAAGAAAAATATTTTATATAAAAGTTGTAGAAAAATAATATGTCTATATTTCAAAATAATTATATATATATGTATATATATATATATATATATATATATATATATATATATATATATATATATATATATATATATATGAAGTAAAATGCGAACAGTAAATACATACTTCTCTCCATCATATCATTTGTGTGTTAGAGGTTGCACAGTTAGAATAAATTGTTATAAAACACAATTCATTCCATTCCACCACCATCGAGATGATGGCCTACCAGTACCACCATACCGAGAAGAAAGTCAAAACTTACCCTCCCCGCCACAGTGATACGGCAGAGGTACATGTTTCGTCTCTACTAGACTCATCAGGGTACCGACATGCACCTAGCTGTGCAAAGGACAGATCGGAAGGAATCATGCAAATACTGAACGCGGCTTCGCCGACCTCCCGCTGGATGGCGTATATATATAGTTGTACGTTTGCTGAATGTGATTTCAGTACTACAACGGCATAATGTGGATATATCCACTGCTATTGCATCTCACACGGAGGAATCCGTGAAAGCCACATAAACATATATATATATATATATATATATATATATATATATATATATATATATATAATATTCCAAAATAGGGTTATTGGGGAAGCAGTTGTAGGTATTGGTAAGGAGAAAAACCCTTTTTTGATTCTGTCAAGCTTTCTAGAATTTATTTATCTCTTCTTCAGGACATCTCTACAATTATTAATTAAACGGTTAGATAATTAACCCAACTTATTATTAATTAATTCACCAATTTGGTTTGAATATTAAACAAGTACATGTTTGAAAAACAGGAAAAAAACACAACATTAGCACTTTTTAATTGTATTTAGAGACATATTTTGATGGAATTGTGAAAATTTATTAAAATTCTAGAAAGTTCGAAACAGCCAAACGTCCTACTTGACTGTTCTACCATTTTATAATGACACCTGTCATGTGTCAACCGGGAAGTGTAGTGGGTGATGTAAGTAGTGAGGGAAAATACGGATCCGTAAACAGTGGTGTAGTCAAGCAAAAGATTTAGCAAAAATAGAAAAATAAAGTTAAGAAATTACTTGTGTACGTGTACTTGTTTAATATTCAAACCACATTGGTGAGTTACTTAATAATTATAAGTTAGGTTAATACTCTAACTGTTTAATTAATAATTGTATGTCCTGAAGAAGAGATAAATAAATTCTCGAAAGGGTCAAAAAAGGCATTTTTTTCCGTACCAAGGCCTACAAATTTAAACAGACTGCAGCCTAATTTGGAATATTGTTTTTCGACTAGTCAGTCACGACTACTTCCTCTTTTATATATATATATATATATATATATATATATATATATATATATATATATATATATATATATATATACAGGATGTTTCACTAAGGATAGCCGAGAGCTTTGGAAAAAAATCCCGTTCAGGAAAAAGTTCCTAACTCTGTTTCTATGGGGCGGAATTACTACGGTTATGTAAAAAAATACATTTTTCTGGAAAATATCCCTATATAAGCTATCAAAACAATACACTCATAGTTTTATACATCTTTTTGGTTTAACACTTTTTGTTGTAAGATGTAAAGTTAGGGAAGGAGGGGAGGGGGGATGTCTACTGATAAAAGTTACCATAAGTTTAGTTTGGTTGGACCGAATTTGATAAACTTGCTATCGTTTAAGAAAGGAGCGTTTGGTAATTAGAAGGAAATAATAGTTATATTAGAATGATTTTGGCGGCTAGAGAGCGTCATTTGGAACCCTTCCCTTTTTTTCAATTTTACTCCGAAATTTTAAATGGAAAAATAGTTTTTATATCATATTCGTAAAGTAAAATAAATTTGCAAGAGAAAATGTGAAAAAATTAAGTCGATATCTTTATTTGTTTCGTTACCCCAAATCATAACTAATTTTTTGATATTTTTCATCTATTATTTTAAATGCGAAATAATAAATAAAAATTAAATAAGATCAAATAAAAGTTATTTTGACTGCAAAGAAATAAGTTAGACGAGGGAGGAATGCCATTCAAATAAAAACAAATTTTTCTTTGAATTAACGACTTCGGATGACCTTCGATTGCCTCCGCCTGTTGGTCGTATCGCTAGAGGGAGTTTGTCGTGCCTCAATCACATGGCTTCATACATATGTTCGTTCGGCCTCGCCTTGCCTCGTTCCCGTTCGTGCTCAAATGAAAACGCACCTCTAAACAATTTAGAGAGATTAATAGATACTTACCGGACCCCATGAATACATAGTGTGACCAGTTAAAGTTGGCGAGTGACAGTATTTCAAAAACCAAAAATATTTTAAAAAATTCAATTTCGCTTCTGGATGGAGCTAGGCGATAGTTAAAAGTATTTAATTTTTATAAAGTTTAATCTGACTTATAAAAAAACTTTTTAAATTCTCAATTTTTAAGTAGTCATCATTGTAACAGGGTGGCCAAAAGTAACAATTTACAATGTTTCAAATACTAATTTCGACACAACCAAATTTAACAAACTATGGCCCATTTTAGAAAATAAGTACCAACGCCATGTTGATATTTAAGATTTCCCAACAACCTTCGTAATTTTTTATTCAGCCAAAGATTTAATTTTGTATTTGGTTTAGTGAAATTAAATAAATTCACCTTTCGAGGTCTCCGTTATCCCGAAATGGATGGCAGGTGAGCATCTGCGTTTAAAGGGTGCGAGAGTGCGGTGTTAAGATTAGAGTTTCAGGTGGAGAATAAATTTCAGTGTCGTCATAACTTTAAAAGAGGAGACAGATCTCGGTAAATATTCGTTTTTATTTATTAAATGTACTTTTAATTAATCTTTTTCATACTTAAAAATGAACAAAATTACGAAGTACTACAATTTATTCAATAAGAAAAAATCGGATATGTCAAATAGGTGTATATCTACTAGTATCTATAATTATTATAACCCGCAAGAATATCATAACATTACTTTAGAAATCATAATATATCTGAAGTAATACAGTCTTTTGTTTATTAATCTGGGCGCCCAGGAGGTATTGGTGGTCAATCAAGAAAACAATAAATTTTTCAAATGTATTGTGACTCGTTGATTACAAATACCAAGGATGTGTGAAACTTATTATTAATTTAAATGTTTATAATTTGGTAAAATTGTTAATGATTTTGCTAACGACATCAAACCCATGCCATTTATTTACAGAATTTACATTCCTTTTTACAGTATAGTTAAATAGCGATAGGAAACGCATAGTTAGTTTGTTGTGATTTAGCTTTAAAAGTGTTAAGAAAGTACACTGTAAAAAGAAAGTGCATTGAATTTAATGTAAATGTGAGGGAAGCTAATTCCCCAAATGTTTATTGAATATATTTACCGTGATACATTAATCTAAATAAATTTATTACATTAAACCTAATGTAATTATACATTAAATTTAAAGTTTGATCACTACTTCTTACGATGAGTAAGTACATTAGATATTAAGCCAATGTTTATTGAATCTGAGATATGTTATCACATATCTAATACACCACCATTAATATGAGTTCAAAAAATTCATACTACTTCAGATTGCAAGAAACTATTAGGAAAAGGTGTAAATTTTGGTAGTGTGCCGCCATCTGTAGAACGGTTTCGAACTCAATGGTTTCCGTCAATACTATACTTTGTTGTATGTATACAAGAAATTTCAAAGCAGCATCTGAAATCATATTATGGTACTTGTATACAGGCGCGGATTCAAGGGGGGGGCAGTGGAGCGATCGCCCCCCCTCCCTCAAGAGCTTAGAGTTCAGGACAATACACCCGATTGTGCCTCTTACACTAGGAATGTATATGTTGCTGGCTTTTACCCCCTCGTTGACAACTGGTTTTTTCTTGCGGTCGGCCCCTTCAAATTTACTAAAAATAATTATCATTACTTTTCAGATAGAATTAAATTATTGCAGGGGTTACCTTAGGGCTTCATTTTGGTACCCATATTATTCTTAATATATGTAAACAATCTGGGAGATGGACTGGCCGCGGATAGCGTTTGCCAGTTTGCTGATGACACATCAGTGATTCTGGCGGACACTGCTATGGCGGGACTGTCTCAAAAGTGCTCAAACTCTGCATTAAAAATGCAGCATTGGTGTTCTGATAACAGCTTCACTCTAAACGTAATAAGATCGGCCTCATTTTTTTTTCAAAGCATGCAACAAGGTCTGAGTCACTGTTTGCGTGGTTTGGGGGTGGATCTATACTCACTTTGGAACACATTAGGTTCTTGGGTGTTCATTTGGACCCCTCTTTAAACTGGAGACATCATATCTCAGCTCTTGAGGCTAGGCTTAGCAGTTTGTGTGGTCCGAAGGCTTCGTGACGTCATCACTGCAGAGACTGTTGGGCTTTTCTACCTTGGGAAAATACAATGTCTTGTCTCTTATGGTATTTTCTTTTGGAAATCATCAAGAAAGGCTCTTAATATATTTAAAATTCAAAAACGCATAATAAGATGCATCTTCCACTTACATCCAAGAGCTTCATGTCGACCATTTTTTACTCAGTTTAAGTTGCTTACTGTTCCCTCATTGTACTTTAGATCTTTAGTCATGCTTGCCTGAAGAAATACGGAATTATTTCCGCTAAACAGACAGCTTTATGGGGGAAACATGGTAATGACTACCAGAGGGGCGAATGAGCTAAGGATACCTTTACATAACTCCACCTTCTATGAGAGAGGACCACACTATATAGCGATTAAAGCCGTAAGAATGTTACTAAGAGAAATCTGGGTTATCGCGTCGATTAACTGTTTTAAGAGACGCTTAAATGAATGGCTGTCTGATGGATGCTTTTACTCTTTCAATTTTAATGAATAATTTTTATAATAATAATATTTTTTACTTAATATTTCTTGTTTAGTGGGTTTTTCTCATGCTTTCGTATTTTGTGTAAAAATTTCATTCCTTTTTAAATCGTAATATCTTATTTTACAAGTTGTAAAATTTTTTTCAGTTCAAACTGACTCTTTTATTACTATTTTTTTTTTAATTATTTTGTATCTGTCTTTTTCTCCTTTTGTTTTCCTTTGTGTAAAGTTCCTATCGAAATGTGGATTAGTTTTTATCTTAATTTTCTTTCCCTGACGTTGCTTTGTTATGTGATCATAATTTTATTGGCAAATAAAGAATATTATTATTAAGAGCTCTGAGTTCAGGAAAATAGACCCGATTCTAGCTTTTATACTAGGAATGTGTATGCAACCGGCTTCCACCTCCCCGTCGACAACTTGTTTTTTCTTGTGATCGCGCCATCCCCCCCAAGAGCTTTGAGTTTAGGAAAATAGACCCAATTCTGGCTTTTAGACTAGGAATATATATACTGCTGGCTCCCCCCTCCCGTCGAAAACTTTTTAGCGATCCCCCCCCGTCGACAACTTGTTTTACACTAGAATGAGAATGTTGCTGCTTGTATATATTTTTTAACATAATGGTCATTAACATTCATATACTATACCTACATTAAAATTATATTATCACATGAATCGATATAGAATAATAATGTAAATTCCCTTAGTATCAGGGTATATGTGAATTAATTCTAATGTACAGAAGGTTGAAATATCTTTTCAGTTACTTTATTAAAATTTAAGATACTATTTAATTAAATTTAATATACATCGAACTGATATTTGAATGAATTGCCTTAAATTCAAAGTAAATGTAAGTTATTCACGATTTTTGGTACAAAAGCATTAAATTTAATGTAAAATGGACGTTAAATTTACATTAAATTTAAAATTATTTTTAAAAATGTGGTTAATTTAGTATTAGAAATAATGTAATGAAAAGTATTGTGTTTTATTCTGCAGAACCAGTAAGTGATTTTAAGGAGAGGAAATCGTAACAATATGTACTGACGATCACTGATTTGTAATGCGTAATTATAAAATCCAGCTTGAACCGTTTATATCGCATTTTAAAGATGCTTTGATAAAGTCAATCCCATTATATTTTAGGCTCGAGTTGAGTTATTGAGTCTCTTTCAAGCGCGTTTATTTCAGTTTCTTCAAGTGGCTTTTAAAAGCCATGACAGGTGATTACATTTGGGTACTGAAAAATAAGATAGAGTTCATAAGAACCTAAAGTTGGAAGGCAACCAGTTTTTAGGAGTATTAGTTATAATTGTTGAATATCTGCCAACGAACACTAGAGAGACATGAGGTTTCTATACAGATACACAAAATGAATCCAAATTTCAGACCCATTCTAGTTGTTATATTTATTTCTATTTACGCAGTTATTTGGTTATTTGCACAATGATTAATTTTTAATACATTTTAAATCGTAAAATTAATGAATATTTATTCAGAATAATACCTAATCAGAAACAAATCCCAATATCTCAAAAAAAATGTTCATGCAAAATCCTGTTAGCTTTCCATTAAAAGAAAAGCAGACAACAAATGGGTGTAAAAAAATATTGCAGCTCAAATCCCCATAGCAAACAAAATGAATTTACGGGGAATGCTGTGTAATTTGAAGGCACTGCGGCACAATCCACTTAAAAACGTTAAAAGTTAGGGTGATAAACACTTTTTTTCAGAATGACGGTACATAATACACAATGTAAAAAAGTGTATGTCGTTATTTTGACTGAATTTTATTTTAAATCGCTATGAAAAAGCTGAATTTTTGCATTTACATAACCTGTTTCTAGAGAGCTTGTTTTTTAATTATTTAAGATAAAAATTCACATAGAATGTAGGCCATTTTAGTGGTTCACATGTTGCAATTTTGAAAACTGTTACAAACACAAAAGTTATTTAACGAGGACAATTTCTATCTTAGACTTTCTTCATATCAAATGTTAGCTTTTTTTTATTAGAAAAAGGTGTTAGGAAATGTGAATTTTTAGGCTAATTAAGTGTATAGCAAAAAAGTTTTTAGAGAATATGAAGAATTAATCGGTGCCGCCGTTCCGGAGTAATCGGTGTGCATACATTAAAAAAAAATACATAGTCGACGAATTGAGAACCTCCTTCTTTTAGAAGTCGGTTAAAAATCAGGTGTAAACTATTCAAGCAGACGCTGATATATGGATTTTCGAATTAGAGCGTAATTCCGGGCCAACACAGTTTACGACATGGTATTCCTGGTGGGGACCTTTGCGGGTTTTCTCCCCCTTTGAGTCGCTAAACGTAGCACTGGGCCCACGTAGAGACCACATTGCAGCGCGTCTTTACATTACTCCGATTTCTGGACACCCAACCTGCTATAGATTCTTGATAAGAATACAAATCCATACCAAATGGTTGTCTAGCGGGGGGCGTGTCGTAATAAGATCACTTAACATGAAAAGATTGTTTTAAAAGGCAAAACTATTTTGATTAATTCAGAAAATAATTTTTAAACTACGTGGACGTCATTAAAACGCTATTTTAGTTTAGGAGTGACTTTGATTTTTGACAGTTGGTAGTATATAAAGTAAAATCTATACAAGAGAAATTGCTGGAAATAATTATTAACTAACTACGTCGCTAGGTGGCGTAATTGCTATCGTCATGTAAAAAGAGATTTTTCTGGAAAATATCCCTATATAAGCTATCAAAAAAATATTACAGTACAATTCTACATCTTTTGGTTCAACACTTTTTGCTGTAAAATGTAAAGTTAGGGCAGGAGAGGATGGGGAATGTCCGAATTTGATAAAGTTGGTTTCGTTTAAGAAAGGAAGGTTTGATAATTAAAACGAAATAAAAGCTGTATTAGGACGATTTTTGCCACCCTCGCTTGAGGACTTCACTTAGAACCCTGCTTTTCTTTTTAAATTCTGCTCAAAAATTTTAAATGGAAAGACATAGTTATTATATCATATTCAAAAAGTAGAATATATTTGCAAGAGAAAATGTAAAAAAAAAATTAATTCGATTTCTTTACTTATTATTAACTGTAATTAAAAAAAAAAAACTACAAAAAAGACAAGAACGAGGTATTCCTTCTGCTTCGCCTTGCCTCGACCCCAGTCATGATCAGATGAATGCATACCTTTAGGAGAAGATTCTTACAAACTTAAAAGTGTGACTAGATTCATCCTAGTCGCTGATGACGGTCGATAGCCATATTTTTGAGGATACTAAATATGAATATGAAGTTTATTTTTTTCTTAAACCGGGGAAACATTGTTAAAATCGATATCAATATATCAAAATTGAGGTAGAAACAATTTTATGATTATGAATAATGAACATTTCTGCATGAAATTTTTATGATATACTTGTGAACCGAAAACAACAGGATCAGTCTGAATTTTCTAAACCATTTCTCGTCCGAGCAAAAAATTTTGGAAAAATTTTTGATTTCTGTTCTATTTCGTTCAAGTTGAGTGATGAATTTTTGACTTATCTATGTCTGCGTATTGAATTTCACAATATAAAGAAGTTTTCCAGAAAATGTCAGCCCTTAATACGCAATATAAAAATATATGGCATATTTTAAGGTTGATACTCTCCCCACACGACTCGCGCATTGACAGAGTACGTGCTCAACCTCATCTTGATGTTTTTTATTTAAAACATCCAATGCTGCAACACTTGTAAATTTAGATGGATTTGTTCATGAGGTGATTTATAAAAAAGCTTTGCTTAGTTCTTTCTATACATGCAGATTCGCCAACCTTGGCCATTATGTGATGCGTGTCTTTGCCATAAATAAAACCACCAACATTGTTATTGCGAATAAGTTTATATGGTACATAGATAGTTGAACCTGATAATATTAGTATAACTCGAGCAAACTTATTATTAGTCATGGGGGGTTTGGAAATACGTATTTTGAACTAACAATTTAAAGACAGAAAATTTTGGAAAATAACTTCTTAAATATCTCAGCAGTATTATAAGTAAAATGGTATTTTTTTCTGAAAAAATACTTTGTTATTGCAGAAATATAGGTATGCGGTATTCCTGCTAGTGAACTTAGACACAACTAAATATATTGGTAGTTCACAAAACCGTAATATTTAAAAGAATTTTCAAATGTAGGGATTATGTTTTATATTCAATCTAAAGAGACGTTTGGCAAATCCTATAATTTCGACTATTCTAGAACCAATCTGAATATGTATAAATGAATAACAAGAGATTGGTTTGAATTACAGAATAAACAGACGTTGTCTGTTAAGGATTCAAACATTTCTGCTGACTACGTGGAAACTGTTTTCAGTACTTGGAGATTATCTGATTGATGACAGGTAAGAAACAGTAATTATTCGGATGGAGTTGGAAAATATTATTAAATCAAGGGAATATAATATGTGTGGGTGTTTATATAAGTTTTACAACACAACATTTTAGATAATTGTAATGTCTTATAAATTGCCATTAAATATTATTACACTTTTTTCTTTTTATTCACTATTTTGCCTAATTTTCAGTAAAGTAAACTTTAAACCAAAACAGTTCTAAGATTCATACAATTTAATATAACTCTAATGTTTCTCAAATATTTGATTAAGCAATAATGGAGAAGCTTTTATCCTCGGAGTTGAAAAAGCAATATTGTTCCATGTTAAAATAGTAATAGGAATATATGCTATTATATAAAAAAGAAGGCGGTTTTTATTTGCTAGACATAACTGAAACACCTAGGTAACTAATCGGAACCAAATGTTCACCGATGTTTCTTAACATAACTAGAAAGGTTTAAAGCGTGGTCGCATCAAACAGTGAACTGCTATTTTAATCAATGTTCAATTGACAAGTTTAATTAAATCAATAATGTATTTTAGTGTTTTTCTTTCGAGATAAGTGGGAAAAAAGAACAGAGAACGAGATAATATCAGAAGAAGTAAAAAAGGACAATATGATAAAGCTTTATACATGGAGGAAAAACAGCAGATAATCTCCCCAAAACAAATCAAAATCTGTTTAACAGAACAAATAAATCCAGCTCCGCAATAAGCAGGAAAGATAGAAAATGGAACAGTTGGATCAGACAAAGAACAGAGGTGCTGGACATAATAGAAACGGCTGCACAATTGAAATGGTATTATGCGCGTTATATTGCAACGGTAAAAGATAACTGGTGGAATTGTAAGATCAAAAGTTGGATACCATGGAATCGAAAGAAAGGAAGAAGAAGACGATCTTAGAGATGGCATGACGGCATAAAACTTGTGGCAGAACTGAGATGAATGGCAGCTGTACAGGATAAAAAGAGATTGAAAATTAAAGGGGGTGCCTACGCTTAATACTGGACGTAACCGAGGCGGTAAGAAGAAGAAGTTTAATACTTAATAATTACAGGAGAATTAAGATTTTTTTCTAGTTTCACAGAGCTCATTTTTTATTAATAAAACGGATTTTACACCCAAGAAAACCAGAAACTTAAAAAATATCTAAATAGAAAAATACCAGGAAAAAATTATATACATATATATATATATATATATATATATATATATATATATATATATATATATATATATATAATATTATTAAACATATTTTCAATACATAATATATTCCGTTTGTAGATGCGATAGGTACGTATTTATGAATATAAACTTTGGATTGACTAATTAATTTGGATTTAGTTCAGACGAATATTATTGATGACTCATGGATATTCTTTCCCTGGATAACTGCTTTTATTGTAGCCTCATTAGTAAAAATTGTTTTAACTTTTAAAATAACGTCATATATAACAGTATTTTTTAATTCTGAGCACTTTCGGTCAGATAAACTCAAGAAATTTTGACTCTTCTAATCGAAAAAAGAAACAAAGTTTATTCAGCCGACTTTGGCCTAAATGCGTTAAAATATTGAAAATACCTCGCCGGGTAACAGCTGCAAAAAAGTCAAGTCCCTGAATGTGTTATAACAACGTAAACCAGGCTCAAGTCTGTTTTTAAACGACCACTTTTGTATGCCTACCGTAGTCGATCAATCAAAAAAGTTAAGTTGTTAAACACTTCGGCTTGTCCTAAGAAGAAAGGAAGTTTGAGTTGATGGGTGTTGATAGAAGAAAAATCAACTGATGGAGTGTGTGCGTAGATGATGCGTAAAAAAATTCTCTCTAAATTCAATTTTATATTTTGCATATTTTATTAATAAAAGGAAAGGAGTCGATTGAATTAAAGGGTAAGAAACAGTGGCGGCTCACGAGCAGTGCCATGGTACTACTTAATATTTTGTAAAAACATTTTTTTAATTATTTTTGCTTTTAACTTTGCTAAATAATAATTTTTCCTTTTCCATATTAAACTATTGAATGGTCTGGCAATAGAGCAACAGTTAAACATGCACGGATTTGCTATAATCGGCAACAAGGGATAGGAATCCGTGAAAGAAAGATAGAAATAATTTATGTTTTATTTGTTGTGTATTGCCGGCGTATTTTTTTTCTACTTTGGTGTGTATTTATCTTTTGTTACTAAAAGTCATTTTATTTGCTGCTATGATTACAAACAAAGTACGTTTTTAATAGAACTATTTTAATACATTCTTCCTAGAGGAACCCAGGAACAAAGTGAAAGTAAAAAAAGTCCCGTTGCTGCAAATTTAATAAAATTATCATGATAAAAATAGTTGGCTGGACGAGTGTATAGTTTTAGCTTTTCTATGCTTGATAAGATGAATATAAAAATATTTTGTGACCGTAAGAAAAAATTATATATATATATATATATATATATATATATATATATATATATATATATATATATATATATATATATATATATATATATATATATATATATATATACCCGACTTTCCACATCATGTAGCCCCTATCTTTGTCCAAAAATTTAAGCGACTTTAAATATCGAGTTTGTACTCAAAAAGGTTCGCAACAGCGAGGTCTTTTGGACTTTGAATGGCATTTTTGAAAAATTCCACAACCCCATGACCTCATAAGCAAAAAAACCTAAAAATCTGCTGAAGTGATCTTATAATATGATTTATACGACTTGTCTCATCTCAATAATCGCTTTAATTGAGCCATTTGGCCCTAAATTCTCATAAACTATTAACCCCATGACCCCTTGATCTTATAAACCTCAAAACCCCATAACCATATAGCCCCATAAGCTTCTAAATCCCTATAATCGAAACTATTGCACTTTATTTTTCGAGACCTCTGTAATCCTGTAGTCCCATAACCCCTTGACCTTAAAACACCCAAGCGCCATAAACCCATTCTAGAATATGCTCATTTTCAAATGTAAATACACATCATGTCTTACCTGCACAATATCACGAATCATTCTAAAATCTGCATTTCACGACTTTAGTCAAGTTGAAAATCATGGTTTTTGTTATTTGGACCTTGTCAAATTGGAATTATTATCCGACGTTTCATCTACAATTGCACGAGGCATCTTCAGAGATTTTTACTACACTAAACTGAATTTATTCAGTGTTCTAATCTCGTGGGGTCATGGCGTTTTTCAAAAAGGTCATTCAAATTTTAAAAGCCCCCACTTATATGAAACATTTTATTTAAAGTCGCTTCAATTTTTGGACAGAGAGAGAGAGAGAGGCCACTTGAGGTGAAGTGTCTCATATATACATATATATATATATATATATATATATATATATATATATATATATATATATATATATGTAAAGAAAAATAAAATAAAATCTTGGCTTAGCGGGCGGGAAATTTCTCAATCTGCATTATTCTCGTGTTAAAAAGTGCTGAGCACTCCAAAGTATGGAAAGACTCCGGGTCCGACAGATGGCGACAGCGCTGTTTCTTTCTAATATGGGACTCGTCAGGCCACCGCATTCGGTACAAACCATCATTTTGCCTTTGCATTCTATAAAGCTGAATTTAAAATTGACAACAGCAAACAGGACGACAAAGGCGACATCTCGATGATTCACTTGATAACACAAGAACCACACAAATTAACAAAACTTTTAAAAACCGTCATCATCAGGGTACCGATGAGTAGAGACGAAACATGTACCTCTACCGTATCACTCTGGCGGGGAGGGTAAGTTTTGCTTTTCTTCTCGGTATGGTGGTACAGGTGGGCCATCATTTCGATGGTGGTAGAATGGGATGGATTGTGTTTTATGGCAATTTATTCAAACTGTGCAATCTTTAACACGGAAAAGATATGATTGGAACGAAGTTTGCATTTACTGATCGCAATTTACTTCATTTATACCCGGAGCTGCATATAGTTGTATATTTGCTGAATGTGATTTCAGCACTACAACGGCATAATGTGGATATATCCACTGCCATTGCATCTCACACAGAGGAATCCGTGAAAGCCGCATAAACATATATATATAATATATATATATATATATATATATATATATATATATATAAAATAAAAACGACAGTTTGAAATATTCCATTTAGCGTCTGTTATATGAAATATGTAAAAATAGTAGAAATATTTATTAAGTACTTATATATAGATGTTTAAATAAAGATGGATTATTAAAATGTATAATTACGCTTCTGTTTCTCTTAAATAATAAATGAAATAATATGAATAATAATGTTATTTTAGAATATCTTTTGCCACACTGAGTTAAATTTATTAAGATTAAAAAAAGTTTTTTGCTTCTGTTGGGATTTCAAACTGAGCGACAAAACAGTCAGGATGTTTGAGACTTTAAGCACAGGATGGAAACTTTCTTTAATTTTAAAAGTTTTTTCCAATGCCGCAAAAAATTTTTAGGATTTATAATGATGTTTTTTCCTATTTGTGATCAATAAGAACGAAACATGTTTTTTTTTCTGTTTTTCAAAAAGAAATATATTTAATTTTGGTATTTTAAATTTATAATTTGATCGCATTAATGTTTTGGTGAGGCAATAGCTAATCAGGTTGCAATTGATGAGTTTTATATTTGAAATACACAAATACTGCTATTGTGTTTCGTCCCTTGTGTGTAACAGCCAAAAAAGGTCAAATTACTTTATAACAAACCGTCTGCTTTTAACTCGAGACTTCAAACACCTTATTTAGTCCCAGACAACTTTAAATAAACGTTAATTCAAAATTAAATATGATTATTAAATGCGATTAATGAAATATTTAGGTTTGCTTAAGAACTCTGAGTGCTATAAAAAATATAAATTATGAAAGTTAAAAATGAAAATCTTAAAACAGGATATAATGATCTAAGTAAAAATACTTTTGAGGAATGTAAAAAAGTTAAGCTTAGTCAAGAATCAATATCAACGCAATTATCAACGAGGCATTCTAATATTTATGTGATAGACACTAACAAATGTATTATTTGCGTGAAAATATCGTACAAAGAAAATTCTCAACTATATCACATAGAATCCTGGGCACGTGCTGAAAAATTATATACTGCTCCCCGATTATTTAAAGTTCACATTTATAATTAAACAGTGTTAATTTCTTTACCAGAAAGTTTATTAATTTTACAAATCAATTATCACACTCAATGCTTTATATCATACGAAAGAAAACATATAGAAAGTATTAACATGAAAAAAAAATGAAGCAGCGCACCAACACATGGAAAAATAGTTTGTTATATATGTAATTCTCCTTTCAGGCAGAGAATATGAAAAATATATGTACAAACAGTTTATTTCCTGCAAATATCGCTCTGGTCCTCTCTCCATACGCGTTTCGATCACCTCATGATCTCGTCAGTGGAGCTGTATCGGACCGAGAGCAACATTAGCAGGAAATAACGGATATATGAACCATAAATTTCAAGGTATGTCGGCAGGATATTACACCTGCCGTCTACCAACTTCGACGTCAGACTGAAAAATATCGCCAGTCGAACGACATCTATGAATCAACGGAGTAAAGTGAAATTTTTAAACAATCAAAATTTCAGTAAGAAATAAAGAAATCTTTCTGCCGTATTTAAATAGTTTGTTATATATGTAATTCTCCTTTCAGGCAGAGAATATGAAAAATATATGTACAAACAGTTTATTTCCTGCAAATATCGCTCTGGTGCTCTCTCCATACGCGTCTCGATCACCTCATGATCTCGTCAGTGGAGCTGATATTTGCAGGAAATAAACTGTTTGTACATATATTTTTCATATTATCTGCCTGAAAGGAGAATTACATATATAACAAACTATTTAAATACGGCAGAAAGATTCCTTTATTTCTTACTGAAATTTTTATTGTTTAAAAATACATGCAAAATTAGTTATAATAACTGAATTTCCCTATGGTAATGTATTGTTAATTTTTATTAGACTCTTATAATTAATTAATAAATAAATAAATAAATATATGTATTATATATATATATATATATATATATATATATATATATATATATATATATATATATATATATATATCCTGATTACAAGGAAAAATTCTGTGACCACATATTTTTACTGTCATACTTGAAATATGCTTTATTTTCCAAAGAAACAAATTTCTGTTAACAAAGCTGTAAAAAATGGATAAATATATTAAGTGTAACTAAAAACTGCAATATTTATGTCAAACCTAATATTACAAAATACCATTATATAAACAAAGGCATAAAATATTCGAAAATTGTAGAAATAAAATATATTTACGACGGAACACTAAAAACAATATAAAAATATAACTATCAAAAATGAATACAGTAACATTCATTATTGTTTTTTCTAGTTTTAATACTGTAGTGCAATGGTTGAGTAATAAAACAGATTAACTAAAGTATTAACAGGAAAGATACCAAACACTCTCTAGAAGAAGATCCCATATAAAGGGTGTCCCGTAATTTATGCAAGATTTGAATTAAATAGAAAATACTTTTTTTTTAATTGGAATATTTTTATTGAATCATCAAGTACATAGGATATGGTTATGTATGGAATAGCATATCGGACAAATGGTATCCATTGCGGTATTGGTACATATGCACTCTTTTGTCGAAATTTTCCAAGACCATATTGTATTAATGTGGCTGAATTTAGTTCATGCAGCGTTAAATCTTTTCCTTCAATACATAAAAATGCAGTGGTGTAAAATCACTGAACTAGGTGGCCAATTCTGATCACCGAAACGAGATAGTATATGACCAGGAAATGTCTCATCCAGTACGAGCTGAATGGCCTGTGGCACCATCTTGTTAAAACCTCATGTTCACATTAATATCATCTAATTTAGAAAGAAAGAATTCAGTTATCATGTAGCGAGATCGAGCACCAGTAACAGTCACTACTTGACCAGTCTCATTTTTGAAGAAGTTTGGTCCAACGATGCCTCCAGCTCAAAATCCGTAACAAACAGCGACACGTTGTGGATGCACTTGTTTTTCAACAATCATGTGTGGGTTTTCTGAACCCCAAATGTGGCAATTTTGACGATTAACGAAGTCATCAAAGTGAGAATGCGCTTCATTTTTATAGGATGATTTTGCTCGAAAAATCAGCATCCACTTGTTGATGATCAATAATTCATTCAACGAATTCTCTTCACTGTGCATGATCATTAGGCTTTACTTCTTGTGTCAACTGAACTTTATAAGCATGGAGACGAATATATTTAGTGAGTATACGTTGTAGAGAGCTTCTTGAAATTTGCAATTCTTGTCCATGATGCAGAATTGATGTTCCTGGACTTTCACTCACTATTTCGATATTAACATTTGAACGCCCTGTTATTGGACGGTCAATATGTTTATAATCACCAGTTGATCCAGTCTCCCTGAATTTTTTAACTCCTCTCTGCACAGTTGGCAAAGTTAAATCAATACTCCGACCATATTTTCTACGAAATTTGCGAACTGTGGCTGCCAAAGTTTCATTTTTTTTAAAAATATTATACAACACTGAAAACGCGTTGTTCTCTCGTGTACTGTCCCATTTTTACCAACCCTAAACTATCATCTGTCAAACTGTTTTTTTTTATTGCTAACCCTTTATTGCACAAATGGCAAATTCAAATCTTGCGTGAACTTTGGGACACCTTTTGGAAGGTGTATCTCTATAAATAAATAGTATAGAGTTCTATCCACCGAAGGTCGAGTTCTTTAACTATGACTTCAACTGCATGGCAACTTGAGCAATTTTTTCCAAGGGTAAGATTTCAGTGTTAATGCTCAGACACTTATCCACTAATAGTATCACAAGGATTCTTCACAGTAGATTCTCCAATAACCAAGACCTCTACATTACATTTTAAGCTTGTAATTCTTCTTTTTGTAAAGCTAAACATCACACTCTGCTTTCATTTTAATGGGATCCATGAAAATTGTGCTCTTTAAAGTTGTAGAGCCAAGGCACTGTCAAAGAACAGTTGTATCGTCTGCAAAGGTGTAAATTAACCGTTCATATCTAGTTCCCAAAATCTTCCGACTTCCAAGGAGTCTGTATGGCATGAACCAAACCAGCAAGGTGGGAGATTAAGAATTTTTTTTTAGCGATAATGCATGGACTCTTGAATCATTTTTATTTTTAATGTTAGCTAAAGCCTCTTTAATTAACTTTACATGGATGAATGAATGAAATGGCGATACTCGATTATCGATGCCTAGGCCACTTTGGGCCCTTTACACCCTACCATAGCTGCATGTCATTCGATGCCGATCACCTTCGCCAACCCAAGCAACCTCGTTAATTAAAATTGGCCTAACTGCTTCTAGTACAAAATTATATCTCCGAAATATGTTTGTCTCACTCCTTTTAGTACTGGGTACTCGCTGAGGACATGATCAACAGTTTTATCCTCCTCCAGACAGCATCTGTACGTCGGGTCATCTGTGGCATCAATCTTGTGAAGATGGCCTCTCAGATGACAATGTCCTGTCAACAGTCCCACCACAATTCGCATCTTCCTAAAGAGAGAAGCTTCCTAGTAAGCCATGCGCTAGTTCCATTTATATGTTCCTTGGCACACCTCATTCTAGGAGCTCCTTTCTACGATTCAATAAATCTACTTTCCACTAACAATTTTAATTCTCTTTTGCCAACGGAAGTTTGTAATGGTGAAATTGGTTAGAGTCCATATGGCTCAATTGTTGACCTCATCTTTGCCAGACGGCCCGCTTCTTCATTCACCTGTATACCCGAGTGACTCGGAACCCACACAAGTCCTTGTCAGACTGTTCCGTACATCCTTACACTCAGACACCAGTCGCAAAGTTACGACACTTGACTTCAGTGATATTGTCTTAGCCCTATTTTCTGTATATATCTTTATTACCCTATTCCTACTTATATTCCTCTCATAGAGACGGCCTCATTGCAAAATAGCATAAATTTCCGCTGTAAACAAAGTCGCATATTGTCCGAGAGAGTAGAACTCTCTAACTTCCGTGCTTCTGCCGAACATTCCGGCTCCAGCTCTTTCATTTTGTCGAGATCCACCAGGATCCATTTCTCGGAAAATCTTGCTCCTCCTCCGATCCTCCTACCTGGAAAAAGGATCTCAAGAGAGTGGTTTGCATGGGAAATGATGGACATCTCTCCGCCATGTTTTCTCAGACATCTGAGTAGCCACCCGTTCCAGTTCCGAGATGCTCTGCTTATAACAAAAGAAAATAGGTATAGTCTATCAATATTTTAAAATAAAGAAAAATGGTTTTAATTTCCTTATTAAGTACACATAAATGATAATTCAAGTGATATATTTTACTAGAACAACAAGTTTCATCAGTCAATACCCAGTCAGTCAATATATCGCGAAGAATGATCTTTTAGATTTTATACTGATTCTTTCATTTTAGCTATAATAATGAAATTATTTCACTAATCATTTAAACTGATCTACTTAAAATTTTATTAGAAAAATTGCCTTATTGAGAAGTCGTTTATCTCCTATATAAAAAAGAAAATTTATTTTATTTCAGCTACCAGGCAAATAACCGCAAATTCGGGTCATTTATTTCGGGTTACACTTAAAACATTTTCGATTGAAAATGTTATAAAGACCTCAAAATTGTTCTAATTAAATAATTTAAACTTAATTTCACTTCCATCAGTATTCGCTAGAAAATTTGGCCGTAGAATTCGTAGTCCTAATTGTACCAAAAAGTCCCTTCGCGGTTTTCCCTTCATTTCTATTATTTGTTAAATGGATGAACACTAAATATCTCTCCTTAATATCTTCCGGGTTTAACCCTTTTTCCCAACCGCACCCAAATAACTGCAGCTGCTCACCTGCCATCAGTCAGGCGGTCTTAAGGACGGCGAAAACGGTTGCGGCAACGATTTGATTACACCGTACAGAGAATCTGTTTATCTTATAAATTTCGTTCGCTTATGCGGACTTTTCATGGAATCTATTATAACTTATGTACATGTTTGCTGAGTAAACAGGGTTACGGGGTCCAAGAAATAGTCTGATAAGCTCGAAACTTCTTCATTATTTGTCTGTGCTAGCTAAGTGAAATGTAACTGGAATAAGGCTCTAATTTATATTGTTCCCGAAATAAAGCTATTGTCTCATCTGTAGATATTCGGAAAAGTCCTAGAATGTCCATGAATTAAAACCAGTGTTCTTGAAATTTCAATTATTTGAATACATTTTTTGATATATAAAAAAATTTAGGGAATCTGTACACTCATCCCGCCTTGCATGCATCTGCATCGTTCTGGTGTATAATTACCATTATTGGTGGTACAAAGGGATCGATTTGGATGATTTTTAAAAATTTTATACAAGGTGGTAAAAATAAAGCAAAAAATGTAAGATTATTGATTATTCTGCAGTAAAATTGTCAAAAATCCATAAATTATCTGGACCACTTTCTGAAATTGCGTTCCTGCTTGTAATGAAGTTACTCTTAAGTAGGAGAAAACTTTTGTTCTCGCTCGATGGACCAGATCTATCATCGTCAAAACATATCTTTATCTAGACTGGAGCAACGATAGAAGCGCCTGTGGGACTTGCGTCTTTTTCTATTACAAGTAAGGACATACTAGTGTGTATGTTGTTTACCTTATTACTTCTTTCCTACTTTTCTGAACCATCTTATGCTCTTTTTTGCGGCATTATTAACGATCCGCATGCTTTTACTTTTAATTCTTGGTTTCCTGTGGATTAGCATAAGGAGCCGATTTTCCTTCGCCGTTTAGAATGGTAGTGTTAATACGTAGGACAAAATAACGGATGATTATAAAAAAAACCTATATATATATATATATATATATATATATATATATATATATATATATATATATATATATATGAAGTAAAATGCGAAACAGTAACTGCAAACTTCTCTCCATCATATCTTTTCTGTGTTAGAGGTTACACAGTTAGAACAAATTGTTATAAAACACAATTTATCTTATTCCACCACTATCGAGATGGTGGCCTATCTATACCACCATACCGAGAAGAAAGTCAAAGTTTACCCTCCCCGCCACAGTGATATGGAAGAGGTACATGTTTCGTCTTTCACTAGACTCATCACAGTACCGACATGCACCTGGTTGTACAAAGGACAGATCGGAAGGAAGCATGCAACACTGAACGCGGCTTCGCCGACCTCTCGTCGAATGGGGTATACATGTTTATACGGCTTTCATGGATTCCTCCGTGTGAGATGCATTAGCAATGTGATTTTGTCAATCTACATGATTCTCGTGTTAAAGAGTGCGGAGCACTCCAAAATATGGAAACACTCCGGGTCCGACAGATGGCGACAGCGCTGTTTCGTCCTAATATGGGACTCGTCAGTACTTTTTAACACGAGAATCATGTAGATTGACAAATTTTCACGTCCGCTTCGCCAATATTTTATTCTATTTTATTTTAAATTACACGGACAAAAACTTATCTACATATTTATTTACTTGTTAGGCTTTGAAACACGCTAAACGATGCTCTCATGGTGGGATCGTTTGGTGCGGCATGTGGCTTTGGCTGCTAAAATAAGCGGTAGGCTTGCTTGCCAGTACCGAAAAATGCGACCCCTATCCTTTGGGTAGCGCGTTTCGTGTACTCGATTTTACATATTTCTGTTTTAATTCACCGTCGCGCCATCATATGACGGTTCTTTTACAAACTTTGTTAATCTGTGTGGTTCTTGTATTATCAAGTGGACCATCGAGATGTCACTTTTGTCGTCTTATTTGCTGTGTTTTGATTATAAATTCAGCTGTATACGATGCAAAGGCGATATGATGGTTTGTACCGACTGCGGTGGCCTGACGAGTCCCATATTAGGACGAAACAGCGCTGTCGGACCCGGAGTTTTTCCATATTTTGGAGTGCTCCGCACTTTTTAACACGAGAATCATGTAGATTGATAAATTTTCACGTCCGCTTCGCCAATATTTTATTCTATTTTATTTTAAATTACACGGACAAAAACTTATCTACATATTTATATATATATATATATATATATATATATATATATATATATATATATATATATATATATATATATATATTTATTTATTTATTTATTTAAAACCTATTGGGAGTTGCAGTTTTTCGGGTCCTACCTTAAAGAAAAATGCTAGCTTTCGAGTTTTTATTATGGTCTTCATCAAGACAATCTACAATTAATGTACCACCAAAGTGGATTTTTAATAAATACAGGAAAAATATTGCTTAATGGAAAATTGTTAAATTAATATTTTTATGTTACTATTTGTTAAACAAAACGTAACTGATCGACATTTGACAAGTTGAGAAATTTATTTTTTATTACCTAATTTACATTTTTAAAGTTTTTTTATTACTTATTATTTTGATACGCTTGTCAACCTGCATGCCCTAAAATCCAATAAACGTATTAAAGAAAGATAAAATAATTCAGATAATGGTATGCACTGAAGAGAGGGGAACGATAAATTGTAGCTGGTGTGTGGTTTAAAGATAGATCTATTGCATGTTGTGTCAGTAACAATGTGCCGGAAGCACCGAGTTTTGATAAGGTGCTGGATATACAATTCGACATCACATATACAGGGGAGGGTGAGAGTCTATTCAATAAACATTATTAATTTAATATTCTTAATTTAAACCCTTATATTATTTTCTTCTTATTTGCAGGGGCGTGAGAGTCCAACAAAGATCGATATTTTTCTTCTTCCAGTTATAAAGGGTGTTTTTTTTTATAAAGATATAGAACTTTTAAATGGAATAAAACAAAGATGAATTTTTTAAATTGACATGAAATTTGCTTTATTCGAAAGATAACCTTCTGGCATTATAATTTAAATATGACTTCTGGCATATAACCGCCACGGCTGGCTCGGACGTAGTCTAATCTGGAGGTCCAATTTTCGATGACTTTTTCCAACATTTGTGGCCGTATATCGGCAATAACGCGGCGAATGTTGTCCTCCAAGTGATCAATCGTATCGGGCCTATCGGCGTAGACTAGCGACTTCACATATCCCCACAGAAAATAGTCTATCGGCGTTAAGTCGCACGATCTTGGAGGCCAATTCACGGGTCCGAAACGTGAAACTATGCGGTTACCAAACGTTTCCTTCAATAAATCAATTATGGCACGAGCTGTGTGACATGTTGCGCCGTCTTGTTGACATTACAGCTCCTGCACATCATGGTTGTTCAATTGATGAACGAAAAAGTCAGTAATCATGGCTCTATAGCGGACACCATTGACTGTAACGTTCTGACCAGCATCGTTTTTAAAGAAGTACAGACCAATGATTCCAGCAGCCCACAAAGCATACCAAACGGTCAGTTTTTTTGGATGTAACGGTGTCTCAACATACACTTGAGGATTATCATCACTCCAAATACGGCAGATTTGTTTATTGACGTATCCATTCAAACAAAAGTGAGCTTCATCGCTAAACAAAATTCGCTTATGAAAATCGGGATCAACGGCAATCTTGTTTTGGACCTATTCACCGAATCTACGCCTTGCTAGGTGATCGTGTGGCTTCAATTCTTGCACGAGTTGGATTTTGTAAGCACGCAAACCAAGATTTTTCCGTAAAATCTTCCATAAAGTAAATGGACACATATCCAATTCCTGTGCACGATGGCGGATAGACTGATTCGGGTCTTCCTCTACGCTACGCTCTACAGCAGCAATGACTTCTTCTGTACGCACTGTACGACGTCTCTGTGGATGCGTATTATCAATTAGAGTAAACGTGGTGCGAAAACGTTCCATAGTTAATCGAATTAATTGCTCTGATGGACGATTATGTTGACCGTAAAATGGACGTAGTGCGCGATACGTATTTCGAACAGAACCATGATTTTCAAAATAAATTTGCACAATTTGGAAGCGTTGTTCAGGCGTCAGTCTATTCATGTCGAAATGCCAAACCAAACTAAACATAAATCAGTTGACAGCTGACAAAATGGCCGCCAGTTAAAAAAGTGTTGCCAACTTAAAGTTCTATACCTCTATAAAAAACACCCTTTACTATATAATGATAAATAAAGCTTAAATTTTGAGTATGAGTTTTTTTGTTCATATTGAACTAATTTAGATGTATGTGAACCAGTTCTAGGAAAGTTCTTTTGGAGTAAATAAATTTAATAAATTTTTAATTAAATTAAATCAATAGGGTAGAAATTATCCAGCAATATGTCCTTCAGTTTTGAGTATTAAGTCTATTTTAGTTTTATTGGGCGATATAAAAAGTAACTGATATATCTGTTTGAGCAAAAAGGTTTTTTGTGCCACTCAGTTTTTATGGTGTTAATAGTAGTTTGCTTAACCATCTTATCAACAAATGGGAGGTTATTATTTATGTTTTCTTATTCTTTTGTAAACTCTATATGCTGGTTATAAGAGTTGAAAATGTCTAGAGCTATATCCACCACCATGCTCTTAGGGAGAGCTAAAATAAGATCATCTGCGTATCTTTTAACGAACGAGACATAGAAAGGCATAAGGTCCAGACAATCCTTGATCTAATCGTCCAGAATATAATTTACTATGATTGGTGAAATCTTCGATTCAATTGGATACCAAAATTATAAATAAAAAAATCTAAAAAAGTGTAAATTAAGTATAAAAAAATAAATTCCTCAAGTATCAAATATCAATCAGTTCCGTTTTGTTTAATAAATGTATAAAATGAAACTATTAACTGTTATTTTTGCAATTTTCTATCGAGTAATGTTTTCCGTTTTTTATTCAAAATTCACTTTGGCGAGTTTACTTTAATATATAGAAAAATCTGCACGACGTTTTTCCAAGATCTCAGCTGGCATTTTAAAGTTATTCTTCCTTGATGGCTGTTCGACTTGAAATGAACGTGCTGGGCCTCTGTCTGCCTTTTTATAGTTTAGCACTTGATGGTGATGCATGGTGGTGAGATTCGATATTCAGGTATCTGTTTGTATGTGTGGGTTTTTCTTAGACCTTGTAATCAATGCTTAGGTCGTCTTTTCTAGATCAAGGGAAGATAGCTGCTTGTTGACTTCGACCTCCAATGTGAACTGTATGCAGTGATGAATGCTGTTTAGCTCCTCCAAAAGTATGTTTAGGCTTTCGATTTTTTTAGGGTTTCTGTTTCGAAATATTTCATAGAAATGTTTGCAGTGACTGGTGATAGCGAAGATCTCATAGGAGCACCATTTGTCTGTCGTTAGAAGTTATTTTCACAGAAAAAATATGTGTTTTTAAGACAGCGTTTGGAGAGGACGATGAATTGATGTGGGAACTCCTCGTTCATAGCTATCTGGTATAGAGCCTCGTTAATTGGTGTGCTTGGATACATGGGTTTGATGTCTAGGCTAGCAAGAATGTAATTTTGTAAAATACATATATATTGTTGAAAAAAATCCCGAATCGTTTCGTTAGTTAAAAATGTAATGTGTTTTTTTTTTAAAGAATCATTTTTATTATTTCTTTAGATAATCATTCGCTAACGTGGCAAATGATTCTTTAAAATAAAATCTGTTGCAGAAAATTCGTTTTTAATCTGCTTAATGGTCCAATATGATTTAACAGGGAATTAAATTAATTGAAGAAAATTGGGCGATTAAAGTCACCACTAGAATATTTTTCGATACATTTTCTCAAGTTAATTTGAGTAAATGGGCAATTTTTTTATTGAGAAAGGGGGGTGGCTCATCAAATAAATATTTCTTAATAATCTGAAATAATCACTTACTTTTATGAAAGACCCCGATTTTTATTGGTCTGATTTATGGTTTTAATTCCTGTCTTTCTAGTAAATATATTCCTCTGTATTTTTAGCAAATGGAAGAGTTTAAAACATGTTTATGGGAGTTTTTAAAGACACTAATAATATTCATCGTTAAAAAATTGTAGAATAATATTAACAATGGAAGGAAATAGGGCTTACTTACCAACTCTATAAAATCAAAATTAAACACTGGTCGGAGATCCTGCAGAACCATATAGAGGTAATGACAAGCAAATTTGTAATTATTTTATTGCATTTTTGGCTAGAAAAGAGAACATTTATATAGTGTCATCGTAATAAAAGAAAATTTGTGTTAGGTTTTAAATGGACAATTCTTCCAAAAACATGTCAAATTCTATAGATGTAATTATATTTGATTCTTATTTTATAGTGGCCAAAATAAGGGCTAAAATTTTATAGATGTTTTTAAATAACGTTATCATCCTTCAGTAATGTTACATTTTATAGACTAGTTTTTGTACTGACTTAAAAACTAAATTAGAAAAGTAGTATTGAAATTGTTTTTTCTTAAACAATTATCGTGAGAAGCCTTTTTACATCGTTTGACTTAAAGTTAACTTTTAATTGTAAGAAGTTTCATTAAGGGTTTTTAAATTAGATGTAATACTTATCAAGGTTCTAGTTACTTTAGGCGAATTTGGTCAAGTCGGAGGATTTTTGTCATATCTTTCTCAAAATGTGACGCTTAATTAAATAAGAAAAAAATCTAGAATAAGATCATGTGATTTTTGCAATGATGTATACTGCTTATTATGCTCTAAATTTACCACTTCAGATGCGTAAGTGCTTCTAATGAAGGCCAGGAGTATATTATTTGCTTGTAGTTTTATAAAGAAGCAAGTAAGATATAACCAGTAAATTAAACTGGTGTTTGTAAGACCCTTTTTATAGTAGATTTTTCAGTATGTTATCATGAAGATTTGCTCACCTAAGTACTGAAAAAATTTTTTTGCATTCGTTTTTGTAGCTTAAGAACCGAATTTCCATTGCAGTATGATATGAATGGGGTTTCTTTAAGAGGAGTGTATATAATTAAAAATTTGGATCTCTACATAGACAGTAAATTAACATTTACTGACTTAAACGCAGGAGAGAGTATTATGAAGTTTGCTTATTTTTAACATTTTGAAAGCTATATTTCTACACACCAATATTTCTTGGCTTTAAACATATATGTTGGTGCTTATGGAATACGCAATACACTTCTTTTGCATACATCTCATGTAGAACTTTTCATTTTATATGCAACCCAATAAACAGAATGTGTAATAGTGTACCCATTGTGAGTAGCTTGATTTTTTATTACACTTAAAGATTTTTCAAGAATTGTGGGAGTTATTTTAGAATAATTCCTGTAAAAGTAATAAATGTAAATATGTTGAATAAATAAATAGGCATATAGATATGAGTCTGTCTGTAATGATATTGTGCTATTGAATTATACAAAATCCATCATATTTTTTGTTTAAGTGTTAAGTCCAGATTGAAATTCTTTTAAAATGAGTTGATTTAAATATTCTTTTATATGGGTAAATACTCCTAAATTAAATTTATGATTGTCACGTCACATTTCAAGTTTATTGAAAATTAAAAATATCTGAAACTCATTTTAAAGCATTATTTGCTTTTATTTTTGAAAAATTAGTTTTGTAGTGTAAGGAAGTATAAATTTACTTTATTATTCTATATTATCTCCTATACATTTGCGCCATCATGGCATTTCAACCTTTTTTGGACATCCGAGTCGATATGCGAATAACACTTTTGTTATTTAACAGCCAAATCCTAGCGCAAGAGTTATTATGCTCATCGTGTACAGTGAGTCGCGATTTCGCAGGATATAAAATCAGGGAATAATTACGTGCAAATTACCAACCAGATGAATTACAACTTAGGTAAAAAACGGCTTATAAGTTAAATGAATGAAGTATTAAAGTGTGACACATAATTAAGCTAAACTAGCTAAAATACTAACAAATTATTTGACAAAACTATAAAGGAAAATAAAAACCTGAGATCCGAGCGTCGTAGTATCCTTTCATCCAGCTGTGGGTAGGTTACTGCATTGCGAAAGAACGCTGTACCACAAGGCCAAATAGAGTTTTGTAGTCAAAGTTCCACAAACAGGAACACCAACAAAAGGAGGGAACAAGAAGTAGGTATAAAAAACCTGGAATAAAAACAAGTACAAAAAGAACAGGAACTAAACAGGAACAAAAATACTGCAATGAAACTAAATCGTCAGGAATCTTCATATACAGTGTACAATTTATAGTTGACAGTTAATTTGGGTTCAGTCATAAAAATCCGATTATTATTTTTACCAAATAAAGAGTTAAAATCCCAAAACCAGAATAATAAATCATTATAAAGTCCTAATTAGCATTGAGAAAACAAAAAAATAAATAACTAAATAACCTTAAAATATTTCCTTTTATAAAGAAATACAAGAAAATTCTAAATTTTGTCGGAAAAAATATTTAATTGATTTTCTCTTTCTTAATTTAAGTTTAGATATATTTTATCTAAATAACATTAATTATTTAAAAAAATAAAGCAATTGATCATAAGTAGACTCGACCAAAATGATTATAATAGATACTCTACCCAAAAAAAAATACTAAACATTCAAATGCCACAAATCTCACAAAAAGATTTATTTAACCATTCACACTTAGTTGCAAAATTACAATTAAATTTTACTCCAAAAATCTCTTGTCAGGAAAACTATTTACTGAATATTAAGGCAAACTATTTAAGTACCTGGTACATGATGCGCTACTGACTTACACCAATTTAAATAGAAGTTATCGCCGTAAGAAACAGATGGTCTAATGGAAATATTGTGTATACATATTTCATGCATTTTATAATTTATTACCCTTCCTTCCCAGTTTTATGGGAATGTGCAAATCAAAATGAAAGAACTATTTACCTTTGAGCTGGATCCACAAAAGTGGGTTAATAAACACTAGTTGCAACTGCAGTTAGCCCAAAATCCAACAATACCAAACTGCATACAGCACCATAAACCACTGGAAATAGCATAAAATGTAGTAAATCCGAAATTCATACTTTACTTTTATTGCCAGGTTATTTAATTCTTGAATCGATATACCGATTAGCGTGTTAAAGAAGTTTAAATAATGTAATTAGAAAAGGATAGCATTTAATCGGTGAATGTATGAAAAAATAAAAGAACTCACACTATTTTCAACAATTCTCTAAATACAAATAAAAATATTATCACGTTGAAACTCATGGTTTAGACCGTGTCAAATTGGAATTATTATCAATTTGACACGGCCTAAACCCAAGAACCATGATTTACAACTTGACCAAAGCCGTGAAAGCTTTCGTTCTTTATTATAAAGGGTATTTTTTTTTATGAAGGTATAGAACTTTAAGTTGGCAAGTGATTTATGTTTAGTTTGGTTTGGCATTTCAACATGAATAGACTGACGTCTGACAACGCTTCCAAATTGTGCAAATTTATTTTAAAAATCATGGTTCTGTTCGAAATACGTATCGCGCACTACGTCCATTTTATGGTCAACATAATCGTCCATCAGAGCAATTAATTCGATTAACTATGGAACGCATTCGCACCACGTTTACTCTAAATGATAATATGCATCCACAGAGACGTCGTACAGTGCGTACAGAAGAAGTCATTGCTGCTGTAGAGCGTAGCGTAGAGGAAGACCCGAATCAGTCTATCCGCCATCGTGCACAGGAATTGGATATGTGTCCATTCACTTTATGGAAGATTTTGCGGAATGATCTTGGTTTGCGTGCTTACAAAATCCAACTCGTGCAAGAATTAAAGCCACACGATCACCTAGCAAGGCGTAGATTCAGTGAATGGGCCCAAAACAAGATTGCCGTTGATCCCGATTTTCATAACCGAATTTTGTTTAGCGATGAAGCTCACTTTTGTTTGAATGGATAAGTCAATAAACAAAACTGCGGTATTTGGAGTGATGATAATCCTGTATGTTGAGACACCGTTACATCCAGAAAAACTGACTGGTGTGCTTTATGGGCTGGTGGAATCATTGGTCCGTACTTCTTTAAAAACGATGCTGGTCAGAACGTTACAGTCAATGGTGACCGTTATAGAGCCATGATTACTGAATTTTTCGTTCATCAATTGAACAACCATGATGTGCAGGAGCTGTGGTTTCAACAAGACGGCGCAACATGTCACACAGCTCGTGCCACAATTGATTTATTGAAGGAAACGTTTGGTAACCACATAGTATCACGTTTCGGACCCGTGAATTGGCCTCCAAGATCGTGCGACTTAACGCCGCTAGACTATTTTCTGTGGGGATATATGAAGTCGCTAGTCTACGCCGATAAGCCCGAAACGATTGATCACTTGGAGGACAATATTCGCCTCGTTATTGCCGATATACGGCAACAAATGTTGGAAAAAGTCATCGAAAATTAGACCTCCAGATTAGACTACGTCCGAGCCAGCCGTGGCGGTCATATGCCAGAAGTCATATTTAAATTATAATGCCAGAAGGTTATCTTTCGAATAAAGTAAATTTAATGTCAATTTAAAAAATTCATCTTTGTTTTATTCCATTTAAAATTTCTATACCTCTATAAAAAACACCCTTTATTATCACGTTATTCAGCGACCCTAGTTCTGTCGATAACTTCATTCTACTGGGGCATTCGTTCAGCATAATTTATTTTAACCTCGTGAATATCCATAAAATACTTTCAAGAATGGGCCTTTTTGGTTTAATTTTTTTGATATTTATAGTTTCCAGATGCAACTCTTACTAAATAAGTTTGTATGTGATTCTATTAGTTAAAATTAAGTGTATATAAAAATATTCAATAAAAATATTTTCTGATCTGACACCACTTCAAAATGATGCACACTTTAGAACCAATATGAACGATATATTAAATATTCAAAAACACTGGTGATTGTATATTATGTGTAAATATATAACAGCCTTTAGCTAGGACCCTCAAAGTTACCGTCTATATTTGAATTTGTCAATTTTGTTAATCAATACTCTTTGGGCGTAGCTGCCTCAATTTATCCCTATGTCATGTCTATTTGCATTCTCAAGTACACAGAGCGTCATTCCGCCCCGTGTTTGCTGCTACTGACAAAATGCGATATCCCCATGTCCTCAATTATTTATGGGGTCCGTATAGGATTAGGCCCGAGTTCGAATTTTGGTCAGCAGCAGCAAGAAAATTGAAGATGGCTAACTGTGTATTTAAAATAATATTTTGAATATAGTTTCAAGAAAAGCCTATTATATTATTACTTCTTTAGGTTTTTGAATGATAAATTTTAGGTCCTATAACGTTTTTAAACCGTCGAGTGACAGCTTAAAGAAGTTATGTCGCATTAAAGCTTTTAGGGAATTTATATTTTACCGTTCCCTTTTAGTTGGCAAAATGATAAGACGTATTTGGATACGTTCTGACGAAAAGTGAAAAAGAACGCTTTTTGGATCTTTGACAATGACGAACATTGGTCAGTTTGTTATTTTTGGTATTGTGAAAGGTTTTTGCTTCACTACTGTTTTCTTGTTTTCAATATTTGAAAATCTATAGTTATTGCTTAAAATGTCATATATTGTGCGTGAGTGACTCAAACAATATCTATTATTTTTGTCAAATTCTTATCCAAACATTTAAAGTATTTAAAATATTTCACTAGGGATAAAAATTTAGTCAAAATATTCTCTGCAACATTTTTTACATAGTTGCTAAATTATGCTCAGAAGATGTATTTATCTAAAACCGATCAGTCAATATTAATATTTCTGAGAACATTAACAATGTTAAAAGAGACTTAGTTTTCCTGTGTTCTAAGATTAATACTGATATTGTTGACAAAAAAACAAGACACCCACAAAATAATATAATAACGAATCGTCTGAGAAAAGTGGAAAGGCTCTTATGTAAAAATAATACATTAATTTATGGCGTTCCCTAAGAATCATTTGTAATTACTTTGGAAGCTGCAACCAATGTATTAAGTGAAAAACTTAAAATTTCTATGTCAAAATGGGAGATTTTTAAGTATTTTCGCTTCGGGAAGAAAGCTGACAAAATCAGACCCATTCCACTTGTGCTTGTAAGCCCACTGAAAACACAAGAAATTCTTAGTTTTTGAACTTATTTATAGGGTTGCAATATATATTAAGGAAGATCTAGAAATTGATGATTGTTTTTGGATGTAGAATGCCAGTGATATTGACGGAAAGAAACATATTTTTATTTCATTTTTCTGATCATTTTTGATTTTCATGTTCCCATTAAAAATGAGTGCAAGGAAAGCCGTATTCCTTTTCTCTCTCCTCGCCCAATGATGTGGAGATGTGAACGTCGATGTATATGAGTTTTTTGTAGTTTTCCGTAAAGTCTTTGACAATGTGAAACATCAAAAACTAATAGAAATACTAAAATCCAAAGGTATTGATAAAAGAAATTTTTGTAAAGTTGGCGAACTATATTGGAATCAAACAGCGGCAATTAACATCCCCATTGTTATTAAATATATACTCTGAAACAATACTTAGAGAGGCGCTTGATGAAGACATATATAAAAAATGAAAATAAAGGAAATCATAAATAATGTCAGATATGCGGATGACACAGTAATATTAACTGACAATCAAAAATACAAATAGACACATTACTTTACATAAATGGTGCTTTAGTTGAACAGGTTTCCTCTTTCAGATACCTAACAACCATCAAAAATGAGGGATGTGACTCCATGAGTTAATTAATTAAAAGCCAGGATCGAACAAGCAAGAAGAACGTTTATAAATATGATTTTTTATTGCATCTATCCTCAGCTCACCACTTAAAATGCGTATCATTGGATAATACATATTTCCTGTTCTATTATAAGGTTGCGAGAACTAAACATGGGATTCAGAAATGGAAAATTGAATAGAAGCTTTTGAAATGTACCTCTAGATCCGCATACTGAAAAGGCCAAGAATCTAAAGAGTAACGAAGGTTCTTGATGGATTAAACCAAGGAGATTGGAGGAGGTAAAAGGAAGAGGAATACCGTAAAATAAATTCGATCCGGCATGTAAAGCTGTACTCCCTTTAAAGGGGCTGTACGGTACTTGCGCAGTAGGTCAGAGGACAGGACTTGACTTAAGCAACCTTTTTTTACGTTATATTAGAAAAATTGCAATTTAGAGTTCATTATTAAATTATTAGTACAATAAATACTGACATAAAATAGATTTAGACATAATTCTCTGGGTAAAAATTTGAATTATGGGAAATCTAAGAAAACGACGTCTTTTTTTTGGAAAAATTTCAGTACTTCCCCCTATTTCGAGGTCATAGAATACGATTTTGATCTCCGTTTTCCATAATTTTTAGTCAGTTTTGCGGAAAACAGCGAAAAACACTTTTCATTTCAGGTTCAATTTTTTGTACTAAATCGTTAAAATTTTGTTACAACAAATTCCACACTGATAGAAGCCTCTGTATTATATAAAAATTCATAAATTTTGCACATTTTTATCGGAATTATCAAAAAAACAAATTAAAACAAAATGGCTTCCGCCATTAAATATTGGTGTAACTCTTTCCCAAAACCCGAAAATTAGCGCTGGTGCCAGATTGCCAATACGATTTTTGTGAAATTCACATATATTCTTTTTTTTTTCACAGATTGTCCCGCATTCATGTGATTGCTGATCAAAAATTTTGGGTGGTTAAGATTAATTTAAAGCTTTTTTATACATTACAAAAATTAAATTATGTTGTTAACTGTAACGGATAAATTTTATAGTTTATATTACGAAAGTATATGCCCAGGTTAATTTAAGTTAGTTCAGATTAGTTTCAGTTTTACAAATTAACAAAAATGAAGCTAAACCTGAACTAAACAAAAATTTTGGGTGGTTAAGATTTTTACCTGAGATTGTATAAAACATTACAAAAATTGAACAATATTTTTGACTGAGATGGTTAAACTTTATAGTTTATACCACGAAAGTATTTTACATCTAGCAACGTGTCAAACGAATATTAGTCGTTTTCACGAGTCTGATATCCGATGGCCTTTCCCGAACGCGTTTTTGATTTTTCGTTGAAAATACAAGTTTTTTAAAATGTATTCACTAGAATTTGTGCAAAAATAGCTGAAATATATTACATATATGAAATTTTAACTAGAACTATTGAAAATAAATATGTAGGTTCGGTTTTTTTTTCAGAATTAAAGTTGCTTGGTGAAGTGACGCTTGGCGTTTTTTGAGTTTTCCGAGAAAGTGAGAAACAATAGTGAAAAATCAAAGCCAAAGTCGTGTTCTACGTCCTCGAAATAGGGAGTAAGTTTTCCAAAAAACGTGGTTTTCCTATAGTTACAATAATATAAATAATTACCAAAATACAAAAAAAGTACTTACTCAAAAAAAAAAGAATTAACGAGATTTACGAAACAATACCATACATGGATACATTGTTATAAATAAAAAGTCTGCACAAATGTCCTGATAACATACACAAATATAAATTCCGAAATTTAGCTAATGTCGCTCCACGGCACAACAAAAAAAATCAAGAGAATTTTAAGCATCGGGACGATGACAAACGACCACATTAAATACAAAGAATATGCTGGGATGCTGCACTTTCGCAAAATCCTGATCTGTTTTCTGGTTCTCATATTCACAACCTCATACAACAAATATGCTATGAAATTTTTTTCTGCGCTTACTCTACATAGCCATTTGATGTCAATGATATTTAATTTCTGTATGTTGGGTTAATTTTTTTGGCATTTAGCCTATTTTGTAGTTTTCTATATCCCATTTGCTGTTTAACATCAATAAAAGAAAGACTTTTTATTTTGGGCATGTTTTATGAGATATGGATTACTGAAAGTGATAATGGAGAGGAAGATCAGGACAAACGATAAGTCCGGAGACTCCAGTTTTTGTGGATGAAGGATTTGTGAAGATGGTTTGATCGTACATCGACTGTTGTTTTCAGAGCTGAAGCATGCAAAATAATGTTAGTCATTTGGATAAACAACCTCCAAAGGAAGGCAGGAGTTCAAAACTGGACGCATACTCATAAACCAGGTATCCTGGTTAACTGAAAACATTAAAATGCTTAGGGCTAACAGAGATAAAGGAGTTGTAATTCGTTTTTTTTTTCATATTTATATTAAATGAGAAAAATTAATACTGAAAGTCTATGCCAGGAATAAGTATATTGCGGCGACGAACGCCTATTTTGCATATTTAGACAAAAGTACCTACAAAGAAGAGTAACATGTATTGGAACACCGGCCGCGCAAATATAAATCTCTAAAGTGTAATTAGAATCGAAAATGAAATAATTTTCTTTATCAGTTCGGAAACTTTTCATCCCATCCTCGTATCATTAATTGGGTTTCAATATAAATGGAAAAATTGTTAAATTTTCTAATTATATATAGTGGCATATAAATTTTAACCTACCAAGTTATTTAAAGGAAAAACATAAAGTAAAAGCTATGTAATATATTTCCCCGAGATTAAGAAAGATTAGCTATTTTCCAAACTATTTTCCGGCGGCTATAAAAACCGGGAAAAATCCGGCAGGACATCCGAAAAGCCTAATGCCCGGAAGACATGGAAAGCGTGCATTTTCTCGGTCGGCCCTAATGATCACAACACCTGTTGTTGCTTACCTGATTCAGTTTATATTAAATTATGTGGCATTTCCGGTCGCGTGACATCCAGTCGTATCGTTCTATTCCCGACGCGCCGCAGTTTACTCAACAATTAGAGCCGATTTAATCTTTTTATGAGCATATGACGGAATAGTGTTGAATTGATTTATTTAGCTTCATGTTAAGTGGCGCGTTACGCCGTTTTGACGACGTCGTATTTTATAATTTTGGCAGGAAGAAATGCATTACTAGTAGTTTGGAGCATGCTAACTCTTTTAGAGTTACGTACAGTGCGGTGCTTTTTCTGTGTACCAGATGTTCCATTTTCGACTCTTTTAGGGGGTAATGGAGTTATTATCAAAGATATAGTGTTGCGAATGATTCCGGTGTCAAATTTGTCATGGCTCTCTTAATTTTTAATCTATAGGGAATTTCGAAAATGTTCGTTTTTTAGGTACATATCGTATTTCCGTTATGCGTTAATTTATCAAAAAGGGTAAAACTGAATTTTGTAGAATTTTTTACGTAGAATTCAGTGGCGTCAGTTTTTACCGTAGTTTAGTTTTTGAAATATTTACCAAACTTATAATTTTTTAAATAGGACACCCTGTATATTGTCGTAGTAATGCCCTTGATATTAAGGGCATATAACTAACGAACTATTTGCGACCCCTTAAAATGTACGGATGTTTCATCCCGATATCGGTGGTGGACTCATCAGTGGGATCCACCGGTATCTTTCCCAGACATCCTTGTACTTTCCACAAACTTGGACCTCTATTTAAGTCCAGTTTTGCCAGAAAGCGCTGGTAAGATGTTGGTTTCACAACATGCCCCCCCTCCCCTTAAGGCATTTGCTTTTCGGCTTTAACTGTCGGACAATCCAAGCCGTTAGAAAGCGCAGGCCTGAAAAGGAAGTGGAATGGACATCCTAGGTGGTCTTTCCAAAGTAGGGTACCGGTTTTAGCACAAAGCCACGACTCGATAGCCTTCCATCTTGTCGTCCCTGCTCGGGCGCCATGTCGTAGTAAGGCCCCTGATGTTAAGGGCATATAACTAACGAACAATTTGCTACCACCTAAAATGTACAGATGTTTCGTCCCGATACCGATAGTGGACTCATCAGTGGGATCCACCGGTATCTTTCCCAGACATCTTTGTAATTTTCACAAACTTGGACCTCTATTTAAGTCCAGTTTTGTCGGAAATCGGTGGTAAGATGTTGGTTTCATAACAATATATATATATATATATATATATATATATATATATATATATAATATAATATATATATATATATATATATATATATATATATATATATATATATATATATATATATAATTTATTTATTCACTTAACGGACATGCTATTTACAAATACAATCAATAAGAAGAAAAATAACATATGTTAAAAAAAAATATCACAAACGAGCAGGTAATATCACAAATCACCAATTACAGTCTACATTTAAGATGACGTTTAAGTTGAGAGGCACTTGTATTAAATAAATCTATTTCTATATTGTTTGCATTTTGCATGATTCTATTGATCCACCCTCCCCATATCGTGTTCTGTGAGTTGAAATCTCAAATGTTCTTATCATACGTAAATTTCGAGGTAGCTCATAGATATTCAGACTCTGAAGGAGTTTGGGACAATCAACATGGCCATGAAAAATTTTGTGAGCTGTGGTAATATCAGCATTAAATCTTTTTGTTTGTAAATTTTGTAAATTCAGGAATTTCTCTAATTCTGTATAATTAATATTATCATGGGAACTATCCGACTTAAATGCCACATATATAAGAAATCTTCTTTGCGCTGATTGCAATTTATTGATATAAATTTGGAAATGTGGAGACCACATCACAACATTAACCTCTAAAAGGGACCTCACCAACGATACGTACAAAGTTTTTATACAGTTAATATCGCTAAAGTCTCTTGTATTCCTTTTGAAAAAGCCTAAAATTCTATTTGCCCTATTACAGTACTGAAAAACATGTTCCCTAAATGTCAGTCTACAATCAAATAAGACTACCAAATCTCTAACAAGATCAACCCGCTCAATAAGCTTTTCCTCAAAGTGATATGCCCCAGTCAACACATGACTCGACTTACTAAATTGAATGTATTTACACTTGTTAGCATTAAGAATGCACTCTATTACTTTCACACCATGTGTGGAATCTATTCAAATCATCCTGAAACCTGGCTCTACATTTGTCAGTCTTAACAGACATAATGATCTTCAAATCATCAGCATCCAGCATACATTCACAATGCGGAAAACATGCCGACAGATCATTAACAAACAAGTTGAAAACAGTGGTGCAAGATGTGCACTCTGTGGCACACCAGAGTTGACATAGATTCTCGTACAAATATGTCCCTGACACCCACAACCTCAGACCTACCATACAGATACGATCCGACTCACTCCAGCAGTGTCCCCTGAATTCCAAAGCCCCTTAGCTTGTTTAATAGAAGACCATGATCTACCCTGTCAAATGCCTTAGAGAAACTAGGGTACACTGAATCCATAGCATACCCTTCTTCCAAGGCACTGACAATGTAGTTATGATACACCAGCAGATTACTTGAAACAGAACGATTTTCACAAAAATCATGCTGATGATCATTAATAATATTTTTAAATGCTTTCTTCAAAAAACCAGAAATCAGCGATCTTAGAATCAGGGATGTCAAACACACAGGCCGATAGCTCTCAGCCCCATCTCTATCACCAGCATTCTTATAGACAGGTGTAAAGTATGACTGCTTCCAAAAATCAGGAAACTTACCAGAAGACAGTAAAAGATTAAATAGAAGCCATAAAGGCTTACTCAAAGCAAAAGCACTGTTCTTGAGAAATATTTCCGTTATTCCATCAGGTCCCGGTCCCTTTCTGGAATCATTTCCCAAAAGCACCTCAAACACGTCAATAATATGAATACTATAAGGTCCAGTATTATTTTAGATATTGATTAAGTATAATTTAGATCTTTCAAAAATATATAAAGTATTTATGTCGTTTTGGAAAACAAGATCAGAATTCGATATTTTCAATAATTTACTTTTTGGTAACAGTAGGCCATGGTCAATTTATAAGAAACGAAAGTCAGATGTTCAAAACTACACAGTTTTGCCAGATTCTTATTATTTCTGAAATGTTTTTACTACGTTGGTGTTTTTATTTTACTTTTTATTTATTTTGCATTTACAATGGCTGTTTATGCAAATTATGAAAAGTATGATATATTAGTATGTTTTATACAAAGCTTCTGAATAATACTTAGGATAATTTCCCATATCTGGCGATCGTTTTTGTTCATGTAGTATGTCACATAATAATGTAAGAGCGGAAGACTCAACCACTACAGCAGAGCTCTTTAGAGTTTTTTCTCCACAGTCTACACGCATAAACATTGCGAGACCCGTACTTTTAATTACACAAAAACTAAACGTTAGTTTCCTTCAAGTTGAGCTGGTGGACATGCAATAGATTACTTGAATAGTAAATTGAGTACCGGTCTCGACGAGATACCAGTCATATTTGTTAAGAATGGGTGTTTTGTCTGCAGTGTTGGCTCAGATTTTTAATATCTCTGTATCAACGGGTGTTTCTCCAAAAGTATGGAAAACTACTTACATTACGCCAATCCATAAGAATGGAGACAGAGCTAACGTCGAAAATTATCATGGAATTTCGAAATTTTCACTATTTAGTAAGATTTTTGAGGGTATTGTTTACCAAAAGATATGTTCTCTTTTTAGGCATGTGTTAGCGACTTCACAGCATGGTTTTACTGCAGGTCAATTAACTACTACTAATCTGCTTGTTTATGAGCAGTACTTGGTGGAGGCTTTGAAGGGGAGGTGTCAAGTGGATGCTATTTACGCTGACTTCCCATACCCTTCGACAAGGTTAACCATCAACTTCTTATCTACTAGCTGGAAGGCTTGGGCATCCATGGATCACTTCTATAATGGATAAATAGTGACCTGTTTGATACAACGAGTAAAAATTAACAACTGTGAATCATCTGATATACATGTTACTTCTGGTATTTCTCAAGATGCTCACCTCGCACCGCTCCGTTTTAACTGCTCTATTAATGATATTGAGGACATCATAACATTCAGTAGATGTCTTCTTTATGCAGAGGATTTAAAGATATTTCGGGTTGTCGGGAGTAGCAACGACTGCAAGGGCATTCAGTGGGATCTAGCTCGATTCTCGGAATGGTTTAAATTAAATTTTATGCACCTCAATATTAATAAATGCTCCATTATAAGTTTTTATCGTAAAAAGAATGGATAACTTTTGATTACTTTCTTGATAATAACACGGTTAATCGTGTTGAATATGTGAAGGATCTGGGTGTTACATTCGATAGGGCTCTTCGCTTCGACACACATATTGATAATATTGTGAACAAAAGTTTGAAGTTGCTCGGGTTTGTGAAGTGTAGTGTAATAGTGTAGACTGTTTTAAAGGGATATACTGCTGTGTAGTTCGATCAATCTTGGAATATGCGTCCCAAGTTTGGCCATCTCATTATTTTACATACAAAGAAAAAGTGGAAAGAGCACAAAGAAAGTTTTTAAGTTTTATTTTCTTTAAACAGGAAATGCAGCGGGAGCGGTCTGTATATGATGATACTGCCGGTGCTTTGAGGTTTCTACCATTGTGTATGAGGCGCATATATCTGGACCTCGTTGTACTTTATAAGATTGTTAACTCTTGTATTGATTCTCCTGAACTATTCAATAATATTGGATTATCGGTTTCTCAATGAGCTTTTAAAGCGCACGATGTATTTGAGGTGATATATCGCCAAATGAATTATGGCATTAACAGTCTTATTTCTCTAATGTGTAGGGAAATGAACTCAGTTCCTACCGAGATTGATATTTTCCATTTGCCAGTAAATGTCTTTAAATTAAAAATATTGCAATTCTTGAAAAACTAGTTAATACTGTCAACTGTCAATACTTCTCTTTTGAAGCACTTTAACGCATTCTTTGATTTGTAAGTTTCTTAATTTTGATTCTGGTTTAAATAATGCTTGTATTTTTTATTTTTGAAATTGATTGTATTTATTTGATCCGTTAATATACTATTATCCAGAAAGAAGGCAAACCTTCCAGACATATTTATTCGTTTAAAAAGAAATTTAGTAGATCACGGATCTTTTCTTAGTGTTATTTTATGCAGCAGCAATAACTTCATCACTCTGTAGAAAAATAGAGGAAGAAGTTGGAGTAGCAAAATCTGACGCTGAAAGAACTTTGAAAAAGAATAAATACCATCCATATAAATTTAAAATAGTGTAACATTTACGGCCCGGAGATGATGAGCACCGAGTAACGTTTTTAAATGATATTTAGAACAAATTCGCACCACCGAATCTTTTTGCAGATTTGTCGTCTGGAATGTTCTTTTTCAAGTACGGGAATTTTTAATCGTCACAACACGAGGCCCTCGTCTGCAGAAAATCACCATATAATGCTCAAAACGTCACAACAAGGGCGTTTCGGGATTTAATTTTGGGCCGACGCATAGCCTACAGCATGTATGAAGGGGGTCTCATAGCACGTAGATACCTAGAAATTCTTGAGGACATTATTCCAGAATTGCTTGAAAATGTTCCATTGGTCCATTTCAATTCCATTTATCTTCAACAAGACGGTGCTCCGAGCCCCTACTCTGGGCTGTTATAATTCGTTGATAATATATTTATACTATATTCGGTTATCACATAAAGTTGGCATTTTATAAAATGGAACACCCTGTACATTTTTGATTGCTTTATTTCGAATAAACAGAGTGCTGAACCTTTATTCTTTCGACGGAAAGATAAAACCAAACGCTCTTAGTACACAAATAACTATGAATGAAATAGAATCCCATTTCCAGTTTTTCTATAAATTCACCAACTAAACTTTAAAAGTGTTTACTTCGCTCTTCTACATTTTATTGGTTGTTTGTCCAGGTATTTTATTACGAAAGCTGACAAAAAAGTAACAGACAGTTGTTGTCTTCGCTGATAGAAAATAAACAGGACAAACAATGAAAAACTCGGGATTTTAGTGATTTTACGTAACTGCTATATCTGCAGCGGATTTTTGCTAACGGCTGCACTTTTTAAATGGTATCAATCAATAGCAAAAATTGCTCGGGTACGATACAATAGCCTTTCAAAATTTAAACGGATGATTTAGAAGATTATTTGAGGAAATTCATCAGTTTGGAAAAGTTTAAAATTGATTTTGTTAATACAAAAATTTTATTTAAAAGTTATTACTTTAGCTTTTTGCTGACTTTCAATTGATAAGCATCATATTTCCCTTTTATATTAATTATTTATTACATCTGCGTGTTGTTTAGTCTCTCTAATTGTATATTTATTTTATTATTATATTTAAATGATTTACAAGCCAAACGACTTTCTACTCCCTCCAAGGAATATTGACTCATACCAGGTATACAAAGATACCAAAAGTATGAAGCTCTGTGGGAACCCTTTCCATGATATCGGGTCCTAGGTGACGTGGTCTGTTGTATTTTCCACGAACTTTCGGACGGTTCGCGCGGTTGCAAGGAGAACTGCTTTCTGCATCGGTTTATACAGATGCTAACTAAGGCCCAGTCCCTTGATGTTCTGCAGGAGGTTCTTTGGTATCACCCCAGTTATTGACAGTATTATGGGAATCATCTGGACGCTATCCATTGCCCATTGTCTTCGGATTTGCACCTCCAGATCTCTGTATTTGGCGATCTTCTCGTTGTATTTTGGTCTTAGGTTGTTATTGTTAGGTACAGCAATGTCGATTAGTGTAGTTCGCCTAGAAATTTTATCTATTAGTATAATGTCTGGTCTATTATGAGCTACTTTTTGATCCGTCAGAACCGTTCGGTCCCAATATAACTTGAACTCGTTGTTCTCAAGACTAGGCTTCGGATTGTACTTGTAATAAGGAACTTTTCCTACCTGTAATAGGTTTAACTTTTCTGCTAACTCTTGGTGGCGTATCTTAGCGGCTGAGTCGTGTCTTTCCTTATACTCGGTTGCGGCAAACTCTTGGCATCCTCCAGTTATGTGCTGAATTGTCTCTGATGTTCGACAGCCATATCTGCATTGGTGATTTTCTATTGAGGGATCTCTAATGATGAACTTCCGTTAGTTCTTCGTCGAAATAACCTGATCTTGGATAGCTAACAAGAAGCCCTCTGTTTCCGGAAACATCTTTCCTGAAATCAACCAGTAGTTCGACGCTGAGTTGTCAACATTGTCCTGATTGACCTCATTTGGATGCCGTTCATGAAGTGGCTTCTGTAGCCAGGTTTGTAACTTCTTTGGGTCTGTTTGGTGGTGAAAAGTAATATCTTGTTCCCTCAACTGTAGCGGCGTTGAATCGTCTGCCTCGCATATTGCTCGATGTAGTATGGAAGAGTCCGCTAACCTGTGGAAATATGAACGTAAGTTTATTATTTGGTGGTCGAGCTGCTTACCAATATCCACCAATCTTCTTGCTCCTTGGTGTCTTGGAAGCATTGTACGTTCAATAGCACTCCGAGGGTGATGTTTTTGGGCATTTGTTAGGAGTGTCCTCATTTTTCTTTGCAGGTTTTGGATGTCCGTACTGCTCCATTTTACAATTCCAAAAGAGTAGCTTAGCGCAGAGCAAGCATACGTGTTGAGAGCCTTAAACAAATGTTAATAAAACAAATGTGCATTTGTTTTATTATTAATATTTTTATTTACGTAACCATTTGTTTTTAACCGAATGTTGATAAATTAGATAGATAGATACATATCCAGAGTTGCATCAAATTGATTCTTCCTAAAGCCATACAATGCTAACGATGGACTAATGTAGGATTGTGTGACTCGATTTTCTTTATTAGTTATTAAATTTGGTTTTTAACGATACATATAAGATAAAAACCTTTCTAATTAACTTTGAAAATTCTCGTTGGAAAAAATATTCTTTTTTCTTAAAGCTATCTTAAGTAGCCCTTAGCAGCTCCAGGACGTATATAAGGTGCCTGCTAATATATTTTTAATTCTAGTCTATTGTTCCCAAAGACTTTAATGAGTTCATTAGGTTTTAACAAAATTAGAAAAAAAGAAAAATGCAGTAAGGGAAAAAGAGAATTAAGTGTAATTAAGCATTTTAATTGTTTTGTGTAGATACTAAAGAAAGAGAAAGGAAAAGTGATTAGCTCACATTAGGAATGAAAAGGAAAAGAATTTTAAAAGAATTACTTTTCCTTTTCCTTAATTTCGCAGGATATTTATAAATTTTTCTTTTATGCAAAAAGTGAAACAAAAAACGTTTTTTTTTTGTTTCCAAGTTCTTTATTGTTACAATATACACGCGTGCCAAGGTGATGAATAAAATAAATTGTTGTGGAAAATATCTGTATGGTAAAAACTTGTATTGTGGAACTAGAATATGACATTGTTAAACTTGAAATTGATGTCGTTTCACTGGAATACTTTGTTGAGAAGATCGATTTTTGAGCAGTTTTCAAAAAAGAGCGCGGTATTCAATTTGACATGTATGTATTGTTTTTGTTTGTTAGCACATAAGACCAGTAAGAACATTTCCATGACTGGTTTATGCATGAAAGTTAAAAATTGAAACCACTGGAAAAAAAAATTAGATTGTTAGCACATACTTTTTGTTAGGAATGCAAGTACTTCCAAGAAAATTCCGTAAAAATATATCCGATATTATAGAGCTACCCTAAGCCTTTTAGTCTCAAGATACCATTTCCGATGGTCTCTCCATTCATCTTCTTGTAGGTTTCTCGACATGGTTTTTTTGATTTCTCTGTTCCATGATTCTACTGGTTCGCCCTTTTTTCATCTGCCATGTCATGGTGGTTTTGGAAGTCTGTTATCGTCCATTCTGTACGATGTCATACCAAATCTGTCGAGTTGTTTCGATGTCTTCTATAATTGTTGTTGTGTTTTTCATTCATTTTCTGATATTTGTTGTTATCTTTGTTCTAGATATCACAGCCGATTTTTAATTTTATCTTATTGATTTCCATACTGATCCATACGTTAGAACTGGCTTCATTATCGTTTCACATATTCTTTTCTTTGGTTTTTCAGTAATCAGCACTCTAGAGAATCGAATTTAGGGCTTATGTGGGTTTTCATGACATCTTCTTCATTAATTTAATGTTTATTTTTTTTTAAACCGAGTTATGCAAATATGGTGTATGGATTAAATGTTGGCGGAGTTATCTATCTCCAGTATGGCTTCTGATGTAACTCCAGTTCTCTGGCTTTTCCAAATTTACGCTCAGATCCCATTTCTTATAGTGTTTTCATCATGTATTGCACTATGACTACTGGATGGTCAGTATAGTATAACTTATATAACACTTCATTGTCCATGAGAATATTCATTTCTTGCCATTTATCTCTCCATTCTCTAAGCGCGGTATATATATATATATATATATATATATATATATATATATATATATATATATGTATGTATGTATATGATATTTATTGAATTGTTGGGCGCCAGACACAAATAACTATACCAAAGTATAATCAATTTGTACCAAATTTTTTTATTTTCAGTAAATATTACTCAATTATACATGTGCTGTGTTTCTAAATATACTCCGTTTTTTAGTGATTTGACATTTGAAACATTGATGTCAAATTTCTCTTTCTTAGGTGAGTTCAGATGAAAATAAAATAATTGTCAGAAAAGGTCAAACCGATGATTAAAAACACAAATACAAACTTTATTTAGAAAAATACAATAATGTCAGTGGGTACAGTTTTTTCTGTAAAATTTATAAAACACCTTAACTAAACCTAATTAAATTATGAAAATTATTCAATATGCACTCTATTCTTTTTATGGGATTTTGAATTGTTAAATCTGGCAATATAGCATAAATATCTAAACGGTTACAAATGCGTAGCGTCTTGAAATATGTGATTTTATTTTAAACAATGTAAAAATATTTTGGTGTGTGCCTTTATTATTATTAAAAGTGATCTTGATGCAGTGCAAATTAAACAATTTATTTTTTATTATTCACTACAACTATTTGTAATAAGGTTAGTATAAACCTATTTTAACAAATTATTTTATTATTAACTATAATTTTTCATAATAAGTTTAGTATAAATCTACTTTATTGAATTATTATCAGACAAGTCAAAAATTTCTATATCTTACACAGTAAATAAATACTTTTTTAAATCTCCAGAAAATTTTTTTAATATTCACGTTTTATATTTCCTCGTTCCTTTCTTTTAATAAAATAAAAGTTTATAAATCATTTCTCCTTTGCCAATTATTTAAATATTTTTCACAGCAGCTTACTTATTGACTTAATTTATTTATTGATTTATTAAATTTCTTTTTACTTCTTCTAAAATGGAGTTTCAATCTCCAGAAAAATTTTTATTTCCAAGCTCTATGATTCTTCCTTTTACCTTTTTGAAAAAATTTAATAAATGAGACCAGCAATGTTTTCTTTAATACAGATTAATCTGTACTGTCTTCTTTTTAATTTATTTATAAATAACAATTAAAAAAATTTTAAGTTATGGGCCCGTTAATAAAAAAAGACTAGCAAATTTTACACTATGTCCGATCAATAATCACTACTACTTTTACTTTTCAAATTATCAACTGAATAAATTTTCCAATTTTCGTATTGGGGTTTCGGAGGAGTAGATTATCTGTATAACCGTAATTTCTACAAAATTCAAGATAGCAGATTTGGTAAGGCAGACTTAATATTAGTTTGGTAAAATTTTATTTCAAATTGGAATTTTGATGATATTCAGAATCAAAACATTTTTTGTTGCTCTAATTAGTGTGGTTTAAATAATTTTTGTAAAAAGTGAGTATTTTTTTGCTATCTTAGAAATATTGTGAGATACACTATACTTGTTGATTAGTAAAAATAATTTATGAAAATCAAGATGAATTCAATAAAAATGAAACTAAAAACAAAAAAATAGAATAAAAAAGGAATTAAATCTTCACAGATAGTGCTAAACGGCGGAAAATAACTATATAAATTTTGTAATAATTTTCACAAATACTCAAAAGAGTCACGACAAGCAAAAAAAAAACTGAAAGTAAAATAACATAAAAATATTTGTGTTAATGAAACGTCAATAGACCATAACAGGGTTTAAACAAATTTATTGTTGTTTAAATCTACTGGTATGCTAGAATATATAATTTGTTTTATGTAATTGAATTTTTGAAAGCCGGCGATTATTTATTACTAAAATAAATAACTAAGTTTATCTCTAATGGTAAATTACCTGTGGTAAAAAAGCAGATAAAAGTATAAAATCATTACGCAAACTTACGTTTGTATATTTATTGCAAATAATTGTTGGATTAGTAAGTTGTAGATATCTTTTTTGTAAACCGACTCCAAAAATTACAAATTTTCTTACCACTTTTTTAGAGTGGATATTATTTATCTATTATTGACCCTATTTCAGTTTAGAGCTACTTCCTGAAAAAAAAAAGATTGACGAAAACATTGTCATATACTAAGCTTTTAACTAATTGTTTCCTATCTTTCATTTCTGTGTAGGTTTTTCCATTTGTTTTAGTTTGCCTAAGTTACTCGTTTCACCGATTTAATACGGAACGCAAACATGTAAAGACGTACGGATTTGTTTCAGAAACAACATTAAACTTGTTCATATTTTATGACCCAGAAATACGCCAACGCTAAGTAGGTACTTTGCTAAAGTATATTCCATGTTACTAAAAACAATAATGTGACTATTTTAAAATTTATAACATACTAAATTATTTATATTTCGTTTTATTGCTACAAGAGAAAGAAGTCTGGAGTATACGAGATGTATTAGGTAAGGCGACAAAATTTGATGTTTTCTGCCTTTTTTAAAGAAGATAATACCAAAAGGCTGATGATATTTTAAAATTATAAATAAAAATAAAATCACGGGCAGGATCAGTTCGCCGCAGGGTTGGTCAAGAAGGTCACTAGGTTTGAGCTATTTGGTCCGACCCTTTTGTGAGTCTAACAGCGTCTACTACGAGATATTTATTCAATGGGAATTCAATAGTTTAAATAAATTAATTTAAAAGTACCACTAAAAAAGTACCAATTATTTTTTTTTTTGCAAATAATTTAATTTAATGGAAGATACATTTAATTAGTAAGTAGTACAATAGTCATTTGTTCACTCTTGTTTTATTAACATAACCTGCGTTATTTGATTCTTCGTTTTGTGGGTTTACAGTGTGGACTGATTCTATTGCTTGACAAAACTTTGTGATAGTAGCGTCAGTCCAATAAATATTACAAATAGATCGCAAATTTGTATGCCTTGGTAAGGAGAATAACTTTTTTTTTGATTCTGTCGAGAATTTATTTATCTCTTCAGTTAGAGTATTAACCTAACTTATAATTATTAAGTAACTCACCAATGTGGTTTGAATATGAAACGAGTACACGGTTAAAAAACAGGGGGAAAACAAACATTAGCATTTTTAAACTATATTTAGAAGCATATTGTGATAGAATTGTAAAAATTCGTTGAAATTCTAAAATATTCGAAAACAGCCAAACATCCTACTTGACCTTTCCACCATTTTCTAGTGACATCTGTCATCTATCAACCAGGAAGTGTCGTGGGTGGTATAAGTAGTAGGGGAAAATATGGATCCGTAAACAGTGGCGTAGTCCCGTATGAGATTTAGCAAAAATAGAATATAAAATTAAGGAATTACTTGTTTTATATTTTTTACATAAAATGAGAGAATTTAATGTAAAAAACTATTCATCTGGAGATGGACTGTCAGGAGGTTCAGATACTTTTCTTTTTCTAGTTTTATAATATAACTGTAAATGGCACTCAGACCTTCGGTGTCACTATTTTTATCCGTGGTGTTACTATCTTCGTTAATGTACACCATTTGAAGGAAGAGCCTTTTGTCTTAAACAGGATATCTGTCTCTCTAGAATCTCAGTGCCATCCAAGTTAATATTGTGATCTTGATGAAAAACATGCTCAGCAAGAGGGCAAACTTCTATTAATATCACTACGATGGAAAGTGAGTTTGCCTTTGAGGCTTCTGGAAGTCTGACCTATAAACTAATTGACAGTTGAAACAGGGAACTTTATAACTATGCAGATTGCCTCATTCAGCTGTAACGGCATTTTGATTTTAGAATAAATTTTAGAGTGAGTTAATAATTGTTTTCTAGCTATTTTAATATCTGTATTTATAAAAATATTCATTAATTTGTCAGTAAGATTTTCTATATGCAGTAGTGTGTGGAAAAACTGAATTTGTACTGTTACATTTGAAAGAGTGTTAACTGGGGTTAAAGATTGAATATGTAACAGAGACGGTTGAGAAGGTATTTCAAAGATGTTTTCAGGAATATTGTATTTAGTATTATAAAGAAATTTTTTAATAATGTTGTCAGGGTAAGAATTCTCCAATAGTATATCGTTAAGTTGGCGCAATGCCTCTGCTCTAAAATTCGGATGTCAGTTTTCAATTTAAACAGACTGCATCCCTAATAACACTAGTTTGGAATATTGTTTCTTGACTAGTCAGTCGCGACTACTTCCCCCTTATATATATATATATATATATATATATATATATATATATATATATATATATATATCAACGTGTTCTTCGATTTGCAGTGTTATATTTTCTGTTCAAGCACTGCTTCGAAACACAAAAAAGATGCTATTTTGATAACATTAAAAACCAACTAGGTTAACAATGTCATCATCTATCCCAAAATAACTCTTTGTGAAAGATGAAAGGGGATATCTGTATCCAGAAGTGGACTTTTAAAGTCTGTTAGAAAAGGAAGAAGTCCTCTGAAAATGCTACTTTGGCTTTTTATCCCTTCATTGTTAAGCCTATTTTTTGATGCAATATTTAAATGTGCAAAATTGAGGTAGTTTAGGTACCGACAATCAATGTTAATGTTTTTTTATTCCAATGTCATTTTCTGAAAATATCTTCTATTGCCAGTGTAAATAATTTAGAGCAAATAGTGACCATCTGTCTCTGTTTACCGAAATTTTCGATATTCATATATTATCTTTAAAGTTGAAAAATAGCATTCTTGCAAATTAATATAAGAAAGTGTCTACATATAGAATTGATTTTTGGATCATGACATCTAAGATTACCAATAAATTTACAAAATCAAACGCTTTATTTTAATTTATAAAAGTTAGGTGGATTGGAACGTCATATTCGTTGCACTTCTCTTACAGCGTGTAAGTATACACAGATTTTTTTTTATAAAGCTGTAAGCTTTTTGAAATCCATTTTGTTACGGCGGTTAATAACCATCAAATTTGTTTATTAATCGGTTGGTATCAGTTGATAGCTTATCACATTTTTTGTATAGGAAGATAACCTCAGCATTGTACTATACTTCTATGAATCTACATTCGTATGTACATTTGTTCAGTAATTCATTTTTTGCGTCTAATTAATTTAAATTAAATTTTAATTGTCTTTAAATCGTCATGAGTGAACCTTAAAAACAAGTAAATTCGAATTTCAGTAACATTGCGATAAAAAAGCAACTCAAAAATTTTTATATGTGTGTATTTGTCATCTCGAAGATTTAACCTTAACAACAATTAACGAAATAATAGTTTTAAAAAGTTGTCATTGCTTAATATTTTTAATGTGAAGAATTTTTGATTTTAAACAAAAAATAGATATAACAGAAAGCAAGGGAAAATGTCAAATAAATGTTTTTAAAATAAATTATTAAACAAAGTTTAACAAAAAATGTACATCAAAAGTGGAGTAGTACTTCTTGTTGAAATCCATTCATTTTAGCAGTACTTAAGGTCATATAAATTCTAGCGACTTTTATAACGATTTTTTGTTGAAATAGTCAACTCATTATTTTGTTTACGCTCTTCTTTTATTTGGTAATTTCAATATTTTATCTAAGAAAATTAATCTATACTACATATTACTATAATATACTAAAATACGCAGTTCAAGAAAGTGTAACTTTTGTAAATTTAATCAACGATCCGATACAACAATTCTTGAAAAAAAAAAATACAAAATTACTAAATACGTGATCAAAAATTATGATAATAATTAAAATTTTAAGCAAATACAGCATAATAAATGTGTGTTTTTCTACAAAATCCAAATAGGGTTATTAAAATTTGGTCATATGTAAAGCAAAGTTTATTTGTTTTTGACCCTGTATAAGGTAACTTCATAAAATAACTATTTTTGTGTCTAAAAGTAATACACATTATAATTAAGACAAACAAGTACACAGTGTCATCAGTAAAGTCTGCGTTAGGTGGTAAATACATTTTTGTTTAACTTTACGTAAAGTTTATAGTTTTTTTTATTAGAAAATTTGAATCTTTTTAATTAAACAATTTTCTTAATATTAATGTGTATTACTTTTAGACAAAAACTACGTTTTCAAAAATACTTATTATTCTATTAAGTTATCTTATACAGGGTCAAAAATAAATAAACTTTGCATCACATGCGACCAAATTTTAATAGCCCTATTTGGATTTTGTAGAAAAACATACATTTATGGCGCTACTTTAACCAAAGTATATCTAAGATGAAGCATTCTAACAACTTTTTTCGATATTTTGAGATATAACTCCACTTTGGAATTTTTTTTGGGAAAAAAATAAAATTTGACAGATAATGCTAATCACGTGACTACTATTTTTTTGGTTAATTTTCATCTCAATCAAAGCAGAAATTGTTGCCAAAGTCAAATTTCGAATAAAGCTATTAATAAAAAAATTCCATATGACGCGGACTTTATTGGTCACACTGTATGTCTAAAAGCGTTTTCGACAAATAATAATTAGTTCCTATTTAACGAATAAATTACAAATAAACCAATCAATAATTTTATAATAGTTTTTTTTATTTAAATTAATAAACACGTCTTACATAAACCAAAAACATTGTGGCAACGTCGCAAGGAATTTGTCCATATTTGCTCCTAGATAAATTGGACAAACCTTTATAAATATTAAGCATATAAGTGGCGTAAAAACCGATAAACGAGAACTTGGCTGATCCATATTTATAGTTTCGAACGGATTAATATTTACTTTATTCTAATCACAGCGGAAATAAATCTAGTTGACATATCGCTAAAATAATAATTTAAATCCCACAAAATTATTTCAATTACTTCTTCCATAAGGTAATTAGAATAAGGGTAGATGGTTGTAATGCGAGGAAGATAATGGGAAATAATGGGTAATAAGCTCTAAGTCAGTATCATCTTACTACTTTTAGAGGCAATTAAAATGTTTGTTTAAACGACTTAGCTACTTTCTTGACGATATAATAAGCTCCGGTCTTTAGAGAAAGGTGGCTTACATTTGAGGTATTAGTTTAATATTTGTAATGTGTACTGACATTATCAATGAGGAAAAAAGAATAAATGGGGAATAATATTTTATTCATTGAAAATTTTTTTGTATTTATTTTTAAGTTAGAAGGAAATGGGATTTACTGGAAAACAACATTTCTGGAAACTAATTAGATACTTTATAGCGCTTTTTAAAACTCTTTGGATTAAATTAGGAACATCTAGATTTTAACCACAATTTGTATTTATTAGTATTGTCTTAGAATTCCTATATTTTCTAAATATAGTTTAATATCCGATTAGACATGACTGCACTTTAAATAGGAGATGCATTAATTTTTAGGTAAATGTGCTGTAAGCAAATTTCATAAATCGTTTCTTAAATTCAATTAATGTTACGCATTAAATTTAATACTTTTGGCATCAATCTACATTAATATGTTCCATTTAATTTAATGTAATCATCCATTAAATTTAAAGTTTGATCATTACTTTTTAAGGTGACTATGTACATTAAATATACAGCCAGTGTTGATTGAATTTAAGATATGTCTCACATATTTAAAGCACCAACATTAATATGAGGTCAAAAAATTTTGCTACCAGGAAAAGGTGGAAATTTTTCCCATAGATAGTGAACTGTCATCTGTACACCGGTTTCGAACTAATTGGTTTCCCTCAGTACTGGCATTCTGTCCATCTCATCATATGAAAATTGAGGCATTTAAGCAGTTCATATCATACTAAATAAAAAGTTCAATACAAGTTGCGCCATCTCTCGAAATTTCATGCAATGTACTATGAATATTAATGTAAATTCCTTTAATGTTAAGGTACACGTGAATTAATTTTAACGTACAGTAAGTTGAAATATCATTTCAGTTACTTCATTAACATTTAAGATACCATTTAATCAAATTTAATATACAATGAACTGACATTTCAATGAATTTGCTTTAAATTTAAAGTAAATGTAAATTATTCACGATTTAAAGTTAAAAATCATTAAATTTAATGTAGAATATATATTAGATTTGCATTAAATTTAAGGTTATTTTTAACAGTGTGGAAATGAAAATAAAAGGAAAATAGATAACATAAAAACAACTCTCACTTTCTTATTGAGAAAACTAACTGAAAATAATAAGTAATTAATAGTTAAAACCTAATTAGAAATGGCTGAATAGAAAAATGAAAAAAACTTTAAAAAATATAAAATAAAGGACGAAACTTTAAAAAATAATACATAGATTTAAAAAACTATGTAGATGAGACTTGTAATATGCAATAAATTATAAGGAAAAATTTTAACCTCCTGAGTTCCAAGCATATAAAAATTATTCGATTTTTATGAAATTTGTTAAGTAGCCTATTTTTGGAAAAAAAATCATACAATTTTTTGGAAAGTTTTATTTCTTGCTAGGTACAAGAAAAATACATATCCAATCCATTTTGATACTCTTATTAATACTGTAATTAGAGATAAGGTACACCGTTTAAAATAAGCTTAAATATAAAGATGTTATTAGTGTGTTAAAATGTGTTGTTTCCTTGGTAGATACCATAGTACAATACTTTATTCCTGTCGAAGTGGCATATTTAAAATTATTTCAACCGACTGGGTTTGGCTTACCACACATAAACTGTTTCATCTTATACCATTCAATAAAGGAAATCTAGTCCATATTAGTAGATGAATACACAAATTTCGATTGCTTTCTGCAATTATTAAGAATTACATGTTTTTATTAACAAACTAAAAGAAAAAAATTGCATAATTTTCAGTATTTAAAAATAAATTTAAGAACGTCAATTACTATGGTTATAATGAAAGTTATCTTGCTACGTTATATATATATATATATATATATATATATATATATATATATATATATATATATATATATATGAAGTAAAATACGAATAGTAAATGCAAACTTCTCTCCAACTTATCTTTTCTGTGTTAGAGGTTGCACAGTTAGAACAAATTGTTATAAAACGCAATTTATCCTATTCTACCTATATATATATATATATATATATATATATATATATATATATATATATATATATATATATATATATATATATATATATATATGAAGTAAAATACGAATAGTAAATGCAAACTTCTCTCCATCTTATCCTTTCTGTGTTAGAGGTTGCACAGTTAGAACAAATTGTTATAAAACGCAATTTATCCTATTCCACCATCATCGAGATGATGGCCTACCTGTACCACCATACCGAGAAGAAAGTCAAAACTTACCCTCCCCGCCATAGTGGCAACGCATAATGTGGATGTGTCCACTGCTATTGCGTCTCACACGGAGGAATCCGTGAAAGCCGCATAAACATATATATATATATTGTAGATTTACTTATATACATCGTCAAATTTAAAATTTACCGAAAATACTTGCGATCTACATAAAGACTTAACCAACATAAAAAGAAATAGAGCATAAATTAAAAGTTATGTAAACAATGCACTAGTGATATGAAAGAAAACAATAATTGACCGAGAATTAATTTAAAAATAACTGCTTTAATTCACAACGACGCAGCAATATATAAAATAATAGCTTTCAAAAAATTGTCACGGCTCAAACAAAAATCCAATAACTGGACAAAATAGTGGTGCATGTAAGAAAATAAATAAAACTAGGGTTATGATACATAATCAACTAAAATTTAAATATTAAAATTTACAATAACCAGAAATATTTGTGTTGTCAACATAAAAGTGTAACAATAAAAGACTGTGTGTGCAAATTCTTTCTACTGTTTGAAAGTTCAACAAAAAACTGTTTTATTCTTAAATTGAAAAGTGATTGATATCCTGTACTGCACCATACAATGAGAATATACGTTTTATACAAAATTGCCTGCCATGGCTGCCATGATTTTGATATTAACGCGACACAATGTCGTCTGTAATTTTGCTTAAAATAGAACGACAAAATACGTCTATATACATGTACCTGTTCAGTAATCCGGGTATTGTATTGTGTGTTCCATTAAGGTTATTAAATGAAAAACTTGCTATGACAAAAACATTGGTCTAATCAAAAGAACTTTTTTGGATACAAAAAGACTTGTTTACGTTATTTCAAAGAAGAAAGGTTGGCTAAAAAATTTAAATTAGAATAGTGGAAAAACAGATTAATAATAGTGTAAAAAAACATTTATTTATCAATTTGTTAAAGGTTATTTTTTACAATCTTGTTACAAAAGAAAGTACGCATTTTGCTGCTATATTTCCCCATAATATTATAGAAAAGTATACTGCTTTATAGTATAAGGTAGAACCCATTTCATACACAGGTGCTACCAAAGAAGTTTTAAGTTAAAGACAGAGACAGGCACAGACTAGAAATATCCTCCAAAATTCTCGACCTTAGTGTTTCACGGGCAATCTTGCAGCCATGGTAACCGCCAGGTGGTGATCATGTTGCTAAGTCCGCGCTATATTTGTGAAAAAACACATTCTTAACATTTAGAGAAATTTTGTATTTTAATGACACTTTTTAATTATTTAACAATCAAAACATGTTGAATAATGTATTTCACAGAATATATATATATATATATATATATATATATATATATATATATATATATATATATATATATATATATATATATATATTCGTTTGGTTTCTTGTAGAAAACTCAGACTTCAATTCAGGAAAGCCATACCCCTCGAACTTTTTCGAAAAAAAAAATCGTTTCGAAACTGATTCGCAACATATGTGAATATGGCGCAAATTGTTAAAAATTTTAAACATTATGCCGTTCAAAATAGAAAAAAATCTTTTCAAATAAAGGGGTGAAACAAAATTTATATTTTAAAATAGGATATTGTACGATATGTAGGTAATTTTAATAAAGTTTCTATTAATATACCAATAAGTATCTTTACAAACATTATCATACTTTTTACAATTAGTGATAATTTCGTGTAAACTGCATTGAACTTTAAACATTTCGAATATAATATTTGCGATTATATGAGGTCCCTATTCTTTTGGATCCCCTCCTGTTCTTTTTTTATATCCTACGGCAAATTGTCTGTTAGTAAAAGAGGAAACATAAAACTTTTTCTAATTGCTTTTTGATACCCTTTTCGAATAAACATGGCTTTTCATTCCCGCTCCCCAGCGTGTCACCAACACTTTCTTTTTTAATTCAATAGGCGAAAGCAGCCAGTATGTGTGATCCTGATTTTAAAGGACGGATTGCATTTATACTTTAAATTAGAATTATTTTAATTACAACTTTTGTTATAAAATACCTTTTTAAAGGTTAGTTGAGGAAAAGAAAATTGTTCCCAACGGGTTATGAAATATTTCCTTCATCACTAGTTAATACATAAAAAAGAAATCCATCAAAAAGTAGTTTGATACTTTTTTAACCAGTTATAATAGATATGGTTATACGGGATGTTTCTAAAACAACTCTACAAATTTATGACGCGAATTCCTGAGGAAAAAATATGATTTTCTCAAATCTGATTATGGGTTTTGAAAATATAACTGTCTAAGTATTAAATGTCGTTGGATTGGTTTCTTAATTATTATAAACAAATAGACTGCGATTTTTTTGAAAAAAAAATTTAACTTGGTTTTTATTGGTCTAAAAATTTTTTTTTTCAAAATCTCCATCTTGAAGTCAGTTATTCGAATTTTTAAATTAGAAATGTCCAACATTTTTATTAAAAACACCCCTTTTTTTAAAACAATGTTTAAGGGGTTGAAAATTCATTTTTTCATTTACCCTTAACAAAAGTCTAGGCTTTCACAAAGAGAGTGAGCCTTTGTGGACGTCAAAATGTTTACCCAAAAAAAAGTTACAGCAATTAACATTTTGCGTCTTGGGACAAACAAAAAGCAATATCTCAGCAACAAATTATCCGATTTACTATTATAAAATATCATTTTATTCAGAATGACGAGGGCTTCCCCCTAAAAGCAAAAAAGTGCAAAAAAGTTAATTTTGCAATAAATAATTGATATGAAAATAATGGCCAATTTTGAGGGTCTTTTGGCTTTTTGCAATACAAAATTAATAAAAATGATCACAGAATTTCAAATGGTAGGTTTTTAAAATCTCTACAACTTTTATTTCAAACTTTTTTTCCAAAATACTTTCCTTGGCTTGTAGATTCAAAAAACCTGTCTTAGCCAACTTTGACACTACCCTCCCTCTTGGCTCCAACCTATTTTTTGCTGTTACGTTTTATGTAGGGTTTGTCCTTACATTACCCCCAACACCCCTGGATAGGTCTCATCCATCTTGGAATTTACGTCACCATATTTACCTTGGGCTTGGACTATCGAGGGTCTGGACTAGTTCAAGATATTTACAGCCTGTTTATATGCCAACAGGCCAGCAATAATACAAATTTACATAGCAACAAGCCAACAGTGACGATTATCATCATTAGTTATAGAAGAATATTGTGAAATAATTTAATCAGACAGACTTTTATAGTTTAATTTTAAAATTTATTATTCAATTCTTAAATTTTTCGTTATGATCCAAAATTACTCTAATGCAGAAATATTATTATCATATCGGTCTACGGTTATTGCCATGAAAAGGGTCAGGAGTCGGAGAGAGCATACAGAGAAAGATTAAGTCATTTGCTTTGTTTCATCTGCTCACTGCTAATAACCTTGGCGACAATTATATAAAAATATATAAGACACGAATATACAAACAAATTTGATACATATTTTGTCAGTTACTAATGTTGGTTTCTTTGTTACAGGTAAGCCATCAAAGTTCAATATATTGTCACGGCCATCAAAGTAGCTAAACTCATTTTAAAAATAATGAAGGTAAGATAAGAAAATTTATATGATAATAAAAGGAAAATACTCATTATCACCAGCACACCCGACACTTTAAGGGCATAACTATGTCATTTGAGGTCTTTGGCTGAAGATTATTACAAACGCTTTTACTTGGGTCAGTACACAGAGAAAAATAGAGCTTTTCATCCTCAGATATACGGGATGTCAATAAATTAATGACAAATTTTACAGGCGAAATGTTTATAGGGTTACATTTTAAAAATAATATAACTTATACAAGGTGTATCAAGAAAACGTGGCGCATAATTTTTATTTTTTTTTTAAATGTAATGACCTAAATTTTTTCCTTCGAAACTGAAATTCTATTGTTTGTATGAAATATCCTGATTATTAAACATCTAAACTGATACTTACTTAACATAACTTGAGACAAAAAATATACGGTAACTTTTTGATTTTTAATTGAAGTAAGTATTAGGTGCCAATATTACTTTTTATTCTTATTCATACTATGGCATAGACCTGGTCAGGCGGCTTTTGCATTCTGAAGGAGCATTTTCATATTGTCAAGCCCTAGGTAATGATCTTCTGCATTTCTTTTAAACTTTCGGGGAGTCCGAGCGGTTCTGATTAGCACTGACTTTTTCGTAGTTTAATACAGTTGTTCATTAAGGCCCAATCCTTGATATTAAGCGGAAGACTCTTCTACTAGAATTATGGACTCTTTGTTTCCCATTGTTTGAGTGGTTCTATCTCAAGGTCTCTGTATTTGGCGATCATCACATTATGGTTATCCTTGAGATTATTATTGTTGTTAAGGATCGCGACTATTATTCACCTGGATATTTTATCAACTAAAATATTGCCTGGTCTGTTATGGGCAACTGTACAGTGTGGATTGTTTTGGATGTTTTTATCTGGAAAACTAAAAGATTTTGAAAATCTGATAAAGTAGATCTGCGCTCTTTGTTTGAGAAAATTATAACGGTGAAAACAAATAGGCTAAAAGCATATCTTTTATTTTTTTATTAAGCTCACAGATTAGCTTATAAGAGCTGGCGACTCAGAGGTAAATGTCTAGAAGATCTCGCTTTCTCCGATATAGTTTTTAATAAAAAGAATCACCATTACTCGGCTCTTGAAAACCCGCAATTAAGCAAACCACGAAGATTGCAAGTACAATTTGGTTTGAATGTGTGGTGCGGAACAATCGGTAATAAATATTTTATCTAGGTTTAAATGGTCAGCATTTTTGTGATATTCTTTTTTTTTTATTTATCTTGAAAACATACTTATTAATATTGTAATAATTACGACTCATCTTTTTTAATATTCTCCAATGTTTTTAGCAAATCCCATTTATTTATGACCAAACATTAAGAGGCCAAAGATATCTTGTAATGGTCCAAAATTTAATTTTTCCTGCCATTTGGGAAGTTCTACCAAATGATCAGTTTAATTACATGTGGTTTCAGCAAGACGGTTGCCTCACACATAATTTCAAAGGAAGTACAAACATTTTTAAAGGAAACTTTTTATAAAAAAATAACAACAGTGTTTTAAAAACAATGGTTGAACGTTAATACGACTATGTAGTTTGTAATTATTAAATAATATTTTTACAATAGACAACGCGGTCTTGTAGAGAGGTGTTGTTATTAGTTTGAATTTATTTTCAAATAAAAAAATTATTTAAAATTTCGGTGTCGTCAAATATTAAAATTTTTATTAAAAAAATTTTTTGAGTTATTTTTAAGTTATAACGTTGTTTTTTGCATGAGTGTTTCATACAGTGTCATAGAAAAAATTAGGTACTTTTCGTTGAGTTAAAAATCCAATATGACGATCATAAGGAAAAATAAAGTTGATGATAGTTCCAGAAAACCGAAACGTTGTAAATAAAATTTGACTAAATAGACGTGTTCTGCGTAAAAAACTGCCGTACTACTGTTTAGAGATGGAAAAAATATTGGGAAATAAAAAAGGTATAGCCAGTCCAAGAAAATGATTCACAAGCGTCAATAACTTATTGACCCATTTGCTTAAAACTTTATCCTTTAACCGCCTCTACATCTCTTATAGTTTTTGAGATTGCAATGTATTGTATGCTTCGTGTACTTGACTAGGAATGCTCTTATAAATGTGTTGTATGCATACGAAAATAGATTTTATTTTTATTCCTTTTTTACCATCTCTGGAAATAGATATTTCACGCAACTGACTGAAAACGTATCTTGAATATGAAAAAAGTGTATATACCTGCATTATTCTCCATGAATAAAAGAACAATGTAAGTATTTTTAGACCTGCACAGCGTGGACTCACATGGGTTTCTATTTTATTTAAAACCCAATTATCCTACCTCGACAAACTTTTAAACGGGAAATCCAAATTGGTTATTAACAAAGGCGTCGCGTCGATATTAATTTAAACTATGTTACAGGAATATCCAATGTTCCGTATATGGGGAACATCAAACTTTTTAATGATGTCGCGTTATCACAGAGTTTCCATATGCTTAAAACATTTATTCTACTAGTTATGAAACGATATTCGAAGCATAGTTGAGACGCCATATTATTATTAGCAGTGACATTTATGAAATTGCACGAAATTGATCCAGTGGCGTTCGTTACACTTCAAACCGGTTTTTAAGAAATTATTATTTTTTTCATATTAAGCCTCTGGCATTTATTTTTGAACGTAACCGAGGTAGGTCTTTCATATATGTTTTTTATTGTATACAGTAAATATTATTGATATTTCGAGTTTGATACGTTCCACTGCATCTTGTGTTGGTTAAAGTTTTTCTGTATCAAAAAAATATATTCTTACCTCTGTAACTCATCGCTATTTTACAAGTGAATACTTTTTTTATGAATATATGGACTTCATTTTAAGATAAAACTTGATTCTCTTAATGCTTTTTAATGCTGTATATTCTATTATCTTTTGTTTTTAATTATTATTTCAATTACCTTTGTTTTTGTTAAGTTTATATTTTGTCCCATTTTCTTCGATCTGGTGTTCTTCCAACAGATCTTGAGGAACTGTGTTATATTCGTTAACTGTTTGATTTTAGAAGCTTCATTGTTAAAAAAGGTTTGTTGTTTAATAACCTTTTAAAAATATACCTTATTCTGGCAGTTGATATTAGCCAAGTTTTTTAGTTAGACGTATAGTTTCAATAAAAAAAAATCATTTTGTGGTAAGAAGTAACCAAATATGATAGCAAGAGTTAGAGGGACGAATGATGCGGACCCTTCGGATTGCCAGACGGTGATGCCACGATACAGGGTTCGGTATAAACCCGAATAAGATCGAGGCAGTACTCTTTATAAAAAAAGAGAAAACCGAGGACTCTTCAATATAAGGAAACAGCTAAATATCTGGAAGTAATTCTGGACTCACGACTGAGCTGGAATGATCATATTGAGGCTTGAACCAAGAAGTCCATATGTGCTTTCTGGTACTGTAAAAGCGCCTTTGGGTACACATGGGGGCTGACACCGAGAGTGCTATTTTGGATATATACTATAGTGATCCACCCCATAATCACGTACGCCACTCTTGTAAGATGGCCTAATACAGCAAAGCGCAAATACATTCATCAACTTGACGAAGTTCAAAGAATGACTTGTGGGGGAATATTGAGTGCGATGAGGACTGCCCTCACCAGGGCCCTGGAGGTCCGGATGAACCTGCCTTCTTTCCATCTATACATAGAGAAAGAGGCTCTGAAGGCTGTTTATCGTCTCAGTTGCCTCAGGGTATCTCAGAACTGAAACGGGCGGCTATTCAGGTGTCTGGAAAAGCATGATTGAGAGATGTCCATTTCTCTCCATGCAAACATATTACATGGCGCTGCTTTTGAAACCCAACTATCTTCTTGAAATATTTTTGCCAAGTAGAGACGACTGGGATCCTGATGGTTTATGGATAGATCTCGACAAGATGAAAGAGCTTGAGTCGGAGTGTTCGATACAAGCTCAGGAGTCCGAGAGTTCTACTTTCTTGGACGACATGCGATAATCTTTACAGAGAAAGTTATGCTATTCTGCAATGTGACCATCTCCGTGAGAGGGACAGGAATAAGGAAATAAATTTTGAGGCAGTAGGGCCGCAATAATGGCACTGAAGTCCAGTAACGTAAATTCACAAGTGGTATCTGAGTGCAAAGATGTATTGAACAGTCGGACTAGCAACGGCTGCACAATCAGGCTCGGGTGAGTCCCGGATCACTCGAGTATACACGGAAATGAGGAAGCGGACAGGCAATGTCGGGGTTCACAATTGAAACACATAGACCTCAACCAATTCTACCTGTCCTAATTCCCGTAGGTAAAAGGGGTTTATAATTGCTGCTGGAAAGCACATTTATTGAATACTGGAGATGAGCTCCTGAAATGAGGTGTGCCAAGGAATATATAACTAGACCTAGCGTACCACTTACTAGGGAGCCTCTCTCCTTAGTAACTAAAGAGCTGCGGATTGTGGTGGAACTGTAGACAGGACATTGTCACCTGCGGAGCCACCTTCCTAAGATTGGCGTCATAAATAACCTAACTTGCAAATAGTTTCTGAAGGAGGATGAAATTGTTGACCATGTTCTCAGAGAGTGCCGAACACTCAACGGACTGAGACAGAGATATTTAGGAAATACAATTTTGTCCATTCATTTATTCATTTATGATAGCTGGTGGCGGTTGGTTAATGTAAATAATTAACTACGACTTGCTGAAAATGCCAAAAGATGTTTTTTTTTAATTCTAGAAACTCAGGCACTGTTTATAGACAAAGAAGTTTAAATAATATATAGGTAGTAAGAAAACCTATCATTTGAGCTGTGTGCAATAATTTTGTTAATTAGTTACTGCACAAAAGCAAAAAATGGTTAAAATTTGCTTTTTTTGTTTATGCAATAATTATTGGAAAACGGCGTCTTCGTTGGTTTTATTCCTTTAAAAGAAAAACTTTTTGATACAAAAAAAAAGTATTTATATATTGATAAAGGTGGTTTTATTGCTGAGATGCCTTAATTTATTTATGAATATATATATATATTTTTTAACTTATTGTGGGAAGACAACGCACTTTTTTTACCTAAACCATATTGTATTTTACGCTTGAAATATTTCCTTTTCATAAAATATTATTGGCAAGTATATTTTGTTTTATAAAAATATCTCTTTGTTAAAGTTAAAAAATGGTAATTTTTTTCATTATAAACAAATAGAGCTATATTATTTACTGTTACTTGTGGGACCTTCTAGTTTCGTTATTCCGAAATCTGAGGATTTTTCGTAGACTTAAAAGAAAAATGAGCTTTCTATGACCAATGGGCAAAGATTTTTTTGAGAAAATTAAGGTATCGTTTTGGCGGTGTTAATTAGTTAAAAGGTTTTATTTCTCATTACTTAGGATGATTTTTTAAAGAGTTATTAAAACATTTTGAAAACAAATGCTAAAGTAGACTGGATGCTAGAACGTGGCTGCGCTGAGAACTGAAACGACGACTCTTAATCAAGACCGTTAATGACATCCCTATAATATAAATCTTTTTAAAGAAATTACATTCTTGAATTTGTTAAGAGTTGATCAGTCAATATATACCATAGTGCCAAAAAATGGTATTTTTTAAATTATCGCATCACATTCTGATATATCATATCAGCACTACAATACTATAAAAACGGTTTTTAAATATTTTGAAAATTGAAATTATTGACGTCAAGTGCATTACACAGCTCAAATAGATTTTAAAACTTATAATATTAACATAATTTGTATACAAATATATAATAGAAATTCGAAAAACCGACATTTTTTTTTAATTAGCTATAACACAGCCCCACAAAAAAAATCGAAATATTGTTTGCGTAAACCTGACCCACCATACTATATGTAATCGAGTGTGCTAAAATCTAATTCGAACTCCAAATACTCCATCATTTCAGGTTTTTTCCTAACCTCACAAATAGGGTAAAAATAACAAAATTCAGTAAAAACCCAAACAAAGCCTTATAATCATATATCTCATAAACCCTACAACCCCATAACCTTAAAACGCCATAACCCTGATTTCTAAAACCACATAACCCTAAAACCCCATAACCCAGTGAAAAAGAAACTAAGTTCAAGTTCAAATATTGAAAATCAATATGTTTGAAATAGCTATGTCCTTTAACCCAAGCAATCCTGAAGGCCCTTAAGGGTCAGAAGGTATTATCTAGATTGGTTTAGGAATGTTAAAATGAACTTACAACTCTGATAAGGGTAGATTTATGATATAGTGGGTACCAGGACACGACGGTATACATGGAAATGAGAAGGCTGATGAGTTGGCGGGACCTGGCTCATCATCTCAATATATTGGTCCAAAACTGGCTCTTGGGGTGCCAGTATGTGCGGCAGGAGAGGTTGTTGTTGTATGTATGTATGTATAATGAATTAAACAAGAGCACAAAAATCACTGGATAGCTAGACAGGAATTGAATCATAGTAAACTATTTATAATGAATCCTGACCCGAAATTAGCAAAGAAACTACTGCAAATGAGCCAATTAAGCGCTATCACAGAAGTAATGATGAGACACATTGCCGTCAAAGTTGACCTGAATAAAATGAACCTTAGCAACGGTCACCTGGGCTGCAGACTATATGATTAAGTCGAGGAAATGGTGAAGCACATCACATGTGATTTCGAGTCACTTGATCGGAAAAGACCACAACCTTTGGGTCAGCAATTTTGGATTCGAAACTAACGCACTCCTTAGTGAACTTGTATAAATTGGTTCAGGAAGCTAAGTTAACAGAATGGCTATAAATCAAGGGTGAGTACAAAAAGCTCTTATTGGCAGCAGTGTTTCCGGCTTCAGGAGAAACCCATGAAGAAACAACGTAATGGGTCTACATATCTCTAATTTTCGAGGATCACTCTAGGTATTATTTCAGTTGTTTGTTATTGCTCCTTTATGTAGAGATGTATTTATTTATTTATCGACGGTCAACACTGTCAGTGTTTTGTGTTTCGCTAAGAACAATTAAATTGAGATTTAAATATTATAAATTTAGGATAACAATAAGGTTATATTTATTGTTATTCCATCTTCTCTGGGTATTTTGTGTTTCGCTAAGTACAATTAAATTGAGATTTAAATATTATAAATTTAAGATAACTAACCGACAGTTAAAAATATAAAAATCGGTTTAATTTTTATAAATAACCACTCTGTTGCTGAGCTCCCAGTTGTCTTGAGTTTTAAAAACTTATTTTCTTGTTATGTTTTGTTTCTTAAACCGCGTCTTTTGTTATTTCCAATTCCAATTTCGACGCTGTAAAAATTCAAGTAGATTTTAAAACACACTAGTTCGTTAACGGGAAGTTTAAAAATAGAGCAAACTTTATCGACTTTTTTCCTCAAGTTTATTTTTTGGGATTTTGCTCTTGTTACTTGAAGTTAAAAAACTTCCTTATCGAAAGGAAAAAGACGCTTTTCTCCCCTTGATGGATTCTTTTATAAACTTCAAAGATGTCTAAAAGAAAAGAAAGAAAAACTTAAATTTTCTTAGTTCTGATTGAGAAGGGGTCTTAAAGCAAGCAAAGTTTTTTTTTATTTGTGTACGGAATTACGTACTTTTTTAATTAAGGGGAAGTAATTTTTGTAGATTTTTAGATGTTACAATGTTTGTATTTTTTTAAAAATCATTCTTTGACGAATGCACCATAACTAAAAAAATTCGGAGAGGTATGTTGCTCCCCATGTCTTATAAAAGCCTTCCTTTTACATCAACCAAGTTGGCTTACTCCTGCTTTCCAAATATAACAGTAGTTAGATAATGTTATTTATGCTATCAGTTGGTTGCATGAGGTTTTGGGCTAATAAAATAATCCAGGGGATTAATAAGTAAGGTAATGTTTTAACCAAAATATCATTTGATCAAAAAAAAATTAGCAGATTTTATAATTTACAAATTCAAAAATCCTAATATAAAAGAAAGTGTCGAATATAAGTTTTGCGTTTTTTTTGGTTGTTGTTTCTCTGGTTAACATGCATATTGTTTTAAATCATTATAGCTGCAGTTTGAGCAAAAATAATGTTAAACGTAATACGAGTAATATGGATAAAAGTGAATGCAGTTTTTAATTCTTTCTACATCTCTGGCTATATTTGGAAATTCTTTTAAGATAATTATGGAACGTAAGAAAATAATTTGAAATTTTACAAAAATAAATTTGGGAGACTCTACTTAAATTACTTGATATTATTCCGTACAACCAGGCTCTTGAGTTCTCTTTATCATTATTTAGTTTAAATATTTAAGGCTTGAAAGGTATACTTCTTTGCGCGACATAAACATTTTAAGGTGTGACAAACAACATCACTTTTTTTAGAGTGTTTAAGATAAGGAAGTCCAGCATGGGAAATCTCGGTAACAGTAAGACATGAAATTGTATAATTTAAGAGTTAACGATTTACCTGTCAAAAATTTTTGAGAAAACTTTAAATGTTCGAGTTATCTAAAAAAAAACAGAGTTTTCTGATTTTAAATTGTAATTTTTTCTTGACTTAATATTAAAGTTAGAGCGAAACCAATGAAACCTTTTTGCAACAACTTCTAATGAGCTTAGAGATGAAGTTATCGACTTTTTATTTGTTACGATTCTCTGTCAGATTTTAAAAGCTCTTTTCATTATGAATTTATCCATGCATCATACATTATGAAATGAAATGAAATACAGTTTATTTAGCATATGGCTATTAATATAAATATTATACTTATCTTAACGCTTAGTCTTGATTTTCATTTCTATTCTCTAGCTATACACAATATAAAACACTAAGACACTCAGCTTTTCATTGAGCTATGCAGTAACTTTTAACTTTTTTTTTGTAAATAATTTATGTTTGTTATTTGTTACAATTCTGGTGGTAAAACATTGAAAAGTCGTAAAAATAAATTTTTCTGGATACATATGCCACGCTCAAATTGAATATCAATATTATCTTTAGAACGTACATTATACGAATGCTTATGATATTTTGGAATTAGGTAACTTTGTAGATAAGATAGTATCAAACTATTTTTCTTTTTAAAAATTATTATTATGTTGCTTCTTTCAATGTTCTTCCATACAGGGAGCCATCTTAAAGATTGTAACATAATTTTTACAGATGGATACATATTGCAGCATAAAATAATTCACATTGTCTTATTTTGTAACAGTTGTAAACACTTAATTTCATCTTTATTACATACCAATAACAAAGAACTACAATATTTAAAATGTGTATATATTAATGTATTAAAAATTTATTATTTTGACTATGGACTCAAATGTTGGGATACTTTATAGAAATAATTTATTCTTACCATTTTTTTCCATATAAAATCAATACGATCAGATAATTGGAACTGAGGATCGAGTATTACACCCAAATATTTGATTTCTGTTATAACCTGTTGGTCCATAAACTAAAATATGATTTCTTGACATATATATATATATATATATATATATATATATATATACATATATATATATATATATATATATATATATATATATATATATATACATATATATATATATATATATATATATATATATATATATATATATATATATATATATATATATATACCTGTTGGTCCATAAACTAAAATATGATTTCTTGACATATATATATATATATATATATATATATATATATATATATATATATATATATATATATATATATATATATATATATATATATGGAGGTCATTAACATATAGAATAAACAAAAGTGGTTCCAGTACGCTTTCCTCTGTAATACCTATATCATTTTTAGCTGAACGACAGAAAACTCTTAAGCCACTTTATTACATATGATAATAACGCGTACTATCCCAACTTTGTAATTAAATTTGCACGATTGAATGTCTCAAACGCACGCTTGAGATCCAAGAAGACACCATCCTCACTTATATGTTTTCGTCATTTTGTTCACACATATTGAAGCGCAGACTCACATGAATGGTTCTTTCTAAAACCTGACTGATACACGTAGATATCATTTTGTTTTTCGAAATACTCCTGAAGTTGTCGACACCACTATTTCCCATATTTTATGCACCACTGATAGCAGGTTAATGGGTTTGGACTCCTCATATGTAGTTGGATTCTGTACTTCTGGTACCTACATGATTACACTTATTTTGGTTTCCTTTGGAACGTGGCCGATGGACAAGGAAGTATTTATCAAATAAAGTAACCAATAGCACATTTGTAGAAATATATCTTTTAAAAGTTCACAATAATGTTTTTCAACTGATTTAAGTTTATTGTATTAATTATTTCTATACTCGGTTCAACATAACTTTCTTCTACAATATTATCCCACAATCGGAATAGAAGTTATCGAAGTTATCCTCCAAATTTCCTTCATTACGTTGAAAAGTAACATTTTTACACACATTGTTAAAATTTGTCTGTGTACCTACTAATTTTCTTAAACTTCTCTACATTATTTCCCCATTTCTATCAATACTCTCTTCATAAAAAATTCTTTCTTCATTTACAAAAATGTTTATAACATTTGCGTTTGTTTTAACATGTTGCACAATCGTTCAAATTTAAATTTTTTGTAACCAGAATATCTCTCTGTGCGTTTCTAACGTTTTTAGTAATTTGGGGTTTGTTATCTACTGGGACATATTTTGTTTGTTTTCATTATGTTATTATAAAAGTTTTTGCAAAGATGTCTGCATCTACAGAAATATAGATCCACTGTTTACTGAATAAATTTAATCGTACTTGATTCATTTTGTCTTGTCTACACTCGGGTCTACACACATACTCTCTATTATTGTCCTTAAAGTCTATTTAGAATCCGAACGTCATGCGATCAGAAAGTTGCGAGAAATTTCTTGTCGATCCTTTCAAGCTATAATCATTGATAAGAAATAGATTTAGAGACGATGCACTCTCACCTGTTTCACGAGTATCGTTTCTTATTATCTGTTTAAGTCCCGCGTGCTGCATATTTTTGCGAGTTTTCTATATTTATATTAGCCACTATCAATCACATCCTTCTAAATATCAAAAAATGTTTTGATTCTTACTGTTATAGTTTAAAGCATTTTAAAACTTTTTTTACTATTATTATGAAATTTTTTAAGTACGAACCTGTCTCCGAGAATATATATATATATATATATATATATATATATATATATATATATATATATATATATATATTTTTTACTATTAATATGAAATTTTTTAAGTACGAACCTGTCTCCGAGATATATATATATATATATATATATATATATATATATATATATATATATATATATATATATTGAATTTAGGAAGATAATAGGAAGTCACACTATACTTCCTTATTTGTAATTATAATGTTTGTTTTTAAATAAGAAAAATATTAATTAGTTATTATTAAAAGTAGCTGTATTTCATTAAATGATTATTAAAAGTTTATAATATCCAGAATTACTTCAACTAATAAAAAACTTTTTTTAATAGCGCTACAAGAATTTCACAATAAAATAGAAGAGCTTGGAATGTTGGTTCTTGAAGTATTTCAAAGGATTACGCCAGTGATATTAAATAATATATTAGATTTTACAATTTTAAGATGCTATTCATGCTTAAGGAATGACGGCATTCTTTATAAGCATCTTTTGAAATCTTAATATCTTTGATTTTGATGTTTGTATTATTATTATTACTATTACTAATATTAAAATTATCCATATTTTTATTTTTAAATTTATTTGTTTTTTATTTTTAATAGCTGGAAATTAAATTAATGTTTTATGATTTTTATTTTTAAATTTTAATAATATTGGAGTGGCTAAATTACTATAAAGACCTAATTTTTCAAAATTAATAAAAATTGTATATCCATACTTTAAAAATTTCTTAATAATGGTCAAAATAAATTTGAAATGTAATTATCCCATAATGTATCACATACATGGTTTAATTCATAATAAACAGGTTTTTTAAAATATTATATAGGATCTCAGGGCAATATTTAAGAAAAATGAAGTTGATGATGTTTGCTCGAAGACGGAAAGTCAAAGAAAAAAAATTATGACTTTTAAGCCCATTAAAAGTTATTGCAAAAAAAGTATTGTTGGTTTCGCGCTCCCTTTAATATTAAAGCCACAAAAAAGTATAATTAAAAATCTGCACATTGTCTTTTTTTTTAAAAATAATTCGAGAACTAAAAGACATATAAAAATTTCTGATATTTGCTTGATCATTGGTTCTTAAATTATGCAACTTTTTCGGTTTACCTAAATCTGTTACTGTTGCTGTTAGTGAGATTCACATACTGGTCCTCCTAATTTTGAACACTCTCTGTGTATTAGGATAAAGTTCGATGTTTTTTTTTTTGTAAATTTTAGAATAATAGATATTCTTTGTAGTTATTAGAGTCACACAATACAACAATGATGACTTTAATTAACATAATGTTTTATTGTTTAACATATGAACAAGCTTATTGAATAATAAAATGCGACAAATATGTTTTTATGTAAAAATAACTTAGAAACAACCTTAACATTATTTAATTAAAATAAGAGTCATTGAAAATGTTTTAATAATTGTAAAAAAACATCTTCGGTTTACGCTTTTTCCACCTGTGGTATTTCAAGAAATAAAATAATCTCGGGAACTAAAAGACTGTGCCTTAATTTACCTGTGTCTATAAATAATCCAACATAACCTTCAATCCCTATATTGTTCTAATACCCTGTATATTATTCCTTAGGGGTAAGAGACAGGTAAACAAATGCTATACAAAGGGCAATATTAAAGGAGAAGCTAGAGAAAATAATAGTTGAGAACGAAACAGGTTAAAGCAAACTGACAATATATTAAATAAACTTTTACTCTATGAAAATAGGGTTAGAATTTAAGCATGATGAAATGCTTCTGTTACCTGTGACTGAGCTTATGGTTAATGGATGGATTTTAGTCTTATAATGGCATATTTTGTCTTTAGAATCATGTAGGCTAGTATGGAACCGTAATTAGTGTCCTGTTAATGACATCTGTCTCTTTATTCATTTTAATATAGACAATAATGTTTGACTTACTAAATTAATCTCAAGTAATTACCCTGATTACTGCATTACCTTTTTATTAAATAAACACCATCGACCTATCAGACTGTAACGTAATGTAACGTTCTTGACAAGTTTATTAAGACGGGAAGTCTGGAAGCAATTTCGCATATATTATATATTTAAAACTCTGACGGGATTTTTATTGCTTGTTTAAATTAATTTACTCGAAAACACGCCTTTGACGGAATGACAGGTTGATAAAGTAAGAAAGGAATATTAATGCTGTTTCCATTGGCGTAGCAAGATGTGTCGTACAAACGGTGCAATGTTAAACATTTACAATAGGTGACTATTCTTATAATTACTTAGGAGCTTATAATGATAGGGCCTTATTTTGTAAACGTATTTCTTTTTATCGTGAGTGCTTTTAATATTGTTAAAATTTTTATATATATATATATATATATATATATATATATATATATATATATATATATTTATATATATATATATATATATATATATATATATATATATATATATATATATATATATATATAATAGAATGAATCTCGGCTAAGCGGACATAACATTTGTCAATTAACATTCTTTTCGTGTTAAAAAGTGCGGAGAACTCCAAAATAATGGAAAGACTTCTGGTCCGAAAATTGACGACAGCGATGTTCTGTCCTAATATAGAACTCGTCAGGACATTGCCTTTGGTACAAACCATCACCTCGCCTTTGTTTTCATAAGCTGAATTTAAAAATAAAAAACAGCAAACAAGACGACAAAGGCGACACCTGAATGGTTCACTCAATAATACAATTGACATTTTTATGTCCGTTTAGCAGAGATTCATTATATATATATATATATATATATATATATATATATATATATATATATATATATATATATATATATATAAATACGCTGTACAGTGAGCTTTGAAAATGATGTGGAATGAAGAGGAATAGGAGAGGTTAGGAATAAGTTTGTATCAGAAATATTCGGATCAGTGAATTTCATTTTGTACTGGCTCTGACCTGACGTTCCATCGAACCTCTATTTGCAAATAAAACTCATATCTACAAATCTAATTTATCGATTTGTTCAAGGGCGTCTAATTGAAACAATATAATTCGATCCACTGTATGATCCAGTAAGCCTTGGAATTTAACCTCGGCTTTTGATTTAGTAAAAGTTAGTTACTCACCATGCGGATAACATGCTTTTTTTGTATTTTACACACCAGAGTCCGGCGAAAATATATTACTGCTTTTCGGTTTAGCCCAATTTTGTAATGGTTGATATTTGTTTCTCGACAATTCAATATCAAATAGAAGAGCGGCGCACAAATGTAACTGAGCGCGACGCAACCACAACACTGTTGCCTTTGACCTGAGACGAAACTCTAGAAAGAAAAGACTGGCCGTTCATATTACCGAGGTTTAATAGAAACGTTACTATAGCCAAACTTCTATTTTAAATTTCTTAACTAGAAATTATTTTGGCCGTTTCTCAAATTGTAACCCACTAGGCCCGTCTAACTTCTTTCAGGTTAGTTCGGGACAGAAGATCGTAGGGAACACCTACTCGCAATATTACCCCCGCTAGCTTCCGTGCGACACGAAGACGGGCAGTACCTTGAAACGAATGAGAGGGTATATTTCCTTTTCGTCTAAACTTATAACGTAATCGACGGAATTTGGAATATTTAATGAATATTTGATACATTGATTGTTTTAAATACATCAAATAGTCGAAATACAAAGAAATGAGTTTTTGTTGGGCATTGAGAGTAAAGAACATTGATATTTCTGTTACAAAAGAAACATTTATTCTAATAAAAATACTAGTGAAACGCACCGGTAATTTCTAAGTAAATAAGCTAATAGACCACTTTAAAATTTAGAATCATTCTCAAAAATAAACTTTTATTCTGGTAAAAAATAAAAATAACACGTTCAGTAATTGTAAATAAGCTAATAGACCACTTTAAAATTTAGAATCATTCTCAAAAATAAACTTTTATTCTGGTAAAAAATAAAAATAACACGTTCAGTAATTGTAAATAAATAACCAAATAATTAAATTCAATTTAAATCAACAAAAATACCTAAAAGTCTACAAGAGGTGTTAAAACAGTCCTCCACTCTTTGAGCGAGACAATAACCCAGTCTATTGTAAAATATGGTTCGCATATTTGCCAAAACATCAAGGTTTCTATCCCTATTAGCCCTTTCTATCATATCCTCACAAAACACCTTACGTGTTTCCTGGTCTTTCGGAAAAATTTCTTGAGTTATTCGCAATTTGTAACAGCGATACTTGTTCCGCATTAAAATATTCCAAACTGTTCGAGCGTTCATATCAAGTTTTTCGGCAATTACGATACTATTGTAAGGAAAATTAATTTCTGCTAAACTACAAACGTCAGTCTCCCGATTTGCTTGTTCTTCAGTAATTTGAGGAACCGGTTGCTCCTCATTATTATCAGTGCATTTTTTACAAATTTTTAGACAACCGGTTGTCTTAAATTTTTTTAATAACTTCCGAAATTCTAAATTTTCAAGGAACAGGATGATTTTCGCACGTAAATGCAAATCTGCCGATTATTTACTAGAATAATACCACTTAATAATCTGCTCTTTTTGTTCCGTTGAATAAACTACCTTTGTAACAAAAAAATTTGGCGCGAAACACGGAAATACCAACACTCGATACTTACGCTTCGACGGCCTGAATGAAAGCAAATAACTTGGAATCCTCTTATTGTGCTAGGGCGTGGCGTATGCTGCTGCCCGCTCTCACCGCGACAGCATTGTATTACCCCTCATTGTAGAGCCAAACTGGTAATTTACACGTATGTCTATGCTTACGACTGTCTCATTCTGATTCGATGAATAATATAGTATTTTCTTTATCTTACTTAAGAAACGTCTAGGTTTCGGTTTGGATTTTCCAGACCTGTATAAAGTATTATAACTTAGTTCAAATTCTTTCTGCAAAAATATGACATTTATAACATTAACACACAATAAATAATTTTTTTAAATTAAAACTGTATAACTTAATTGTCACCCCGTATATAAACTAAATATACCGCTTCTTATATTTGGTAATTACGAGCTGTAAAGCTTAATTTTAATGAGCATTTTGTAAGAAATAAGTTCAGAAACTTTTGGCTTTATTTCCTTTAATGTGCGCCTATGAGGAAGTTGAAATGAAATTGTAAGAAGCCTTAGGATGTACCGCTCTTAGACGCAGATTCGGAATGTTAGCTCGACAGGTCTTAATAAGGTTGAATTAAACTTTCTATTTTAAACGTAGCTTTTTTATTTTTAATTAGTTTCTTAGCTTCTGCTCCTCGCTGTCAAAATATTTATTTAGGATCTTCAGCATTTGCGTCATACTTTTTTTTACCTTGCTCTTTTTCTGTGAGTTGAGAACAAATTTTATTGTTAAATTTTTAAAAGAAAATTATGTAAAAATTTCCGCTAGAAAAAGTTGCGTAGTTTTTGTATCAAATTTTACTCCTGTAGCGTACTTTTGGGGTGGTATGTTCATATTTTGAGTTAGTTTCGTCTATGTCCTGGATATTCTTACGAGGCAGGTTTTATTGTGAGAACTATTAAGCTACGAGAAAGTAGAATAGCCCCAGTTGGAGCTTCGACGAAAGCTAGTGTCAGTATAAAAGTGGCGACAAAGAAATTGAAATGACGTATGAGCATGTGTCTTCATATAAAATATAAATTTGAATTTAATACTTCTCAAATATATACTTTCTGAAATATGACATGCATAAATATTTCGTAACATCTCAAAATTACAATTTGAAAATAAATGACCTACATATTTTTATCAAAGTCTCTCATGTACTTAAAAATTACTAACGGATTTTTATAGATCATTAATGTGGCCAATTGAGTTCCACGAAGTTTTATGGTTTATTCCTATGTATTTTGAGTAATTGAAGCTGAATTTTAAACATAATACGCTGTTATTAATAATTTATTTATTTATAGTGCTGTAAAAGTGTTATTGAATGAAGAATTTATTTAGAACTCATGTCATTTTATTTCATATATAATGACAAAAACCATAGTACTTTCAATGTTGAAAGAAGTTAATTCGAAGACGAGATATGACAACATTAGTGCAAAATTAAACCCTTGGATGTCCAGACTAAATCCTGTAAAACATAATATATAAGAACCTTAAAGACCTGTTAGCTTTACCGTTTCATAGTTAATCGGCCAGGTATAATTTTTTTCATCTCATATGAGGGTAGTTATATTTGGCAACACTGTCATTGCTGCGTGCTATCTAACATATCCATTGCAAAGTTTGACATGCAAGGTAATTCTTGATATGACGATAAAGTATCTACAAAAACTACTGTATATCATTCCGGTCATCGTTAACTTATAGACGAGTCGCGTGAAGATCGTCTAATATCGATTAAAGGGTAAAAAATCTATATTGTGTCGTGACAGAATTTGATCGTCGACTTTGGTGGACGGGTTATTATGGGAGAGTATGGCCGTTTGCTCACGATTTCCTCATTGGTAAGTAGCTATATTATAATAAAAAATTACTAGATGATAAAAATCCATAAATAAATCACACTGTGGCAAAGGTTTATTAAAATATTTGAATCTAACTTAGAATTAAATCAATAAAGAATTTCAAAGTAACCAAAATAATTGTTCCCTCTCTAAGAGCTTTCAAAACATACCGCTTCCACCAAATCTCAAATCGACGTTATAATTTTAAGACACCACCAACTTTCCTCACTTGGACGTAGAAGCCATTAGCCATCACATGTTGGATATTTAATTTCCGATTTGGCCCGAACATTCCAAATTAATAATGTTCTAGACAAAAGAGTTAATGAAACTATTCTAGGTCTTTCTATAACTAAAAGAAAACGATAATAACTAGAAAAAACCTATTCACTATTTAAATCTTTCTTTTTTTTTTGAATAGGAAAAATAATTATTAAACGGATTCTTTGTACATGTAATCAAACGAATATATTGCATTATAGCGACTTAATTTAACTATTTTTCGTTTCTTAATAAAGGCAAAATTGTTCAGTTTAAAAACATTTTGTCGGTGTTCACCCTTATTTCACATTAAGGTTACCCTTGGCACTTATCCCTTAGGTTTTTTTTTTAAAAGATTCTTGTTAGCTATTCCCGAAATATTAACGGTCACTTGTGTAATAAATCTAGTTTTGAAAAAGTGTTCTGTTATGATATTAAGCCAAATATCAAATCCAATATATATATATATATATATATATATATATATATATATATATATATATATATATATATATATATATATATATATATATATATATATATATACAGGGTGATTCAAAAATCGATCACGAAACTTAAGGGGGTGATTCTACTTGACAAAATAAGGGTAGAGCTTCATATAATTTTTTTTCCAAATGTCATTCGTTTTCATTTGTCATTAGTAGTTATTTTAAGATTATAAATTAAATAGTTTAAAAAGCGAATTTATTTGATGTTAAACTGACAGCTCTAGTATACTTTGATAGCTATTTACCTGGTAGCTGGTGGTTATTAAATGAGAAAAGTAAATTTACCACTTAATTTTTAAGGGTGATTTACGTCTAAACCGTTGGGTTTAGCGATGTAAATAAAGAGCACCTTTTTTAAAGGCCTGGCATCAGTCTTTCAGAAATTATGCCAAAAACTACTGTAGCTGTCAACACTAAAAAATTATGACAAAAAACAATTTTCAATGTAGGTAAAGTGCCCTCTAGCGGCAAACAATCAATGTGAATTGTTACTAAAATGATGAAGCGCAGAAGACTTAGCCTATCTTTCAAATATTAGTCAAATCGGTTTTCCTGTAAGCGAGTAATTCAAAAAACAAAAAATAAAAACTTGAACTTGGACGGCTTGTAACTCGAAAACGAATGACATTTTGAAAAAAAAATTATATGAAGCTCTACCCTTATTTTGTCAAGTAGAATCACCTCCTTAAGTTTCGTGATCGATTTTTGAATCACCCTGTATATATATATATATATATATATATATATATATATATATATATATATATATATATATATATATATATATATATTTATATATTTATTTAAAAACCCGTTTTTAGATAGAACGCGTTTTCCCTAGTTAGAACTAGTTTTTACTAAATGTCTTTGTTAAAATTAGAAATACCTAGTCAAAATTAGAATTAACCAGTGATATATTTGATTTTCAGATAAAACTAGTTGTCACTACGAGCTTTAGTTAAAACTAGCACTAGAGAAACTAATTTGGAATTGAAAACAAGATATACTTTTAAAAATATTTATTAAAAAGATCTAGGACACAGAGTCATGTTCCTAGTAAAAATAATAATCTTACACTAAAGGAACATTTTAGGGAACATCGACATAAAGTAGTTGCCAAGGTGACAATATTAATTAAAAGTAAATAAAATAATCAAACAAGTCAACAGAACACAACCATAAAATTTAAAAAAGGAATATTGTTAAGAGACATGTGTTAACATACAATAACAAATAATCAAATAACCTTAAAATTAAAAAAGGATGAGGATCTACTTGTTATTACAAGACAAACTATCGTGGCATTTTGAGTTACAAAGATAACTATTTTTCTTGCAGAGACACCTTTTTGACATACATCCTTTCTTGCATACGCAGCGCATAAATCCTTGGCCTGTTCCTATGGCTGCTTCCTTAGCAACAGTTCTCAAAGGTAAATTTGTATTTGGAACATCTTCATGCAAAAATTTTTCTTTGCACTTGTCGAATTCTGACCTGAAAAGCACATTCAAATAGTTAGCTTTTACCTAATAGCGATATAGTTATAGGATAAAACAATTAAGCAATACATAGGTACATACCTGCAATATAATTTGTCGAGCATTCCATATTTCGTTCTAATCTTGTGAAAACCCTGATCATCCTTTTGAAGAACCACTCCGACTATATTACGTAGATATGCTTCTGCTCTGTCGACATCAGGGATTTGTATAATTACATTATCACCGATTTTTACTGGAACGTGTATTGCATCTGAAGCCAATGTCATTTTCTTGGCTTTTATTTAAGTTTTGATGTGCTGCTTTTCTAGATGCTATTATTTGTCGATTTACATTTGTTACGACCTCGAGATCTTTGTCATCTGGTGGTATTATAAGAGGCTCTACAGTCGTAGATGCTTCAGCTTCAATGTCATATTCACTAGCTTCTGCTGCGATTGGCGATTTTCCACTTGTTTTGGATGAACTTTCTGCGTCTTTTTGTTTGGCTCCGGTTATAATCTGATGCTGTCCACTGCAACTAGCTACAGGCTCAGTTTCTGCATTATCTGTACTATCCGTCATATTTATTTTATTTAACGCATTTTCGAGATCATCTTCATCTCGTATATCCTCAATAACTTCTCGAGGCAAAGTCAAAATCATAAGCCCTACTCGCGGTTCTATACCAAACACTGCTTTGTATAGTGACTGTTTAATATCGGAATGAAGTGCCCAATTTTTCATAAACTGTACAAACCGAATACCATTTGACCAATTTGTAGTATCATTATCTTGCATCCATGAAGCCAACATTTTCTCTATGTCTTGGTTAGCCCCTTCAACAGATCCTTGGCTTTGACTGTCTTGGCTTTCCATGGACCAGTTTACACTCGGGCCAAAATGAAACGAGCTCATTTATGACAGAATTTACAAATTCTCTGCCATTATCGGAGTGTAAGATGCAAGGAGCACCAAATGTCAAAAATATACCAGTCAACTGATACGCCACCTCCATGGCAATCTTAGTTTTCAGTACACGCGACAAGACAAATTTTGTCAAATGGTCCTGATACACCATTATAAAGCTAAATCCCCGATCTTCTTGATTTTGCATGTCGATAAGATCAACTTGGCAACGACTGTTCATTTCAGAATGTAGTATGAGATTTGAAACAAGTCCTTTTTTCTTCATACTCTTTTTACGCTGACAAGTTTCGCACATAGAGAGAAAAATATTTATCATTTCTAAAGTTATGTTCGCATATTTTCGTGAAGTTTCATTTTTAAGTCTATCCCGACCACAAGGACCAACGATCACATGAGCTGCTTCAATTATATCAAAAATTTCATCTTCATACAAGTAGTATTTCATGGGCTCCTGTCTAGTCACTAATTTTCGTATTCCACAAATATTAATTACTTTAAATCGCTTCAGTCTCCTGTACTGTTTCTGAGATTTCTGAACAGCTAATTGTGCTTCTTCAATTTCGTCCAGTAAATTGTCATAGGTTTCTTTTGTCATAATATAAAAGTGGTCCTCTTTTTTTCGTGATCGCGAATCGCTAATAACCGGTTTAAAAACTTCTCTTTCCATTGCGTTCCATCATTTAAGTTTGCCATGACAATTGTGCTCGAATTAATCTATACGTGCTTATCAGAATAAAAACAAAGCGGGAATGAACGGGACGAACGCACAGCGCGCGGACGGCGCTCGGAAAGGAGTTCCCTCGCACTTGTCGAATCAGGTGACATCTCTCGACCAATCAGAATAAGGTACGATGAACTTTAACTGACTCGCTTCGGAAAAACGCGTTTGTCTAGTAAGAACTAGTTTTACCTGATATTCAATTTTGAGCATTAGTTAATTCTAGTTTTTAAAAAGGCATTTAGTAAAAACTAGTTCTAACAAGAGAAAACGCATTCTATCTAAAAACTGGTTTTAACTGTAACACACACACACACACACACACACACACACATATATATATATATATATATATATATATATATATATATATATATATATATCGTCTCGCATATGGAGGTACGTTGCATGTCTAGAAGTATAAAAGACAGGTTAGTTGAGAAAACAATGTTTTAGGAATCTAACTTTAACTTTCTATTAAATATTTTAATTGGTTTTTTAACGTAGGCTTTTCGCAGCAAAAATATTTATTTAGGATCTGGAGCTTTGAATACTACAGAAGGTTTGTTATTTTAAATTTCGTCCTTAAGAGTTTTCGGGGAAGTCCGGTTAATGTTATACTTGCTAAATATTTTTAAACGGAATTTTAAAAGGTTTATTACACAAAATTTTAAAAATGGTTTTTGAAATGTTTCAATTAATATTACAATATAAAATTTTTATAAAAAAGTTTAACTGACTTCTAAAAGTGCGCTAAAAAGTGAAAAATAACTAGAAATTTTTATATGAAATTGAAATTTTTGAAGTCGGCGCCAAACTAATACCTGATAAAATATGATTTGCATAAACAGATTAAAAATACTTTATTTGCAATTGCTTTCTTACCATAATTTGTATATATTAGTAGTTATTTATTTCATTTAGAAATAGTTTCGCGCCGACTTCAAAAATTTCAATTTCATATAAAAATTTCTAGTCATTTTTCACTTTTTAGCGCACTTTTAGAAGTCGGTTCAATTCTTTTATAAAAATTTTATTTTTCGATTTTTAGTTTTGAATTCATTATGATATTCATAAATTATTTGAACGAAGTACCAATCGATATAAGTGTACCTCGCAATGACTCCAAGGTGACAAAAAAGTACCCATTTTATCCAGAATTGTAAATCACCCTAAAATGAACCACTAAAAATTCTTTGACTTAGAGTTCTCCAAATACCAATAAAATTGTGTTAAACAAATATTTCGTCTGTCATAGTAAATCCACCATCTTAAATTTCAAATTAATTTTAGATTGTTGATATAGGGCCAAAAACCTTCCAATATCGATATTTAAAGAATTTGAGACGTAAGTTTCTTAGCGCGATATATTTTATTTTGCCTATTGAGCTGGTATACGCCACAAGAACCCAGCAATATCAATTTTAGATAAAACCGGAAAATGTATTCCTTCATATTGTATCTTATCAACCTAATAGTTGTAAAAAATTAACTTCATATTCGTAATACACCGCCCTCAACCCCCTAATACCAAATCTGAAAAAATGCGAATAAGGTAAAATTTTCAACCTACCATATTGGATCCGCCATATTGAATTTCAAAGAAATAAGTTTAACGTCTTAATTTAATCTAAATTTAAATCCTTCAAAGCCCTCTAGTACCAATTTTAGATGAACTCCAGAAATTTAAAATTTCTAAACCGTCATATTGCCTCTGATATATTAGATTTTCTTAAAATAATTTTATAGTCGCTATTTACATTCTCAAAAACTATTTAGTTCCACATTTGAACAAAATCGAAAAATTTTTAGTTAGCTATATTTTCATTCGAAATATTGAATCCTGAAAAAAAATCTATTTAATTCATAATTTCCACCCTCAAGAACCCTCTATATCAGATTCGTAATGTGCTATCCCAAAAACTCCACCAAATCAATTTTGAAAAAAATCGGACAAAATTAATTTTTTAGCCACCATATTGGATACTCCATAATGATTTTTTTTTAAAAACATTTTGAAATCGTCATGTGCGACCTTGAAAACTCCCCCGTATCAATTTTGGAGAAAATGGGAAAAAATTAATTCTTTTGTCCGCCGTATTGGATCTACCAAATTGATTTTTTTAAAAAATTATTTTAGATTCGTCATATGCGACCTCGAAAACTCCCCTATACCAATTTTGGAGAATATCGGACAAAATTGTTTTTTTCGTCCGCCATATTGGATCCGCCATATTGAATTTTAAAAAAATAATTTTAGATTCGTCATGTGCGACCTCGAAAACTTCCCCAAACCAATTTTGGAGAAAATCGGACAAAATTAAATATTTTTGTCCGCCATATGGGATTCGCCATATTGAATTTTTTAAAAATAATTTCAGATTCGTTATGTGAGACCCCGAAAACTCCCCTATAGCAATTTTGGAGAAAATCGAACAAAGTTGATTTTTTCGTCCGCCATATTGGATCCGCCATATTGAATTTTTTAAAAATAATTTTAGATTCGTCATGTGCGACCTCGAAGACTCCCCCGTACCAATTTTGGAGAAAATCGGTCAAAATTAATTTTTTTGGCCGCCATATTGTAAGCGCCATCTTGGATTTTACTGCACCAATTTCATCTAAAAAAATATGGTACCACCGCAGCAACTTCCTTTACATAACGTAAAAAATTTCATTCAAATTGGTGCAGCCGTTCCGGAGAAATCGGTGTACATACATAAAAAAAAATATATATGCGACGAATTGAAGAACCTCCTTCTTTTAGAAGTCGGTTAAAAATAGCCTTAGATGAAAATAATGATTTTATCAAAATATTTTAGTCAAATTATCAAAAAAATAAAAGATGGAACGTCATGATGTCCAAATCAGTCAAAATGTTTTATAAATAAACAGCCAATCTAATTATTTTATCCCTGAATTAGGTGATATCTTAAATTATTATTATTATTTTTAATTCTACAAAATTCAGTTAGAACGTGTTTAACGGCCAACAACAATAAAAATTTACGTAGCAACGAGCTAACAATGGTAAGAGTCGTTATTAGTTACAAAAGAATATTGTTGAACGATTCTATCTGACAAGCTTTTATCGTTTTATTTGGAAATTTATCATTTTATTCTTAAATTTCTCGCTATGGTCGAATACTACACTAACGCAGAAATGACCGACATAATATTTTTTTACGGTTATTGCCAGGAAAATGGTCGAGAGTTTGTGATAGTATACAGAGAAAGATTTCCAAACCACCAAAAATTTGCTTCTGTCGAAGCGGTAATTTTGCTCCTACCATTGATTATACGGGTCGACTTTCTAAGCCAGAAATCGGATTATACTTTTCCGCAAGCGTCTGATGCGCTAAATCCAAGTCCGGAACCTAAATTGCTTCAGCAAGTCAGGTTTTTAAAATAATTTAACTTAAAATTGCAAAAAAACGGCATTTTGGGATTGAGGTTACTTTTTAAAGCTAGGTGACATTCCTTCACAAAACCCAATACAAGATCTTAAAATACTACTCTTTCCCTTCTAAATCATTTTTCAATGACCCCGATAGCTTTATTTCTCTCTGAGATATCTAATGTTAAAATTTTAAATTTAGTATTGTTGCTCAAAACTACGGCTCCTAAACATTTATAACCCCGGCTCAGCGAGTTTACTCATAAACCCAGGCTGCTAAAGCCATATCTAGGCCTACCAAGATATATTGCCGAAAACGCGGGGAAAAGTAGTACTTTAAGACGTTATATTGAGTTTTGTGATGGAACGTCACCTAGCGTTAAACAGAAAAATCAAATATGACTTGACTTGAAATGCTTTTTTTGCAGTATTAAGTTAAATTATCTCGAAAACCTGACGTATTAAAGCAATTCGGGTTCCGGATTTGAATTTAGCTCATCAAAAGTCTTCGAAAAGTGTAGTCTGATTTCTGGTTAAAAATTTTGTCGGCCTGTGTTATGGATGGAATCTTACGACTAATACATCAGAGGTTGAGGAACAAATTTTAGGACGAAATCTAATGGTGTTAGGTCTGGGGACTTTGGTGGTCAATTCCATGGTCCTAGATGCTGAATCCATCTATCCTCAAATATATCAGAAAACTTCTAGTTAATCTCGTTTCCACAATGTTGCGCAGAACAGTCCAGTTGATATCAAACATCTCTTAAATCGAATAGCAGATTGTCAACAAAATCTGTCATAATTATCTGCAAAATGGTTTTCGGTATTCAATATACTCCCTCATAAATATGATTGCGTTCTTGATCGTGCCTAATTAGAGCAAATACTTGCGAAGTAGTAGGTATCTGTTGGACTTCCATTGTCTTTATTTTTGTTGAATATCACTACGTTTCGGCTAGTAGTTATCTCTAGCTGTTTTCAAGTGAAACGAATGACATGAAGATTTTCAATGCTCGAAAAGTGAAAATTATGTCTGTCAAAATACCTTTTCTTGTAAATTTTGATTCTTTTTTCTATATAATTTTGTGTAAAAGTATGGATCTTATTATGTTCGTACTAGAATCATTTGATAAAACGTTGTGGTGCGTCCCCGGGATGAATAGCCTGAATAAGGTTGAATTTATAAGAGTATAGGCCATGTTCTGTTAAAATTCTTTGAATAAAAGATCGTGAAACTTCTAAATCGTATTCTGCTGGACAAATAGAAGCTTTGGGATATACAAAAAAAAAATAAGCCAACACATTGATTATCTTCTTCCTTCTTATATAAATATAAGCAATTTTGCTTGTTTTCTTCGTCTCTTTGCCTGGTTTCAGTCTATTGCGAGGTTATCACTCCATCCTTTACGGGATCTTCCGGTACTCCTACGTCCTATTAGTGATTTGTCCCTCGTGATCTTTACTATTCTGTGTCGGTCATGCGGTTGATGTGCTCGTTCCATTCCCTTTTTCTTTGTAATACCCAGTCATTGATGTTATCGACTTTACACACTCTTCTTATATCCTCGCTTCTACTCTGATCCATAAGTGTCCTGCCGCTATCCTGCGCACCACTCTCATCTCTGTTGTTTCCAGTATTGGTTTTGTTTTCCAGGTTTCTGGTCTGGTTTCTGCAGTGTATGTTAGTATGGGTCTTATTGCTGTTTTATAAATTCTGGATTTAACTTCGATTCCCATATGTCTATTACTTCGTATCGTACTGTTAAAACATGCGGCTGTTCTTGCTGCTTTCATGGCTTGTCCCCTCACCTCCGTTTCAACATCCCCGTATCCGGATATTTCTATTCCGAGATACTTGTACTTCATTTCCTGCTGTATAATTTTGTTGTCTACTTCTAGTTTGCATCTGAGTGGTGTTCTAGATGTAGTCATGGCTTTAGTTTTTGACGCTGATATATTCATGTTAAACTTTTTCGCTATTATGTTAAATTGGTGCAGTAGTCTTTGCAAATCATCTTCGCTTTCAGCTATTAACACTGCATCGTCGGCGTAGCACAGGATTTTGATTTCCTTGTCTCCCATTTCATACCCTTTCAATCTACGCACCTGCTTTATTAACTCGTTCATGATGATGTTAAATAGTAGGGGGCTAAGAGAGTCACCTTGTCGGATGCCATTATTTTCTTCTATTTTTTCGGTCAATTCACCGTTTATCCTAGCTTGAATCGTATTTGCCTGATATATATTTTCAATCGTTTTGATAATGTTTTGAGGCATTTGTCTGTCGTAAAGTAGCTGTGTTACATCCTCCAGCTGTACACGATCGAACGCCTTCTCTAGATCGATGAAACACATAAAGGCTGGACGATTATATTCAATTGACTTTTCAGTTGTTTGTCTTATAACAAATATGGCATCCGTGTATGACCATCCCGACCGGAATCCCTGTTGTTCGTCTACTAAGGAAGTGTATTCATTTATTTTGTTTGTAAGATTTTTTGTGGTTAGTTTTAACGAGCTGGAGAGAAGATTGATTTCTCTGTAATTAGCCGGCACTTTTTTATCGCCTTTTTTTGAATAGGAGTATTGTTGTGCTAGTCCTCCATTCATCGGGGATTCTGTGATGGTATATGATTTTATTGATGAGAATTTTCAGTTGTTATTGCATTAATTCCCGAGATATATTAACGGACATTCACCGTGAGACACTTTAAATATAGGTGTTATTAATGCCCAGGAAAGCCTCAATTTCCCCATATCTTTTAAGTAGATCTTACATTATCAAATCATGTATAGTATCGATGTTTTATTGCAAAGCAACCGATTTTAGACGATCTTCACGGTACTTGTCCGTGAGCAAGCATTATTACTGTTGTCATCTCTAAATAAGGGGGGTATTATTGAAGGGGAAATAAATACAAATGAATTCTAAAGGAACACTTGAAAACCCAGCTAAAAATTATCGGGGCCACGCATAGGAAAAAAATAAATTAACAACTAAATAATGCATAAAATTTTATCCCTGTATAGGACTTTTAAATATAAAATGATAATCTTTCAAACCTTCACACGAACATAAAGAAGATCTGCTCACATTTTTATTAAAGTCTGTTCAAAATACAACAACTTCGGGCAACCTGCTATTCAAAAATGTATTGTGCTTTGCTTAACTGGCAGTCTGAGCTACATCGGGGGCAAATATGTTAATAAATAATGAGGACGTTCTCGGAAAAAACATACAAGCCCTTAAATGTTACTAACCACCGAATAGGGGAAGGGATTAAGTTGATTGCCCACCCTAAAGGGAAGGTAAATGGAAAACGGCTTGGGTTACTTTCGGAAAGTGCCGACAGTTTAACCAATTTGAAAGCTACATTTATTTTGAATACCGTTGTTTCTGTTGAGTCATATTATTATATTCTTTTACTTTCTAATTATAGTGGACGGTGCCATTGGAAATCGAGAAATTACAGAACCCAAACTTAATAATATTGGCAATTGGTGTTTAATTCAACTTAATCAATAGTGTTGGCCAGATCTTTAGTCCAGTCATTTCGTCAAAAAAAGGGGGTTACCTGGAAAGTTTTCCGGTAGTTTTGGAAATTGGTAATTTTATAGATTTCGATGTGCTCTTTCCGAATTTCGACTCTGCCACCTCGTATCTCAGTGCTCAGTAAGTACCATAAAATATTCGTAGTTGATCTAAAAACGTTAGACTGAAAACATGCTACCGAAAAACAAAATAACAATATTAATATTACATTGCAATAACCACTTATAGCGACGCGGCTTAAAAACATCACTTGTTGTAGCAATAAAGTTAAAATTTATACGTTTTAATTATTCTGTAGCAATTTAGCAATATAATATTAATATATTTTTTTTTGGTAAGAAATTTGGACCCCAACATGGAGCTCAGGCATGGAAATTCAGTCGTTAGACAGGAAGATAAGGTTTTATATTAACGAAAATTTTGTGTAGCACATATCTGTTCTTCTCTTAGTATCATTTTGGAATGGTAATTTTCACTATATGGCCCATACCGAGACCTTGAAATAGGTTGTCACAGAATGAGAAGCAACATAGAGCTTGCGCAAATATATCAAAGCCCTGACATCATTTAAGAAATAAAGTCCAGAAGACTACGATGGGCAGGTTATATACAGTCAAAACAATCGACTAATAAAACGGGTATGGGAGGAAGCAACACAAGGAAAAAGACCACTGGGAAGACCTGGGCTTAGATGGAGAGATAATATCCACAAGGATCTAGCTATCCTTGAAGATGACCAGCAAGAATGGAGGGAGCTGGCACAAGACCATTCCAGGTGGAGGCAGATAGTCGAGGTAGCCAAGACCCCCTGGGTTGTAGTGCTATGGAGTCAGTCAGTCAGTTAATTTTCACTAGGGTTTACTTTAAACAAATACAGTTTAACTTTGTTTATCCCCAAAATATGGCAAATGATGCCTTAAAGCACTAATTTATGTTATTAGCTGTTACCTGGGATAAAAATAATACTGTCTTCTTGAAAAAATCAGCAAAAAATTGTTTACTGAGCTTTTGCTAGCTATCTCAACCAAGGCTTGATCCCGCCTCTCTACTGAAGCTTCTAGAAACCACCAGAAAGTAAAAAACCAAAATAGAGAAAACAAAAGATTAACTACATATTTGATGAAAGTATTAAATAGTGAAATATTTGATACATTTCTATGTTTCTGAGTTGGCACACTTGATATTCTTACAATACCAATTTTTGATATTTAACAGGTCAATAAATTTTCAGATTTGTATTTAATAATTATAAAAAGATTATTCGATGAAAATAAGTGATTGGGGTATGATCAGTATTAGTTTTATTAGTATAAATATTTATAGTTTGGTTTGTAAGAGAATAAAACTGAAACAAAAGTGACTCTATTTCTCGGCTAGAAATACTTGCTATTTTTCACATTTAGGAGCTACTTGTTTAAGAGAATCTTAGTTTCCAGGTAGAAGCGGGATTTTCTAATTATTAATAATAAATACTTCTGAATTTAAGTAAGTTTTTTTTGTCCCAATGTGTTTCCTCCAAGTTACATGCCTTTCGAGATGAATCTTTTTTATCGTTTATGAAAAATGGTTTACAGGTTACTTTGCACATTGTGCAGATGATATATGCAGATATAGCTTCACTTATATTGATGACTATGTTATTGACAAACCTTGTGAAAGTATAGGGCGTCATTGGGAGGACTATAATCTAAATTAAAACAAAATCTGATGGATTTGAATTTAAAACCCTCAGGCAATAAAATAACGTGTTTAAAATGACGATTACACGAACGTGTTTTACCGAAAACCAATTTTTATTTGTTGTACAACAAAAAATGTTGGGAGACAAACAACTGTATGTTGTATGAACCCTAATAAAGCAAATATTTCATTTATATTAAAACTTTCGGAATAGAGATTGGGTTTACATAAATATTTTATTGACAACAATCATTTATCAAGGGTTAACAGTCAGAATGCACTGCATCGATAAAATCTGATATTCTTTTAAATTTATTAGGATTTGGTGTATCATTTAATAACGCTAAAAGTATATTAAATGAAAAATCATAAAAGGAATACCGGCATTTGTAGTGTGAATGAAAGTGCAAAATTAAGAAGTTTGAAAATAGTCTGATTTTATCGTTTTTAGTGGGGTTTTTATTCATTGTTCAGATCAGATTTAGTATTCAATATGAAACTATCGAATTAATTCGGTAATATAAGGTAATAAATATGCATTTCACGTTTGTTTATCTCAAAATTAGATAGATAAAGCGTTATTAGTTGATACTAATAAGTATACTCTTAGGTACTCCTTAGTACATCAGTTCTTCACTATAGTCAGAGCCTCTTGCATGAGCTCTCATAATATATTGCCATGTTTCGCCACAATGAGTATGGTTATATCATCAGCATACCCTTGTATATAATAGCCTAGGCCGTTGAGATTTACCAGAAGCTCGTTGATCACAAGAACCCACAAAAGTGGGGATAATATCCCTTCCTGCGGCAGCCTTTAGGTATCGACACATCCATGGTTTCCTCCAACAGTTTAAATTAGACTCCTCTGCCTTGAAGCATGTTATATATCCACCTGCACAGAGTGTCTTGAATGTCTTATGGTAGACTTTATCATGGAGGGAAGGAATCAATATCAAGGAAAGTTATCAGTGTTATTTTGTTGTTATCCGTGGCAGACTATATTCTCCTTATTAGGTAATGTAAAGCTGATTCACATGATTTTCCTGATTGTTAGACATGCTGGTTGGGGTATAGTGGCCTGTTTTTAAGAGGTTTCCCGTATATGCCTTTCAACCAGTTTCTCTGTCAGCTTAAGCAGAAGAGATGACAGATTAATTGGCCTAAACGACTTCGCCTGACAGTAGTCTCTCCTTTTTGGTATGTAAATAATTCTGGACCTTTTCCTGGCCGAAGGCAAGTGACCTGTGATTATACTTCAGGCGTATTAAAAAAATGAATAAGACGTATTTAGGGCTAACTCCTCGATTCTCGGAAAAAGAAAAAATGTTAAAAGACTCAACAATTTGCCTCGCACTGGACATATAAAAAGAAGACAACACATTCTAAGAAAAAGGATTACGGATTTTGGAACATGGAATGTACAGGGATTTGGTCGAAAAATAAATGAAGTGATGTACAAATTGAATAGACTCAACATGAATATAGAATAACAATTTTAGGTGTATATGCTATAAACGATGATGCCTTAATCAATGTGAAAGATAATTTTTTTTGAGAATTTACACACGGAAATTAATGAAATCGGGAGTACGCGACAAATTAGAATATTAGGAGACTTAAATAGCAAAAAGGGAACAAATCACAGTAACAAAGTGGTTGGACAATGCTGAGAACCAAATAGAAACGATAACGGTGATAGGCTGATAGTGTTATGTGAACAAAATGAACTAAAAATCATAAATGGGTATTATCAAAACTGCGATGTACACAAGTACACATGGAAACAAAATACGAGAAGGTGAAAATCTATCAAAGACTACCCAATAGTTAGACAAGAAACAAGACTGAATGTGCCAGATATACGAGTATATATGGTATATAGAGGAACTATCTGCGGAGGCGACCACCACCTGCTAAAAGTCAAAATTACATTTGCACCTAATAGAGAAAAAAAAATAAAGATAAAATGGCGGAGGAAAGGTATAACTTGAACACCCCCACAAACAAACTATAAGAAACATGTACGACAATCCTACAGCTAAGATCAAAATTGGAAGCTGTACCTCAGAGGGTTTTAATATCACCAAGGGTCTCAAACAGGAATGTTGTCTTTCCCCTACATTATTTAAGATACATCTCGAACAGACGCTAACGAGCTGGGACAAAAAATGCAAAAATATAGGCATACCGGTTAACAACAATAATATATATACATTGTACTCATAGCGCAAGATCACGAAGATATGGAATATATGACGAGGAAATTAATCGAAGAATACAGGCAATGGGGATTGGACATAAACTTAGGAAAAACGGAATATACGTGTATTGGTGGCGAACAATCAAGTAATTAAATACTGCGACAAGTACAAATATCTAGGGCTAACTATCACAAAAGACGGAGGTATAGACAGGGGAATAAAAGAAAGGAACAATCAAGGAAGAAAATCCATCACATTCCTCAACAGTGTACTGTGGGATCAAACAGTTTCCAACACAAATAAACACCGAATATACAACACGATTGTCAGAAGCATATATACTTATAGCTGCGAAGTATGGACGCTAAAAGAGCCAACCAAAAAGAAACTAAAAGCTACAGGGATGGACTTCTAGAGACGCTCAGCCGGAAGATCCAGGTTGGAAAGAATTACCAAATACAGAATCAGACAAATTATGAACGTGCAGCATTCAATCGTAGACGAAATTGGATCTCAGCAGTTGGGGTGGTATGAACCCGTACAGCGAATGTCAGAGGAGAAATTGCTGAAATAGATCTCAGAGTGGGCACCCCATAGAAGACGGAAACGAGGAAGACCACGTCTTAGTTGGAGAGAAGGTTTCGGCAGAGAGATGAGGGATAGAGAACTGGAAAAGAATCTCTGGACAGATCGAGATAGATGGCGATTGGGTACCGAAAGACGTCGGACGTTATAAACCGATATATATATATATATATATATATATATATATATATATATATATATATATAAAATAAAAATTAGAATTATAATTAGTTTGAGATTTATTCGTGGCAAGGGTTTACAACTTTGTAAGTAATACAACTATAAGGCCAATAATATAACTAATATAACACAGCGAGGGAGCCGGCATCGCAAACATATGAAGGCATGCAAGTCGATGCGTGCACATTTCAAATCTATAAAAAGTAGGGATCTAGAAATTAGTTTTGTTATTTATTGTGTTCTTTGTCAATAATTCTTATGTGTGAGTGATATAAGTTATCAGTTATAATAGATAATATAAAGGTAAACAGTTGATAAGTAAATCTGCAACCATGGAAAAATTTGAGTTTCTTCATGTCTAAATCTAAGAAGAAACGCCAAGAGTACAGTATTCAGTACCTGAACGGGATTTATGTATTGTTCTATAAACAACTCATTACCTACGTTTTTAATTTGCCAAAAACTTTCTTCAAATGAAGCCATGAAGCCTTCTAGGCTACAAAAGCATTTGATTAAGTTTTTTTTTTAATTTTATTTTATTGTATTTTTATTTCAATTGTACATTTGCGCAAAATTTAAATTCATATCAATCAAACAACCAGATGGGTGAAAAATCAATGACAAGATTTGACCCATTGTTTATAGCTAGACAGGGGAAAAATTAAAATAATTTTAATATGGAAGTAACTGATAGAAATATATATTTATGCTACATTAATTTGAATTCATATGAAATTTCAAAAATTGTCACCAACATAAATAATTTACCAAAAAAAAAAAAAAACGAAACCAATCAACATAGAGACTAATATAATAAAAGTTGAATCTCTACTTTCTTAAAATCCTCATCCAAAAATACCTTTTAATAACATTACATTTTTACGAATAAATCAAATTAACCTTTAATGGACATACCCTTCGCTAAATCCCTTTTAAAATATAAAAAAACTCGGCAGCGAACCTTTAAAAATGTTTTATGCTTCGGTGAAGTTCGAGTTCAAGCCAGGTTTTTTAATAATTTATGAAAAAATTTCCCAAAAAATATTAACTCTAAATGTTACTTAGTACTTAGAAATGCGAAAGGTTTGAATTGTTAGATTACTTCAAAGGGGAAAACGAAAAAGGTTCATGCTATTTTCAGAGACTATCGAGAATTTATCCACTTTGAAAACGTTCATTTTAAAAAGCCCGTTTTCAGGTTAGAAGAGAGGACAGATAGAGAGTGCATTTTATTCGTAAATTGGTGATAAATGAACGTAAGATTTTGCAGTTATTTTGAGCATAGTATTAAAAGTACTAAATTAAAATTTTAGGTAATCCTTTACCTGATTTGTGTGACCCAGTTTAAATTTTTTTGCCACTGTATATTAATTTTTTTTTAACCACAACTTCTAATTTGCAAAAAAATTGCACTTCATACAGTGTGCTCGTAAAATGAGGAATACATTCATGTTCACGAAATCTAAAGAAATTTTGAGATAATCCACAAATACGTACACATTTATTTTTCCTTCTCCTGTCAAGCTATACATGTTCGAGATATGACATCATAGATAATTTTTTCTAATTGAAAGCCCTGTATACACTTTAGTTTTAATACCGATTAATGTCCAGCTACAGTCAGGGGCGAATCCGGCCTTTTTTTTTTTTTGGGGGGGGGGGCGGTGATATCACAAAAGTACAGTATGGCAATCGAAAGCAAGTTGTCGACGGGAGGGAGATACGCCAGCAACATTCCCATTTCTAGTGTAAAAGTCAGAGTCGGGTCTATTTTTATGAATTTGAAACTCTGGAGGGTGATCGCAAGAAAAAACAAGTTGTCGACAGGGGGGGGGGGTGGAAGCCAGTCGCATACACATTCCTGGTACAAGAGCCAGAATTGGGTCTATTTTCCTGAACACAAAGCTCTTTGGGGGGGGTCCACCGCATGAAAAAACAAGTTGTTGATGGGGGGGGGGGAGCCAGCAGCATACACATTCCTAGTATAAGAGCCAGAATCGGGTCTATTTTCCTAAACTCAAAGCTCTTAGGGGGGGGGGGGGCGATCGCAAGAAAAAACAAGTTGTCGACGAGGGGGTGGAAGCCAATAGCATACACATTCCTAGTGTAAGAGGCACAATCGGATGATTTTCCTAAACTCTAAGCTCTGGGGGGGGAGGGTGATCGCCCCCACAGCCTCCTACCCTTGGATCTGCGTCTCGTTACACTAAATATCTTAAACAAATACGATTTGACATGTGAGCAAGATTTCTTAAAAACTATTTGACTCCGTACGCTGTAAAAAAAATTCACATTACTTTTAAAGTAATGTACTGGAAGCTAATTTCATAAACACTTTATTGAAATTTAAGGAAAAATTCAATTAAATTTAATATACAAAGCTTTAATTTTAAAGTACATGTCCGCTATTCACAATTTAAGGTACAAAATAATTAAATTTAGTTTTACAAGGTAACAATGTCCCATCAAGAATCCTACCACAATTTGCAGCCGTAGTAAGCCATCCAGTTATATGTTTCTTAGTAAACCTCATTCCAGGAGCTCCTCTATACGCTTCAATAAATATGCATTCCAGAAACAATTTTAATTCCCTTTTACCAACGGCAATTGGGACAAATAAAAATGGTTGGGGTCCATATGGTTCAGTTGCGGACCCCAACGTTGCCAGATTGCACGCTTCCTCATTCCAGCGTAAACCCTAGTGATTCGGGACCCACACTAGTTTGATTGTACAACTGTTCCTTGTCAGATTGTTCAGTACATCCTTGCTCACAGACACCAGTCGTGAAGTTACGACACTCGACTTCAGTGCCATTATCGCAGCGTTACTCTCTGAACATATGTATTACCGTATTCCTCTCATAAAGATGGCCACGCTGCAGAATAGCACAAATTTCTGTTGTAAAGATGATTGCACGTTGTCCGAGAGAGTAGAATTATCTGACTAACGTGCTCCTGCCTAACACAAAAATGTTACGATATACAATTTTTTTCATCAAACAAATTTGAGTATATACATGTAATATTTTTTTGATCTACCCTGTATAATATTTCCTCTTCTAAAAAAAGAATTTAAAAAAAATAATTTTAATGAGTCTGAGCGAGTTTTCATCAAGTAAGCTGCTCCGCTTCTTTATCATAACCCTGTATATTAGTAACTTATAATCCGAAATCTTTGCCCAAAAATAGCCTTTAATATAGCTGTACGTCTTGAAATAACATCAAATTCTATAAACTCAACTTAATGGAAAAATCTTCGGCCAAATCCCTTCTAGAATATAAGGGCCGGTCGTGGACCTTTCAAAAGTATTTTTCGCTCCGGTGAAGTTTGAGTTTAGATGGGGGCGGCGGATTTGTTAATAATTTATAAAGAAATTCCACAAAAATTAACCCTTGAATGTTACTGACCACTGAACAAGGAAGAAGGATCGGGCCTATTCTAAAGTTAAAACAAAAGGGTAAATTGTTGTTGTTTTGTAGGAACTTTTCAGATAAAACATGTTTTTTTTTTAAATAAATTTAATTTTTACATGACAAAAAGATTTGACACTTTAATGTCTGTGTATACTGAGATAAAACAGCTTTTACTGCAGTTTACTTGGAAAAATTACTACTTCAAAATTTAGGGAATAATTTGTTTGACATCATTTTTAAGAAACTCATTAGCCCTGCGAGATAAAGATATATTAAGCACCAATATGATGTCCTTAACCATATCAGACAAACGAAATCACATGAGGTGATCACAAGCTAGAATGATACAACCTGAACAACACTGGATAAAAAGAAAACTTAAGAGTTTTCTGTAATTTATCAAAACCGATATGTTTTAACAACTTCAAATAAAATAATCTTGTTACATTTAGATTTCGTTTTAAACTTGTAACTAAATAAAGTAATTTAAATATTTTGGGGCTTACCTTATCAAATACTATTTACTGATAACCAATGTTATTTTATAAAAGTTATACGGTTTTGAAAGCGTGGAATATCTTGTAAGTACTGTTGTTGTAAGAAGAAAACCTTTTCATGGGTACCAGGCAAGTGTGATCGTACTATGGGTTTCCTGTAATGTATATTTCTATGATTCAAGGTCATATTCTTAATGTTTGCTCCCCTTAAAGACTAAAAAATCTAAAATGTAAACATAAACAAACAGCTGTCAAGAAGATGGGTTAAGATTTTAATCTCAACAATATATCTTTTTCCATCTCTCCTGGTGCCTGTTTTTAATATATTATTGGTATATTGTAGTTCCCGAGGCAATATTCATTCCGTTTTTTTAAAGGAAAATGAAGATTATTCTCCGGTTTCGTCCTGACATTTTTAACCTCAAGCCTGAAAGACATTTTTCGGTTTTAGTCTTTAAGTGTTGCTTTAATGTCATGTAGCATTTGACGTTACTATTAAATATTGCTTTTCTGGAGAATTTCCGTGGGATGAATGAATGTAATAGAGTGTTAGGCAAAAGAATATTCAGCATTCTTCACTGTTTATCGTTCTGCACTATTTGTTGGGTCAAGAAGTGCATAAATTGATTAGTTGTTGATTTATATCGTGTATAATTGGTTGTATATCGTTAATGTCAGTCCCAACCGTTATTTTGTCAGGAATGTGCGACATCCAGTCGTTTTTGTATGCATTTTACTTTAATTTGGTTTTTGACAAAAATCCTTCTTTCTCTAAAGAGACCATTGTGAGCCATCAAGACACTTTTGGAGATTTTAACTCTATCTGAAAAGAAGCACGTTTTCTGCGGAATAATCAAAAACTTTTATACATTAAATAATTTGTTTTTTTTTTGTGGTAATTACTGATATTTTTAAATTGTTATAAGTCAGCAGTGTATCATATATCGGGTACTTAATTAGTATGCCTTAATATTCAATGAAAAAGAATAAGAATACTAATTGAGAACTGCACCGAATATAACGTACCGCTCCATATGGCTTTTGTAGATTTCCAGAAGGCATTCGACTTCGTCGAAATATGGGCAGTATTACAATCCTTAGAAAACGCAAGAATCGATTCAAGATACATAAACATCATAAAGAACATATACGAAAATGCAACCATTCAAATAAAAATAGACTACAAGATGAAAACGAACCTATAAAACTATAAAGGGGAGTGAGACAAGATGACGCTATCTCGCCAAAACTGTTCACCCTAGTCCTAGAGGACATTTTTAAGGAACTTAAATGGGACATCAAAGGTGTAAACATCGACGGAATATACTTGAACCATCTCAGATTTGCTGATGACATAATCTTAATTGCAAGTAATCTCTAAGAATTGAACGAAATGCTACAACAGCTAAATGACGTATCCGCATCTGTAGGCCTTAAAGTGAACTACAACAAAACAAAAATAATGAGCCACGAACAGGCAAACATAACAATACAGAACCAGAGGATAGAAAACGTCGAACACTATGTATACTTGGGTCATGACATCAGACTAGGGAAATCAAACCAGGATGCTGAAATAAAAAGAAGAACACAGCTGACATGGGCCGCTTTCTGTAAACTTGCATACATCCTGAAAAGTAATTCACATGCATATTACCGGTGTGTACGTATGGATTAGAGACCATGTCCCTCACCAAAAAGTTCTCTAAATAATTAGAAACAGTCCAAAGAGCGATGGAAAGATACATGCTTGGAATATCATTAAGAGACAGGATTAGAAACACCGAGATAAGACACAGAACGAAAGTCAAAGACATCGTGAAGGAGGTTGCAAAGTTGAAGTGGCGATGGGTTGGTTACATAGCCCGATATGAGGACAACAGATGGACACAAAGAATCCTGGAATGGAGACCGAGGGAGACAACAAGAAGTACGGGAAGACCTCAAAAAAGATGGGTAGACGACATAAGGATAGTGGCGGGCAAACATGCCTGAGATTGGCGAAGAATAGAGAAAGATGGAAACAATTGAGTAGATGGACAGAGATTGACAAAGAGAGAGAGAGAGAGAGAGAGAGAATATTCAATAAATAGTACAGTATATTTTTGGAGAGAAATTTGATTGCAATTTTACAATGATTTTGGAATAGTTAAATAACTATTTTTGTGGGAACTGTGGTACTTGAATGTTTATTATTTTATTTCTGAGTAGAATTTCTATTATTGTCATTTTAGTAGAGACTACTTACGACGGATTGCTTTATTTTTTTTTTTAAATAATTATTATTATTTATCTAAAATATATCTAAACTTAAATTAAGATCAGGAAAGTCAACTGTCAATATATTTTATTATACAGAATTTAGAGTTTTCTTGATATATTTTGTAAACCATCGATGATCTATTGTGAAAGGGATCGATAAAATTTCAAGTTTGTTTAGTTATTTATTTTTATTTATTCTCTTGTTTTCTCAATGCTAATAATTAAGGCATTATAAAGATTTGTTATTTGAGTTTTTAACTACCTCTTAGACACAAATAATAATCGGACTTTAATCACTGAACCCATGTTAGCTCTTAACTATAGATTGCACAGTATATGAAGGAAACCATAAACTATGAAAATAGTCCAAGAATCTTCTGCAACTTACTTAGTGAAATCTAAAAAAGAATACCTTGTTGGAAAAAATTAATAAAATTTTCATTGATTTACGTGATATACAAAGTAACAATTTTTATTTGAATTTTGAGGGAAATATACAATAAAGAAATGGCAAAATATAGTAAATTCATAAAAGATAAAATATTTATACTAAATTTCGGTTTTACAATATCTCAATTTTCAATCTATATCTTCTGATGTATTTATTTAAATTGCGAAATCGGTAGCAAAAATATACCTATTATTACTGCAAAAAATATTTGATTTAATTCAGATTGCTTTATTAATTACAGAAAAAGATGCTTTTTTATATATTTTGCAAAATCGTTGAGCAAGACCCGTAATTCAATCAAACTTTAAACAACAAATTCTTTTCAAACTTGCGTTGACTTAATTATACGAAAAAAGAAAATTTCCTGAAAATCTAAAAATTTATTTACAGCGAGTTTTCTTCGAGGTCGGGCTGCTGTGGAAGTAATTTAAAGTTTACGTCCAAGCGAAGAATAGGAAATAAGCTTCCGTTGAATATATTTTAATATTTTCTGGAAATACGGAAAATCTTAATAGTTTAGTAATACCAGAATGTTCAAAAATAGAAGGCAAACGACGTTCTTTTATGAATGTGAATTTACGAACTATTATTAAAAAATAAAAGTTGACATCCTGTATAACGTGAAGGCGTTTACAATAACTTAAGGCTTATTAGCATACCTTAGATACTGTAATAATAGTACTTAATTTAAAAAACGTTATGAGAAATATGGAATCATTAAAATTAAGAGTTAGTGAGCTGGTAGGAATTGTTAAATTATTATGCTAGAAGTTAAAAATAGGGAAACGCCAAACTTGAACAAAAAAATGGGAAGTAACCTTTGATTTAACAAATCTTGAAAGCAACACTAAAATAATTTACATTATTATTCTACATTCGATTACATGTGATAATATAATTTTAATATCATCATTATCACACAGCCTGTAGCGTCCACTGCTGAACATAGGCCTCCCTCAATCGTTTCCAATGTTCCCGATCTTGTACTGATTGAATCCAGTTTGTTGCGATTCTCTTGATATCATCAGTCCACCGTGTTGGAGGTCTGCCTCTACTTCTAAATGCCTGGAACCTAGGACGCCACTCTATAATGCGTTTAGTCCACCTAGCGTCTTCCATTCTCGTCACATGTCCGGCCCAGTTCCATTTCATATGTATTATACTTTCTATAGCATCCTTGATCCCTGTTCTAGTTCCAATAATTACATTTGGAACTTTATCTCTCAGTGTTATTCCCAACATCGACCTCTCCATGGCTCGCTGAGTCACCCTAATTTTTTCGCAGCTTTTCTTAGTGAGTGTTAAAGTTTCTGCACCGTACGTGAGCTCAAGGAGCACACACTGTTCATAAACCTTTCTTTTCAAGCAAATCGGTATATTGCTTTTAAATACGTCCTTTCTCAGCTTGCCGAACGCCGCTCATGCTAGTGTTATGCGTTTTTGAATTTCGCAGGTCTGGTTTTCTCGGTTTATTTTCAGATCATGGCCCAAATTTTTATAAGATGTTACATACTCGATTTCAGATTCGTTTAGGGATATGTTGCTACTTGGAACTAAGTTTGTCCTACATTGAGTTTTTGCACGGTTAATCTTTAGACCTACCACATCTGACGCTGCATCTAGTGTCCTTAGTAACTCTTGGGCTTCTTCAAGGTGGTCAGAAATTAACACGATATTGTCAGCAAAGCGTAGGTGGTTTAATCGTTCACAATCTATATTGACTCCCATGTTCCCCCAACCTATTTTTTTTAAACATGTATTCTAGCAGCATTGTAAATAGTTTTGGTGAGATGTTATCACCTTATCGTACGCCACGTTCCATTCTAAATGTAGATGTTATTTTGGAATGGACTTTCACACTTGCTGTTGCGCTATTATATATGTTCTTAATTAAAGCTGCATATCTGTGATCGACTCTACAATCAGCTAGTGCAGCAAATATTTTGTTTTGGTCCGCTGAATCGAACTCTTTCTCATAGTCCACAGACATTAAGACCAGTGGTTTGTTGTACTCCACTGTTTTTTCTATGAGCGTTTTCATAACTAGCAAGTGGTTGTTTGTACCATAACTGGATCTGAAACCTGCTTGTTCTCTAGGTTGGTAGAAATCTAATTTGGGAGTCAATCGTCTTGTTATTATTTTTATAAATAGTTTGTACATGTGGGAGAGGAGACTGATTGAACATTAGTTTTTTAGGTTTTTAATATACTGAATGAATATTAATGATCCTTATATTAAAAATATATACAAGTACAGTAATATGACTTCAGATACTGCATTAAAATTTCTTGTGCACATACAACAAATTTAACGTGCATAACATGTGATTTCGGGAGATGGCGCAACTTGTATTGAACTTTCTGTTTAGTATTATATAAGTTGCTTCAAGGACTCAATTTTCTTATGATGAGGTGTACATGTCTGCCCCATACTGACGTCTGCAGATGGCGGTTCACTGCCTATGGGAAAAATTTCTGCAAAGCATTCCTGTCTCTAACAAGCATTTCCTATTGAAAATTAATTCATATGTACAATAATATAGAATTTTTTTGAACTCATATTAATGTTGGTGTATTGAATATGTTATAGCATATCTAAAATTCAATTAACACTGGCTTATATTTAATGTACATAGTCACCGCAAGAAGTAATCACCAAATTTTAATTTTATGTATGATTATATTAGATTTAATGTAATAAATTAATTTATAAATTATCAAATTCAATGCATTACATTAAATGCAATAAACGTTTGAAAAATTGACTTCGAGCACATTTACATTAAATTTAATACATTTCCTTTTTACAGTGTACAACAGCTTAATGTGGATATAATCACTGCTAATACATCTCACACGGAGGGATCCGTAAAAGTCATTAAACATATATATATATATATATATATATATATATATATATATATATATATATATATATATATATATATATATATATATAAAGGGGGGAATATTCCAAACTAGGGATGCAGTCTGTTTAAATTTGTAGGCCTTGATAAGGAAAGAAACCCTTTTTTGATTCTGTCAAGCTTTCAAGAATTTATTTATCTCTTCTACAGGACATCTCTACAATTATTAATTAAACTATATTTTGAGACCTATTTAAATAGGATTGTAAAAATTTGTTGAAATTCTAGAAAACTCGAAAACAGCCAAACATTCTACTTGACTATTCCACCATTTTGTAGTGACACATGTCATGTGTTAACCGAGAAGTGTCGTGGGTGGTATAAGTAGTGGGGAAAAATACGGATCCGTAAACAGCGGCGTAGTTAAGCATGAGATTTAGCAAGAATATATATATATATATATATATATATATATATATATATATATATATATATATATATATATATATATGTATATATATTTAATTTTGAAAATTTGAATGGATCTCCGTATTCAGCGATCTTTCAGACACAAATTTGGGTTCTTCAAGAGTTTTAGTTCGCTATATTGAATCCGCCATGTCGAAAATGCTGGTTTTAGGGAAAAAGATATATAGTTTGGGGATAAAAATTAAACGTTTAGTTTAAAATATTACGAACAACAAATTCTGATTCGTAGTCAGAATATCGCAAAAATATAATCTGATTTACGGTTCGGAAATTTGTCGACCTGTGTTATCAGTAACAAGGCTTATAATTATGACACAAAAATTGAAAATAACTAGCCGAAAAGATTTATGTTTGGTCCTCTCAATAGAAACAAAACAGCATTACGAAAGTACTAACACAAGTTAAAATGTACTCTTTCAATTAAATTCAAATTCAGTTTAAAATATCCAGTAAACTCTCTGTTATCGAATCTATAAATTTATATAGAGTTTCAAATTTGACACTATAGTTCCAAACTATATTCAGATATTTAGTTTATCTAAAATATTGACAAATCGAATCCCAGCACTAACTTTTAGGGTAAAATGAATTGAAATCTGGTTTGGTAAGAGTTCTAAATTTGTTTATTTCCCGTTTAACAGGAAGTCTAAAATATTGACTTAGTCTTATACTACAATTAATTTTTAAGAGCAATATCGATTAGTATAGCTCGGCTGGAAATTTTATCGGTTAGTATAATGTCTGGTTTATTATGATCAACTGTCTGATCCGTTAAACCCGTTCGGTCCCAATAAAACTTGAACTTGTTGTTTTCAAGAATACGCTCTAAATGGTACATCGTACATTATAACTGTATTATATTAGGTAAGAAGTCTAATCGGGCTTTGTATAAAGTTAAGTGAAAATAATTTACAGGAAAAAAATATTCAAATTTTTTGTAGTTGTGTTCATATGTAAGGCAGTTTCGTTGTAACGGGCCGTAGCTGGGAGGCAAATTAACAAGTTCATGCTATTTTTAAAATTTTTATGCTGGTGTTGTGTTATTTCTTCAACTTGAACTGACAGGGCAGTTATTATTTATTTATCAATATTATATGTCGCGTCTAGAAAAGTATTTTGAACAACCCTCATTTTAATTAGAATTTCTGTAAGGCATTTGCAAAGAATAAAATAATTATTGTATTGAGTTTGCCGATACTTGGTGGAACTCTATATCATAAAAGATAACGTAGTAAAACTAGATTTTCACTTAAAATTCCACTTTAATTGACACTTGAATAACATTCAAGATGTTTCGCTACACGGTAGCTTTATCAAGAATGAATACAATTTCTTTTGTTTAGGTAAGGTAAACCATTTTTGGATTTTCCAATAATAAACAGGTAATTGAAATAGGTCATTAAAATGGGTTCAATAAAGGAGAATTGTTCATATCTAATTGACAATTTAATAAAGTATCAGTGTTTTTAAATTTATTTATTTCTAGGGATTCCAATAAATTTAATTTAGTGCCTTTATTTTCTGTATGTAAAATTTGAAAATTTTGATCAAAATTATGATTAGATTCTCTTAAGTGGTTTGAATAATGAGAATCTGTTTTTTCTTTAATAAAACTACTAAAGTGTTCCTTAATTCTTGTTGAAAAACTTCTGCCTGACTGTTCTGTATAAATCTTAGGGCAATCTTTACATTTTATTTTATACTAGCGACCCGCCCCGGCTTCGCACGGGTGCAATGCTGATACTAAATACACTACAGAAAAACTGTGACTATTTATTTTATTTTTACAACAATTATTACATCGGCCTCCGACGCGCTATTTATAGGCACGCTGCCGCCGCCTCGGTCGGCCAGTACCGCCGCAAGCGCTACTTCCCGCAATTTTAAATCTGTAATATCTTCGAAAATATTCATTTAAATCTTGTGCTGTAAAGGACCATATAGATCTATATTAAATCAACAATGTATTTAAGCTATTTAATTGGATAAGGATTAATGCTGTATTGGTTAAAATCGCTTCAAAATTTGCCATTATTTGTCGTAAAAAGTAAATGACAAAAAAATGTTATTGTGGGATATCCATGAGAGATAGACATATACCATCGCGGAGTTTTCTGTAGACCTTTTCAATGTGTACAAATAATTAGTACATTATTTTGATAAATCTCGTAGGGTTCAGCCTGCGTTTGCAATGTAAGCGGAAAAAAATATGATAATTAACGACATCACATTAGAAACCTCAAAAATAACAGTATTTCTCCACTATTTAATGGATGTTATTATACATATAAACCTTCCTCTTGAATCACTCTATCTATTGAAAAAAACCGCATCAAAATCCGGTGCGTAGTTTTAAAGATTTAAGCATACAAAGGGACATAGGGACAGAGAAAGCGACTTTGTTTTATACTATGTAGTGATACATCCGATTTATTTTCTTTTTTTGTTTTTGTTTTGTTATTTTTTATAATATTACCAGTTGAATTATTGGTTTTAAATGCCACATTAATATTGAACTTTTTTAGAAATTGCTTGCTTGACCAAAATATGTAATCGTAAAAAATTTTTTTGTATTATTTTTCATTACGGGAAATACCAGATTTAGCGCTTTCATGTATAATTTTTTATTTAGAATTTTGTTTATTATTTGTAGGGTGTATCCATTGTCAACAGCAATTTATTTAATAATGTTTAGTTCTTTTTCAAAATTTACTTTGTTTAAAGGAACTGTAATAAGTCTATGTAACATACTATGGAACGTTGACATTTTATGTTGTGTTGGGTGACAAGAAGAATTGTGTATGGTTGTATCTGTATGCGTGGGTTTATGAAAGATTGAGAAGACATGTAAATTATTTTCCCGTGATATTGTTAAATCTAGAAAGTTTATTTTGTTATCTATTTCTTGGGGTGAATGCCAGTAAAGAAATTTCTCAAAAATAGTGTGTTTGCTTATGAGATCTTCTAAATAATCCTGAATATTTCAGCTAGTAAGGGACTAAGAGGATTACCCATTATCAAGCCTTCTTCACTAGAATATACGATAGTGTCCCTATCCAAGAGACAATTTTGTTAGTTGAAAAACTTCTCCCACTAAAAAATATTAATAATTAAAAACAAGAAATATTAAAATCATTAAAAACATGTCTGGAACAAAATTACTTTGAATTTAATGGAACTGTTTACATGAAAGCGGCAAATCTGGTATTTCCCGTAATGAAAAATAATACAAAAAAATTTTTTACGATTACATATTTTGGTCAAGCAAGTAATTGCATCGCAAAATTTCTAAAAAAGTTTAATATTAATGTGGCTTTTAAAACTAATAATTCAATTGGTAATATTATTAAAAATAACAAAATAAAAACAAAAAAAGAAAATAAATCGGGTTTATATAAAATAAAATGTAAAGATTGCCTTAAGTTTTATATAGGACAGTCAGGCAGAAGTTTTTCAACAAGAATTGAGGAACACTTTAGTAGTTTTATTAAAGAAACAACATATTCTCATTATTCAAACCACTTAAGAGAATCTAATCATAATTTTGATCAAAATTTTCAAATTTTACATACAGAAAATAAAGGCACTAAATTAAATTTATTGGAATCCCTAGAAATAAATAAATTTAAAAACACTGATACTTTATTAAATTGTCAATTAAACCTGAATAATTCTTCTTTATTGACCTTATTTTAATGACCTATTTCAATTACCTGTTTATTATGGGAAAATCCAAAAATTGTTTACCTTACCTAGACATAAGAAATTGTATTTATTCTTGATAAAGCTACCGTGTAGCGATACATGTTGAATGTTATTCAAGTTTCAATTAAAGTGGAATTTTAAGTGAAAATCTAGTTTTACTACGTTATCTTTTATAATATATTAATTATTATAAAAAATCATCTTCTTGATTAAAAATTAACTTAGCTTGTAGCATCATATTAGTATTAAAATAGTATGTTAGAATGCAAATTGTTTAATTCCATGTCAATTGGTCAGAAAGGATTTTTTTCGTTTTTACAACAAAGGAAAGAATTTTCTTCGCCGCTCATTATCTAGAACAGTTCTTTTCATGGCACCTATTTAAGGAGGATTTTCTCCTCCGTACAACTTTTAAAAAGAATTTCTTCGCATCTCGTAAGCGGTGTGATTTTCTACACCGCTTTTTGTCTCAAAATATTTTTTTTGCCGCACCTATTCTGAAGGGATTGTATTAATCGCAACTTTAATCGTAATATTTTTCGTAGCCACCATCGATATCTAGGTCATCCAATCAACTACAACAATGTTAATAAATCGAGAATATTTGAAATAAATACAAAAGAGTTTAAATTACCTTTCAGTTAATTAAAATAATACATTAAAATTAAAGACAGAGAAAAAGGATAAAGTTAAATTATATGAAAAATAAAAATGTCCAGAAGCCATTATTCTGTCGATCGCAGAAAAAGTTGCCATTTCCCTTTAATAATTCATTGTTTTCAAGGGACCAATATATTTATTCTCTGTTGAAATAGAAGGAATTCTACCGCAAAATAGGTTTTTATGGGGATTTTTTACGTCTTATATTACTGCATGTTGATCCTTTCGGGTCCAATTTTACATAAAAATCTTGGAAATGGATTAAAGTAAAAGATAAAAAAACGTAGGCTAGGTTAAAATAAATCAATAATTTTATATATAATGGTTATTAATGGCTGTAATAATATATTTTTCACAAGCGTACCGAAAATAATAACTTTTATTTAAAATGACTGCCGAAAATTGTTACTTTCCACACACGTGTCAAATTTAAATCAAAATAATGTTGGTTTTGGGGATATTTGAGGTCGTAGGTTACAAATCTAGATCTAATGGGTGGTTCAGTTTGGGCTTTCATATGATCGTATGGGCTTCATTCTGGGTTTGAATTTGGTGAAATTAGAGTTATATGGCATCGTGATATGTCTGGAGCCTTTCAGTCCAACTTCGGTTTATTTTATTGTGTATCCAAAAACAATGTTTAGGTACTTGAGACTGGTTAATTTAAAATTCTACATTTTATCACCTGGATGTTTATTTATTTTTATTTAATTGAAAGGTAAATGCCAAAATGTGTATCCTGCTTTCTACATAGCATTTGGAAATTACTGTTATTATATTTTGAATATATTTGTTCTATTGTCCCTTGGTTTCTGCAGGAAGTTCTTTGGTATTACTCCAGTTGTTGATAAAATGATGGGAATCGTTTGGACGCTGTTCATTGCCCATTGTCTTCGAATTTGCACTTCCAGGTCTCTGTATTTGGTGATCTTCCCGTTGTATTTTGGCCCTGTTAGGTACAGCAATGTCGATTAGTGTAGTTCGTCTAGAAATGGGTTTTATTTGTTAACTCTTGATGAAATATCTTAGCGGCTGAGTCGTGTCTTTTCTTATACTTAGTTATGTGCTGGATTGTTTCTAATGTGCAATAGCCATATCTACATTGGTCGTTTCCTATTTAGGGATCTCTGATGATGAACTTCCGATAGTTCTTCATCGGAATAACCTGGTCTTGGATAGCTAACAAGAAGCCCTCCGTTTCCGAAAACATCTGTCCTGAAATGAACTGGTAGTTTGAAGTTGAGTAGTCGACATTGTCCTAATTGACCTCATTTGGATGCCGTCCATGAAGTGGCTTCTGTAGCCAGGTTTGTAACTTCTGTTAGTCTGTTTAGTGGTGAGAAGCAATATCCTGTTTCCTCAGCTGTAGCGGCGTTGCATTGTCTGCATCGCATATTGCTCGATGTAGTGTGGAAGAGTCCGCTAACCTGTGAAAATATGAACGTAAGCTTATTATTTGTTGGTCGAGCTGCTTACCAATAGCGACCAATCCTCTTCCTTCTTGATGTCTTGGAAGTATTGTACGTTCAAGAACACTCCGTGAGTGATGTTTTGGTGCTTTTGTTAGCAGTGTTCTTATTTTCCTTTGCAGGTTTTGAATGTCCATCCTGCTCCACTTTACAATTCCAAAAGAGTAGTTCAGAGTAAGCGTACGTGTTGAGCGCCTTAAACAAATTTCTACTATTTAGATTAGTTCGTAATACCCGCCTTACCCTCCTGACAAATTCGGTTGTCAATTCGGGTTTCATAGTGCGATGGTCAATTCTTTTGGCCTCTTTCATACCTAAGTATTTGTAGTTTGTTCTGCTTCCATTGCAGCCGTGGTTTCACCGTTCTGCATTTCAAATGCTCCTGGTTTTATCTTCCATTTAACGATGTTCAAAATACGGTACTTGTCAAGTCCAAATTGCATTCAGATATCTCCGGAGAACTCCTCTGCAATTTTAAGCATTTATTCCAGCTGGTTTCTGGTAGCAGCCATCAGTTTAAGATCATCCATGTATAGAAGATGTTTCACTCTTACTACCTCTTAGTTGTTATTTCTAATACTAAAGCCGTATCTGGTGGAGATCAAACGAGGGGAGAGTAGGTTCATTGCAAGGCAGAACCACAATGGGCTAAGTAAATCGCTCTGAAATATTCCCCTTCGTATTGGAAATGTGTTAGTTTTGATGGTATCACTGGATCACACGTGCAATTGGATCCTAGTTCTCCAGGTAGACAGTAAGCGTTCTAAAAAGGAAACAAAATGATTATCGACCCAATACATTCTCAATATAGTTGTGAGCCACTCATGTGGCACTGAGTCGAAGGCCTTCTTATAATCCACGTAGGCAGCAAAGAGATTTCTTCGGTTGGTTGACAGAGTCAACAATCCATTGTTCCTTGCATCCCATTGCTCCCCTCATGAATCCTTTCTGTTGAGTTGCAATTATGTTATTTTGCTCACAATGGGCATAGATGCGTTGGGTCAAGCATGATCACCTTATACATTGTGGTGAGGCAGGTGATTGGCCTATACTTAGCTGGATCATATGTGTTGTGTTGGTCCTTTAGCAAAAGGTACGTAATACCTTCGGCCAAGAACAATGACTTTTTTTTTGGGTTAAGAAAAACGTCATTAATAAGATTAGCTTTTTGGTTATTATTGCTGTTCGTGTTCTGCGAGTACCTGTTGATGTTAAGATAGAGCCTAGACCATTAAACAGAGAAATCAAACAATTGGCAGTCTCGCCATTTGAGAGGCAAATTTTAGTATTACCTTTTATTTATTAGTAACGTATTTATTCTTTATTATTTATTGTAAGGCGTTGCACTATAATCCAGAGTTCCATCTATGATCATCGAATGAACGGATTTGCATTTCTTCTGACGCCAATAGGTTATTTTGTGTGTTAAATATTATTTGATCGAATTTATTAATTTTGTAGTGAATTTAACGGAGTTTTATTCCCTATAATAATACACCTAGCATACGCTATAACTCAACTTTTTTAATTTTTAAATAAAGATTTTTTTACTATTACTATCTTTACCGAATTTTATTTGTATCACGTGCTGCTTGCGATTGTTTTTTTTTTGTTATTGTCCTTGCTAATCTTTAGGGAGTAAAGTTGCAAGTTAGTTCCTAACGACATCGAGGAAGGTTTCTGCATTGAGCCTAGCTTTAGATGCAGTGGCGCCCTGAATAACCCACCCCCTACTCTCCGTCATAGGAGTTAGCTTGGTATTCTTGATCGTTGGTGCTGCTATTAATCTCCAACAGAACTCTATGATTTTTTGATTACCTTTCTTCTTACTTAATCATAAATACCAATGTAACAATTTAACTTTTTTATACGGCGTTTATTTCAACTTAACTAAATTATAGTTTAATAAGCCCTTCGAAATAAAATTTGCCAAGCAAACCTCGTATCCGGAAATTTATACGCGATACTGATAATTATAACGTGCCCGGATACAAATCTTCATGTGTTCAAAGCCCTTTACTTCGATCTATTATATCGCCGTATAGCTCACAAATCACTTAAATGATAATAAACCGGCAGGACTTCATTACCGATAGGGGTACAAATAAATCAGAAAAGGTCCTTTCCAATCAAGCCAAACAGGCCTAACGTAATGAAAACTAGGAAAAGGAATATAGGGCTAAATTATATGAAAGATAAGAACGTCCAGAAGCTTTTTTCTGCCGATCGCAAGGAAAGATCGTTCTCTTTCAATAATTCATTGTTTTTTTTGGGGGAAAAATGTATTTATTTTCTGAAAACAAAAAGAGAGAGAGCTCCACCGTGGGCCTTTAGGTTTTTTTACACAGCTTTTTACAACTTAGAAATGTTGTTTGTTTGCTTGTTTGGGACAAAACTTTCAATTGATTTTTAATCTATTTCTAGAATTTCGATTGGCCCAGAACTTTGCACATTTACAGAAATTTTATAACAATGTAGTGTCTTATTATATTTAAGACAATCCGTCCTCTCCCCCGTTCCTAATCTTTCTGATTATTACATTGTTAAACAACTTTGTCAGTATAAGGATCTATGAAATAAATTTAGTAAAAATAAACAGGGTGGCCTCATAGCGCGACAAAGTTTCGTAGTACCGTTATTATAAAATAAAAAACGAAATATTTTATAAAAAAATGTGTAAGAGGTTACTATGCCTAATATGTTATACAGGATGACATGGAATAGTTGGAGGGCAAGAAATTATATATATATATATATATATATATATATATATATATATATATTTTAAATGAAACACCCTATATATTTTTACATAAAATTCTCTATACAATCTTGAAATAGATTTACATTTTTGCTGTGATATAAAATTAATGATTACTGTTTATAAATTTTGAAAAAAGATAACATTAAGAAGATCATAATAATTGTGTAATTTTGGTCGTAAGTATATATATATATATATATATATATATATATATATATATATATATATATATATATATATATATATATATAAATTAATGCAATAAAAATTGCTTTAAATAAAACGATTTTTTTACTATTTTTTAAATCAACTTCTATAAGAAGGAGGTTCTTAATTCGACCGCTGTTTTTTATGTATGTCTGTCGATTTCTCCGGCATGAACATTTTTACGTTATGTTCAAGAAGTTGCTGTGGTAGTCGGTCCCATATTATTTTGGGTGAAATTGGTGCAGTAAAATCCAAGATCCAAATTAATTTTGTTCGCTTTTCTCCAAAAATTGTTATGGGAGAGCTTTCTGGGTCACATATAACGAATTTCAAATTATTTTTTAAAAATTCTATGTGGCGGATTCTATATGGCAGAAAAGAATTATTTTTTTGTGATCATCTCCAAAATTAGTATGCCGGAGTTTTTGGGGTGGCACATAATGAATCTTATATTATTTCAAATATTTCAGTATGGTGAATTAAATATGGCGGACAGAAATTTTTTTTTTCAGATTTTCTCCAAAATTTGTATAGGTTCTCGGGGTCACACATAACGAATCGGAAATTATTTCTACCAAATTCAATTTGGAGGATCTAATATGGAAGCCAAAAAAATTAATTTTTTCCAATTTTTTTTTTAAATTCCTATGAGTGAGTTTTCGGGGTGTCACATAACGATTCTGAAATAATTCTTAAAAAGAATAAATATGGCGAATTAAAAATTATAAATCAACGCCAACTAATATATGAACTAAAGGACGATGTTTGCGTATTTTGACAATATTATGGAAATTCGTAATTAAAAAATATATTTATAGGTATTAATAAAATTATATGGGTTTATAAAACGAGTGAAAATATTAATTTATTATTATTATTATAAATTTTCATTACTCTAGCTAAAGTAAGTATAATCAATAAAGAAATAGTTGAAACTCAATGAATTCAGGTTAAGTATTGCCAAAATAAAAAAATAATATGAAATTAAAATTATTAATTATTGCTGTATACTTACCCTGGATGGCCATTAAAGCTAGATGGACTATTGGAATACGTATTTTATTACTTAAAATATAACTTTACATCGGAACTTCTAACACGTGATACACTAGTGTTCTTAACTTTATCCATTTATTTCTTTGATTTAACTTCCATTTTGTTACTGAATTTTTATAAAACTTACACTGTTTTTTTGCTAGTATTTTCACAATTTTAACACAGCAACTCTGACTGCTCATTATATTGTTTTTAATTATTTAAAAAAAAAAGAATTGGTACATTTATTTGATAGTCAAAAGTACGAAATATCGTTCCGAAGTACTTAAATTATCCGTAGCTTACGCTAGTATCGTTTTTATTCCCCTTACCATGCCTTCGCACTGAACGAATTGGGATATTGGGGGTGTTTATCACGAATTTAGAATTATTTTTGAAAAATTCAGTATGGCGTCAGAAACATCTTATATCTCTTATTTCCTTCAAAATTGGTATAGAGGGTTCTTGAAAGCGTAAATTACGAATTTGAAATTATTTAAAAAAAATTTAATATATATATATCAGATGCAAAATGACGGTCTAAAAATTTAAAATTTTCGGATTTTGTCCAATATTGGACTAGCAGGTTTTTGAGGTTGTAGATTTAGATAAGATTAGGAGATAAATATTATCATTTTTTTTTAATTTAACACGGCGAATCCAATATGGTGGGTTGATAATTTTACGTTATTCACATTTTTTAAATTTGGTATTAAGGGTTTTTTCTGGGTGGTAAGTTATGAATCTGAAGTTAACTCAATAGGGCAGATTCAATATGAGGGATTGAAAATTTTACATTTTTCCGATTTTGTCCAGAATTGGTACAGGGGTTCTTGGAGCCTGTATAAACGCAATATGCAGGATACAATATTTGGACTAAAAAATTTACATCTCAATTTTTTTTTATATCGGTATTGGGAGGTTACTATGGCAGACTAAATATTTTTTTGTTACAATTTCATTCGAAACTGGTATTTGGAGAATTCTTAAAATCAAATTTTATATTTATTTTGGTGTGGTTTACAACCTGGGATAAAGTGGGTACTTTTTTGCGATTTTCGCATCATTGCGAGGTATACTAATTTCACTTAGGACTTGGAACAAAAAATCGAAAAATAAAATTTTTATAAAAATATTGGACCGATTTCTAAAAATGTATTAAGAAGCCAAAAATAATAGTATACATTTTTATATGGAATTGAAAATTTTTAAGTCGATGCCAAATTACTTCTAAACAAAACAAATTACTACTAATACGAGATATATACAAACAATTACATATAAAGTATTTTTTAAAATTTGTATGTGAATCGCATTTTGTCAGGTATTAGTTTGATGCCGGCCTCAAAAATTTCAATTTCATATAAAAATTTTATCAAGTAAAATGTTTAAAAAATTAAAAATACCAACTTCCTGTTTTTTTTTTCTAAATATTGAAAATGTTTATTCTATAAAATTTTATTGTTCTATGTAACAGCTTAGTAAAAACAATATATTTTTAAGGCAACGTTTATTTTAACACACTTTCAATAAAAAAAAAAACAAAATATCTCTAAAACTAATCAAGATAGATATATGGATATCTTAACAAAAATTAAAAGGAATTTAAACATCTATAGAACAAGCCCCATAAATATAGTGTCCCACTTGAAAAAACGTGGTAAATGGGTTTTAAATTTTGTTAAGTTTCCATGTGTGTAAAACGCACCCCCTACAAAATATATAATTACGCCAGCTACAGGTAGTTTTGTTATCATTGATATTAGTTGGAAAATATTTAAAATTTTATAACGCCATATTTTTTTTTTCAAAAATTTTTTTTTAAATTTTTTTAATATAAAATATTTTTTGTTACTTTGTGCTATTAGACTATGCAATAACATTGGACCACCCTGAATTAAAGTTTTAAAAAGATCTGTCTTACTTTAAAAATGAAATACTTTTACCAAAAATGATTTTATTGCAATTTTCGTTAATTAATGGTTCGTTAAAATTAGAAATAAAGTTAAATGGCTCATTACTCAGACGTTACTAATAATATCTCAAATAAATCAGTAACAAGCCTTTATAAGTTAACCGGAACACGTCTGACATATCAAAGAAAGAAAAAAAATGGAAGCTCCAATTATATAGTTGATATAAATGTATAGAAGTTTTTCTTTTGACCGCAAAAGAAGTTTTCAATAATTCAGTATTTTCCGGAGACCAATCTATTTATTTTCTAAAGAAAAAGAGAAGAAATATTAGATCCTAACGGGTTTTTTATAGACATGGGCTTGTATCTGGTACATCGAGAGATTGATTGGAAGCAAAAAATAGAATAAAAGTGTGTCAAATTATTTTCTCATAAATCAAGAGTTTCAAAAAATTAAAAATTTTTATATGATTTTGTGAATATACAAGGTATCCATTAAGTAATTCAGTATTTGATAGCGGCCATATCGTTATTTCGATAAAAATTTATTGGAAACACACGTATTAGCTTATAATATTGTCTATCAAATTAATACATAGTATGCATTAAGTTTTGTCCAAAATAAACAGAAATGAGAGTTATGGAATGAAACTCATAATTTATTAAAGACATTTACACTACACATTTCTATGATAATTTTGTTATTTATAGTTTTCTAGCGACCTGTCCCGGCTTCGAAGGGTAAGATTAGGGTTCCAAATAAGAGCTACATAATAATAATGATTGTGTCTGCGTGAAACTATTTGATATGATGTATAAATATGTAAACTAACTGTGCCCGAAATTTTCAAGGTACGGTTTCTCTTTTTTATCACTTTCCAAATTACAAATATATAGTATAGAATATTTTGTTCCGTTAAAATATTTTGAGGGTAGGGGGTTAAAAACAAAAATAACAAATTTTTTAACCGACTTTACTTACATATAGCTTTCGATAGAAGTGAAAGATTTTGATACTGATTGGTATATTTTAGGGGGACGGGGCACACTTATTTTTATGATAGGTTTACATAAGGTGGCATATTTTTTGGTGATGAACAGTCATTGCTGGAGCACCATCAGTAGCCACTAACAAAATATAATAAATAGGCATTTATTCCTCTTGAAAAAACATACTTATACTATTAAATATGTTATTGGTTTGTAAATTTGATAATTCTTTATAATTTTTCCATCTTCTATGAATCGTCTTAGAGTAACAGAATAATGATAATTCGAGGTCTTTAGCCATTTCATCAATTTATTTTACACTAAATTATTTCTCAAAGAAATTTCCTTGATATCTGATATGAATGATGAAAAACAGTTTTTAATACGTTTTTCACTGCCGGCCAGATTAATTCTTTACAAACTGTGTGGTTTTATCACACCGATTAAGAATACTGAGGGTGAATTCCTGATAAATCGTCATGTAATTTGTTACAAACAACACACTATATATATATATATATATATATATATATATATATATATATATATATATATATATATATATATATATATATATATATATAGTAAGTAGACCTCCACTTCCCTTCATACGTGCAGCGCGTTTATGTATTAAATGGAATATATATTAACAAATATCTAAAAAAAGCAAGTTACTTGTAATTAATTTAAAAATAACGTCTAATATTACGACATCGACTTCAAAATGGTGCTAAGTAAATAAATAAATCTATTATAGATTTTAATAATTTTTTTCCTAAATGCTTCTTTGAGAGTAACCACTCCAAAAGTGTCAATAAAACTCGATCAAAAATTTTAATAAAAATTCCGATTTTACGATTTGTTAAAAAAATTGACAGCACTCTAATTATTATGTCGATGTGTCAATCACATTTGAACATATATTTTATTAATCTTTGCTTTTTCTTAAAAGGATAAATTACGAGAAAAAGTAATCAGAAAACTCGTTTAGAGCTAGAAATTTTATTGATTTGGGTTGGCACACACTCGGATAAACTCGATGGTGGTGGAATGGGATAAATTGCGTTTTGTAACAATTTATTCTAACTGTGCAACCTCTAACACAGAAAGGATATGATGGAGAAAAGTTTGCATTTACTGTTCGCATTTGACTTCATTCATGTACGGAGCTGCATATAGTTGTACGTTTGCTGAATGTGATTTCAGCACTACAACGGCATAATTTGGATATATCCACTGCTATTGCATCTCACACGGAGGAATTCGTGAAAGCCGCATAAACATATATATGCCATTCGGCGGAAGGTCGGCGAAGCCGCGTTCAGTATTTGCATGCTTCCTTCCGATCTGTCCTTTGCACTGCCAGGTGCATGTCGGTACCCTGATGAGTATAATAGAGACGAAATATGTACCTCTGCCGTATCATTGTGGCGGGGAGGGTAAGTTTTGACTTTCTTCTCGGTATGGTGGTACAGGAAGGCTATCATCTCGATGGTGGTGGAATAGGATAAATTGCGTTTTATAACAATTTATTCTAACTGTGCAACCTCTAACACAGAAAAGATATGATGGAGAAAAGTTTGCATTTACTGTTCGCATTTGACTTCATATATATATATATATATATATATATATATATATATATATATATATATAACTGACTACTTCAGAGTTTTAATTTCCATGACGTTTAAACTAAGTCTAAATTCTACTAGGGGAATATGAAAAATTTTCTCTGCAAAATGATCTTTTCTAAGGCACTTTTACGAATTTCTGAATAAAAAGGAGTCAAACAAGTGAGTGGTCTAGCTTAGAGAAATACCGTCGCAGTAGATATGTAGTGTCGTGACAAAAACTAGGGTTTTTTGATCAGTAGTCGTAGGGACCCTTGATCATACATTTTAGTACAGAATTCCAAAAGGAGGTAGTTATGAGCTTTCCAACTGAAAATTATGTGCGGTTACTTTTCAAAGAGAATACCTCTGGACTCATTGCTTTGACGCTAATTTTGTTTCTCAATCTCAATTATGCACAGGACGTCGTAAGATAGGGCAGAGGAAGAAGGAGAGCATGGAGGGATCATATCGACAGGATGACCGACGACCGAGTGGCAAAAATTGCAAAAGAAGGAATACCAAACTCCTCAAGGCTTCCTGGTCGACCGCCTAAAAGATGGAAAGAGAGGTGGACATCGGTGTCACAGGAACAGGAATAAACGAGATGCATTGACAGTCAATACAGGATAAAGTCCTATACTAAGAATAAGAAGAAGAATTACGTATTCAGGTTTTTCATAAACGTTTTTAGCATATTCAGCATTGCGATGCCAAGACACAACCGGCCTCCCCTGTTCACCTTCCTCTTTTAACTTCACGTAGCTACCTTTGTCAACATCTCTTATAATATAAATCCAACAAAAAACAGTTAATAATATATTAGTTTCAAGCCTCCTGGTGATGATGTCACAAATTAGCGCTGAGTTTTTGTATTGTAGAAGTTGTTACCTTGCTTTGTCTAACGATTCAGTGGTAAACTACTCTGTCGATGTACATAGAAATATCTGCGTTGCGCGTAATTTCAAAGAACCTACTATACTTGATCTTACTTGTTCACAAAGAAAAAAAAGAGAAGGAAACCATGAACAATCATTTATATAAAATTATAACTATTCATCAAAGAAATCTGTACCATACTCAGTCTTGTAGATACCATACTTTTTGAATTGGATAAATCGTTTTGTAAGAAAAGCATAGAAATGTTGGAGCAGTGCTGGAATAATTGTATTACTCTAGAAGGAGACTATATTGATGCATAAAGCCGAATTCTGCCAAAGAACTTTTGAACCAGCTATTATATATCATTGAAATTGTACCTGTATTGAAAATGATGGGAGATAATTTTTTTTTCAGGAGAAAAAATCCTGTAACTATATAAAAGTAAGCTCTTTCTCCAGTTCAGTAGTCGATACTTTAGATATTTAATATTTAAATAGGTAAAATAAAACTAGAATAACAAAATTTAGGTAAAATACAAAACTAAACAACCTTTTTTGGTAAAAAAACTGCCTATTCTCGTTGATTTTAATGATTATTTTTAAGTTAATATAAAGGATATTGAGGCGTAAGCATATTCATACGTAAAAAACTCATTTTTATCTCGCTGTATGATGCGTAGATGCTCCATACCCCTGGCATATCCTGGTAAAGACTTCTCTGTCGCCTCTTACTATCTTAAAGAAAATCTTAGGATCTTCGAGAATCATTTTCTATTTTCCTGCAAACATCACAATTGGTTACCTCTGAACGTTTACCACTTCTTAACAAGCTTATAACCCCATCAAAATTGGCATCCTAATGTCCATAAATAGATCGCTAAAACTTCTATACCAAAAATTATTCACCAAAAGAAGAAGACTTGGATGACAGATGAAATCCTAGAACTAATGGAGGTAAAGCGTAGCCTCAAAAACAAGAATGGGCAGAAATAGAAAGATATGCAGAGAACAAAATAAGGAAGGCAAAAGCAAACTGGTACACTCAAAGGTGCTCCATTATTGAAGGCTTAGAAAAACAACGTGACACATTTAATCTGCATAAGACATTAAGGGAAGTTGCCGGAATATATAAAACCAAATCCTCGGGCAAACTTATTGATGAACATGGGGTTCTTATAGTCGATATCGAAAAAAAAATTAACGACCTAGAGGAATTATATTGAAGATCTTCTTAGCGATCACAGATCACTAAGTCCTGAAATAAGCAGGATATCATTTGGACCTTCCATTATACTAGAAGAACTAGAAATAACCTTACAAAAAGCTAAAAATAGGAAGGCAACCAGTCCGGACGAAATCCTAAAATTACTAGGGAGAAACGGAAAGAAAGCATTACCTAAACTTTTTGATGCTTTATATGAGAGTGGTATTCCAACGGATTGGCTAAAATCAACGTTTGTCATTATACCCAAAAAGGCTAACTCCACCCGGTGCAAGGACTTCCGCACAATAAGGCAATGAGTCATGTCCTGAAAATCTTCCAGAAAATAACACATAATAGAATTACCGAAAAATCGATGAAGATGATGCCGATACTCAATTTGGATTTCGAAATGGATTGGATCCTAGAGGAGGCTTTTTTAGTATCCAAGTTTTAATGCAAAGATGTAGAGATCTAAACTGTGACGTTCACCTATGTTTCATTGATTTCGAGAAAGTTTTTGACTTAATTGGACAAGACAAAATGATAAAGATGTTGAGAGAAAATGAAAACACATTCGAATTGATAATTGAGTTTTAGAAGAGATTGAAATAGCAAGTGAAGTAAGGCAGGGCTGTATATTTTCGCCGCATATTTTTTACTTGTACTTGGAAAAGATTTTGGCGGAGACATTTGATAGTATTGAGGGCTCCGCCATTAATGGGGTAACTATCAATAATCTACGTTATGCAGATGATACTGTCATTATGGCAAGTAGTGCTGAAGGCCTCCAGCGTCTGTTGGAGAGTATTATAGACCTATATGTCAAAACATCATCATCCTAATGCAGCAATTCTGATGAATAACTTTCAGCTCGAGAAAGTTGATAGAATAGCATATTTGGACAGCATAATTAAGAGTGATTGGGACTATTTGGTAGAAATAAAACATCAAATTGAATGCGAAAGAGCTGCTTTTAACCGTTTTAAGTGTGTACTTTGTAGTCATGACCTAGGCATAAATTTAAAAATCCTGCTTTAGCGTTGCTATGTGTTTTCGACTCTTCTTTATGGTGTTGAGTTTTGGACACTTACAGTTAATAAACTAGAGACCTTCGAAGTCTGGACCGGAGAAAGTTAAGGATAAGTTGGACGAACCGAATAAGGAAGTTCTAAGGAGGCTGAATAAGAAAACCGAAGTTATAAAAACGGTAAAAATTTCGAAACTATTGTATTTTGACCATATTGTCAGACATTCTGAAAAATATTGCCTTCTTCATTTAATAATGCAGGGAAAAATAGCCGGTAGACGTAGTGCCGGAAGACGTAGAACATCCTGGATGAAAAACCTGCGTCAGTGGTTCACCATGACAACAACATTTTTCTTCATAATTGTAGTAAACAAGTTTGTGATTGCTAATGTTCGACAATCGAATATGGCACGCTAAGAAAAAGAGAGGTGATTCAATATGGATATTATGACAATATTCCTCATGTTCTATGCCTTTTTGAAATAAAATGTCATTAAGTAAATTTTTTAAAGTTATGTTTACAATTTACATAGAAAAGTAAACTTAAAAATTTAATTTACTTCTTTAAAATGAATGTTTCTCCTAAGTTAAAGCTGCAATCTTTAATTATATTTTTACAACTTTCGAAACTCTGGTAACCGACAGCTTAAGGCGTAAGAGGATGAAAAAACCGCTGTAGTCGTTAAACAACTCTATCCGCAAAGATCATTAACATAAAAGTAATTAGTGGACGCCAAAGAGGTTACTTAAGATGAAAAATATAATTCCTTTATAGTTTTAATTAGTTCTTAAAACAGAGCTACGTTTCTCGGAGATCTAGATTTACATATTCAGCAGTTTGAAATTCTGTGCACTGAGCTGAACGAACTCTTTTTAAAATCTCGCCGCTCCTGTCTCTATTTAAATGTCGTTGTCTCTATCGCGAAACGGGACTAATTTCAATTAAACTTTTCGAATGAAAAGAATAAAACTCTTTGGGTCTTTTATCCTTTGGGAAACTAGGGAAAACTAGTCAAAGAGCTTGAAGGTGGGATTAAAAACTGTTTGAATTAGCCTTAAAATTTAAAGGAAGCAAGTTTCGGATTTAACCGTTGAATTTTCACATGAAAAATATTATCGTATTTATGAAAAGAACTCTAATTTAGGATATGGAATTTCATAAGTTTTAGTTCAAACGAAAACACGAATGAGTAATTAAAAATGGCAAAGTAATACTTTATGTTTCTTTTTCGCAGAAACGTTTTTCAAATAGAAATAACTACTTTGACACAGGAAGAGAGTGAGTGAGGAGTTCTGTTTTCACTCAAATTTTATCTCTGATTTTACTAAAAGGTGTTAAAATTTGAATTTACAATTAGTATAAGTGCCAGCGAAATTAGAACTTCTAGATGACCAGTTTAAATTCACATATGATATTTTTATTAATATACAGCTTGAGAGTAAATTCATAATATCTTCAACTCCATGCCCTACCCTGCTTTAATTTTGGAGGAAATCAAAAGATATAAATTTTTTCGTTTGACCGTAATTGCAACTGACATTATATATATTTTACTGAACTTATTCCAGCCGGAATTACAATGAACCACCGCAGCAACTTATATTGCTAAAAATTTCTTTCAAATCGATTTATGTAGTCGTTCATTCGTTTTAAATACATAATATGTATTGGATGTTGGCTGTCTTTTGATTTGAGAGAGCCCATGGCGAACAACAGTTTAATAGCTATCATGATTTTTTAACCGATGAAGGTTATGAATTCGGCGTTTATATAAATTTTTCACTTATTTTTTTAATAATAATAATAATTGTCTTTTATTGACACAAAAATATACTCACATACAAGTGACGTTTAGCATTACATCTCCGATGGTTCTGTCTATGGGAGATTTATAAGTGAATTCGGCACTAAAAATAATCTTGGGCGATTTATCTTGGACGTATTAACCCATAGACCTTGGGCCCACAGAACCTACGTCTATAGACCTTCGTCCTATACATCCTCAATACCTAGACTTTGGATTTATGGATTTTTCATTTATAGACCAATTGACCTTGATTCCATATATTCTAGGACCGAATTTATGTGCCTTTTCATTCTAGGTTTTTAGACTCCTTGGCTTTGGAACCGGTAGCACCTTGATCCACAAATAATAGGCCCATGTACCTGAGATTCATAATCTTGATATTGATAGCTCTTTAATCCGTGGACCTATGAACACAAACCTTATATCCTTAGACGTTATGCCAATAGCCCCAAAATCCCGAAACTTTGGGCTTTTATATCCTAGACCTAAAGTTCATTGAACATAAGATTAAGGGCTTAGGAGTTAAAAATTGTAGTATTTAAGATCTTAGGTAATTTTTGTGTTTACTATTTGACAGTTTTAACCCAAGATAGTCTTTTAGAAAGTATATAGCGTCGTTGACTTCATTTTATGCCTGTGGGAGAACGATTTTTATTTTTTTAGGTTAGATACTAGCAGCTATCTTTTAGAATACATCACTAAACTCTTAAGTCTGAGACAGGTTGATTTTTATTGACATTTTAATATCTCTCTGTGACTAATATTTAATAGTTCTTACGTACACAACCTGTTTTGGATCCGCCATCTCTAATTTCTAAAAATGGACATTATATTTGAATTCAGTAGTCCTATCTTATAGGGTAGAGTCCTTGCCCTTATTTTATGTAACTGAAATCATAATTTTAAGCATTTTGAGGTTAGGTACGACCGGAAAATCTTCCCCTATGCTTATTCTAACAGTATGGTCTTAAGTTTCGTGCCAATTGCCAACTTTATATATATATATATATATATATATATATATATATATATATATATATATATATATATATATATATATATATATATATATATATATATATATATTCGAAGATTTTCGAGTATCCGGTGTATGTGCTGAGTCCCTCTCACGACTGCAAGCCAGCTGACGTTTCGGTGAAATCTCATTTATCATTTTTAAAGCTCATTATACTGCGTCTGCGAGCGAATTGAAGCTTGCGACTCGGGTGCTGTCGGTCTCATGTGTACATGGGGCATGTTCGTTGGCCAGATGGTTCTAGCCAATCAGGTTGCGAGACTTACAGCATGTCATCGGCCCTGTTGCCAGTGTTTGGGTCGTGTTGCTTCTACTGGATTAGGCAATTGCTCGCTATCATCTCTGCTATTTAAGTTGTTGGGCTTCTTTGCAATTTCGATGGCTTCCCTTAACTCTTAAGGACAGGTTTTCATATCTCGATATCATTTTTGTTCCTGAAAAATTTATCTTATGTCCTGTATTTAGCAAGTATTGGGCCAGTGCAGAAGAAGTTATTTTGTGCTTGACAGCGTTTATATGTTCGTCTCTTTTGGCGGTTATTTTACGAATAGTTTGGCTTACGTATTCCTATTCATTTGTTATCTGGCAACATGGAGAAGAAAATCTCAAAAATTTCCTGAATCATATAAACAGTACAAACCCAAAAATCAAATTCACCATGGAGACAGAACAGGAAAGAAAACTACCTTTTCTGGATATCCTACTGAAAAGAAAAGAAGATGACTTACTTTTGCACATTGTCTAGAGAAAACCCACTCACACCAATAGATACCTCAACGCCGATTCACGTTACCACCCCGCCCAAATATTTGCAGTAATGAAATCACTTGCGTTTCGATCGCAGTCCCTTACAGATCAAAAAAATTACCACAAAGAAATGAATATACTGCAAGATGTCCTAACAAAAAAAAGAACACATAGACAAGGCTCTAAAAAACAAAAATTTGGCCACGAAAAATCGCGAAAATCAAGAGAATAGCTCGAAAGCTTTTGTTCTTTATGTCAGAGGCACCACAGACAAAATCGCAAACTTTCTCAAGAAACACAACATCGAAACCATTTTCACCACAGACCGTAAAGTAAAAGATCTTTTGCTAATACTTAAAGAGAAAATCCCTCTAGAAAGTCAGGGTGTGTACAAAATTCTATGCGAAGAATGTAGCTCATCTTACGTAGACCAAACCAATCGTAAAATAAGCGCCAGAAGAGACGAACATATAAACGCTGTCAAGCACAAAAAAAAACAACTTCTTCTGTACTGGCCCAACACTTGCTAAACACAGGACATCGAAATTGCTAAGAGGCTTAACAACTTAAATAACAGAGATGATAGTCAGCGATTGCCTAATACTTGGAAAAATCTGCTTACGAAACATCAACCAGTAGTAGGTAGTAAAGAAATAGATTACAACTCGGCAACATGACAACAAACACTGGCAACAAAGCCGATGACACGCAGCAAGTCTTTCAACCTTATTGGTCAGAACCACGTACACACGGGACCGACAGCACCCGAGTCGCAAGCGTCACTTCGCTCGCAGACGCCGTGAATTTTAATAAAATTTTTATAAAGCAATTGAACCGACTTCTAAAAGTGCGCTAAAAAGTGAAAAATAACTATACATTTTTATATGAAATTGAACTTTTTGAAATCGGCGCCAAACTAATACCTGACAAAATGTGATTTGCATAAACAAATTAAAAATAGTTTATTTGTAATTGCTTTCTTACCATAATTTGTATATATTAGTAGTTATTTATTTCATTTACAAATAATTTGGCGCCGACTTCAAAAAGTTCAATTTCATATAAAAATTTATAGTTATTTTTCACTTTTTAGCGCACTTTTAGAAGTCGGTTCAATTTTTTTATAAAAATTTTATTTTTTTATTTTTGGTTATAGAATTCGTTATGATATCCATAAATTATTTGAACTAAGTACTAACCGAAATTAGTGTACCTCGCAATGACACCAAAGTGGCAAAAAAAGTGCCCATTTTATCCAAATTTGTAAATCACCCTAGAACCACTAAATTCGTTGGTTCTTAGAGTTTTCCAAATACCAGTAAAATTGTGTCAAACAAATATTTAATCTGCCATATTAAATCCACTATCTTAAATTTCAAATTAATTTTAGATTGGTAATATAGGCCCCAAAACTTTCCAATATCGATGTTTAAAGAACCTGAGATGTAAATTTCTTAGCTCGATATATTTTATACTGCATATTGAGTTTGTATACGCCTCAAGATCCCACAATATCAATTTTAGACAAAATCGGAATATGTAAAATTTTCTGTCCCTCATATTGTATCTTATCAACCTAATAATTGTAGAAAATTAACTTCATATTCATAATAAATGACCCCGAAAACCCTCTAATACCAAATCTGAAAAAATGCGAATAAGGTAAAATTTTCAACCCACCATATGGCATCAGCTATATTGAATTTCAAAAAAGTCTTAATCTAATCTAAATCTAAATCCTTCAAAGCCCCCTAGTACCAATTTTGGATGAAATCAGCAAATTTAAAATTTCTAGACTTATATTCGCTATTTACATCCTTAAAAACGATTCAGTCCCACCTTTGGACAAAATCGAAAAATGTAAAATTTTTAATCCGCTATCTTGGATTTGCCTTATTGAATCCTGAAAGAATACTTTTAAATTCATAATCGAAAAAATTTTTAGGACAGATTGAGTTTTTCAAAAAAATATTTTAAATTCATAATTAACACTAACAAAAATACCGCAATACTGATTTTAGCCAAATCGGAAGATGTAGAATCTTTAATCCGCCATCTTGGATCCGCCATATTGAATTTTTTAAAAATAATTTCAGATTCGTAATGTGCGACCCCGAAAACTCCCCGTACCAATTTTGAAGAAAATCGGACAAAATTGATTTTTTCGTCCGTCATATTAGATCCGCCATATTGAATTTTTTAAAAATAATTTTAGATTAGTTATGTTCGACCCTGCAAACTCCCTCGTACCAATTTTGGAGGAAAATGGAGAAAACTGATTTTTTTGTCCGCCATATTGAATTTTAAAAAAATTCAATTCGTTGTGACCGACCCCGAAAATTCCCCCATATCAATTTTGGAGAAAATCGGACGAAATTAATTTTTTTGGCCACCATATTGTAAGCGCCATCTAGGATTTTACTGCACCAATTTCATCTAAAAAAATATGGGACCACCACTAACCTGAACATAACGTCAAAAATTTCATTCAAATCGGCGCCGCCTTTCCGGAGTAATCGGTGTACAGACATAAAAAAAAACATACATACTCGACGAATTGAGAACCTCCTTCTTTTAGAAGTTGGTTAAAAATGAGATTTCACCGAAATGTCAGCTGCCTTACAGTCCTGAGAGGGATACGCAAAAACCTTCGATTATACATCACACCCGTGAGAATATATATATATATATATATATATATATATATATATATATATATATATATATATATATATATATATATTTACTAGTCTTAGTTTACCCGCCACTATACAATAAGTAGATTGTTACCAAACACATTGTATATGTATTTTCTAAATTTAATTATTTGCATTTAATTTTATCTAAGCCAAAGTAAACTTTAAATGAAAGAACGGTCCAGTGCTTTGCTGCCCTTCTAATACATTATTCGAAAGGTTTAAATTCGGTCCCTTTACCTAAAATAAATACTAATCAAACACGGCACAACTTTGAACACATTTTACCCGATTGTCGGTAATTTGAACTGATGTAAGTTTTAATAGGATTTTGTGATTAATCGTATTTGTCCTTTGGCATTGTGAAGAAAAATTGGGTCAATCTCGAAATAGTTAGGTTGATAATTTATATTTGGAAGTATTTATTTGTTTTTGGGACATTCCGTTGCTGTTATTTTAATTAGTAAGTACTAGAATATTTTCATTAATGCGGTTTCCCGACATTCCATGTTATTGTTAATATTCAACTTCTTATAAAACTTTCAGACCAATTTTTACAGTCGTAATATTATTATTTATTATTCCCGCTTTACCATTTCTTTATTAAATAACTTTCTTAAAAAAAAGTTAAACAACTTTTACAGCCAGTATAGTCACTAATAGGTTTTGAAACAGTTGAAACTTTAAAGAAGAAATGGAAAAAATGTCAAACTTTTTATGCTCCATATGATCTGCTATAAATCATTTTAAGAAATCAACTTTGATTTATGCGCTGCAACACAAACACCTCATCCCTTCCCTTTCAGAATCAATTAAGTAAGAAATCAAACAATATTAAGCAACTTGGCCATATTTTTGATCCTGAAGAGATTAATCAATATTATGAGATTGTTAATATTCCTCTGAAAATGGTAAAAAAATTAGATAATTATTCAGAATATTTTTTGCACATCAGTCGTAAAATACTGATCCGAAATTTTTTGTAGTTGTCGCAACTGTTTTTTCAACAAAAATTCTCTTTTGTAAGTTTCAAATTAATATTAAAAAATTGCGAAAAAATGTAAATTTTCAAAAAAAGTTAACAATAATTTTCGGCTAGTCGATTGCCCATATGCCTATTCCTTTTGAAAGCAAAATCTGTTACGATCTCTTGCGAAATGCAACGTTGTCACGTTGACGTCGTTTTAAAATTTTATTTGGATGGAAAACGTAGTCGTTAAATTTTAATTAATTGTGCTCAGTTCAATATTGTAACACACAATGTGAAAAATAAGACTGTTACTGATATGATCAGAGAAGTGCCAATATAATATTTCTCAATTTTTGTTAAGTTTTAGAAAACTATATTTTGTTTAACTTAGTCAACAGTTTCGAATAATATATTATTGGCGTGCCACCATCTTCTTAAGTTCTATTCTATAGTAAAATTAAACAATATTTCCATATTATTATAGTGGGTATTAACACTACATTTATTTTTTAAGATTATTAAAAAATGTAGCTGTCCAGAAGAGACCACGGAGAGGTAGAATACTTTCTGCTGGGACACGGTTGGTTCTGGTTAAGTATTCATTTTTGTTTACTTTATATTTTTTAAGTCTTTTGTGTTTTTTATTTTCTACAAACTATTCTACATTTATTTGCTTTCTATCAGCCATTCTATTTTTTCTATTTATTCTAGAAGTAAATTAATCACTTGCCTCGACGTCAATATTATTTAAGGTAGGATCAACCTATATATTATAATAATATTATAATATTTGAATGTTTCCTCCTAAATAAATATTCCGCTAAACAGCTGTGACAAATTCTCGTTAACCAAATTTTGGAACATTTTCACGTAAATCTCTCCAAGCTCTTCCAATATTTTGAGTGTGAGCTCCAGTATATGGATTTACAAAATTCTTGGAGTGTTTTAACTTTTGATGTTGAAAACCTTCATCTGTCAAGAATTTATAAGTTTTCCAGCAATCGTAGATAATGGTGGTACCCATTCGCACCCATTCCTTAATGACGTTAAGCAAATGTTCTTTTAAATGTTCCTCAATTGGAACCAAAAAACACTTTTCTGAATTAGGTTTGATGCCTCCAAAAATACATTAACCTGCAATTACTCTACCCCTGTTGCATTTTCGTTGCTACATGCTACATTAGGTCATTTCTACTATTACTCCTACACTGTTAAAAATAATTTTAAATTTTATGCAAATTTAATGTCCATTCTACATTAAATTTAATGATTTTGTACCAAAAATCGTGAATAATTTACATTTACTTTGAATTTAAAGTAATTTATTCAAATATAAGTTCGTTGTACATTAAATTTCCATAAAGTAACTGAAACTATATTTTAACTTCTGTACATTAAAATTAATTCACGTATACCCTAAAACTAAAGGAATTTACATTATTATTCAATATACATTGCGTGCGATTCTGGGAGATGGCGCAACTTGTATTGAACTTTTTGTTTAGTATGATATAAGTTGCTTAAAGGACTCAATTTTCTTATGATGAGGTGTACATATCTGTCCCGTGCTGACGGGAACCAATGAGTTTTAACCAGTCTAGATGGCGGGCACTAACTATGGGAAAAATATCCACCTTTTCCTGCTAGTTTCAGAATTTTTTGAACTCCTATTAATGTTTGTACATTAAATATGTGATAACATATCTCAAATTCAATGGACATTGGCTGTATATTTAATGTACATAGTCCCCTTAAAAAGTAATGATCAAATTCAAATTTAATGTATGATTACATCAAATTTAATGAAACAAATTAATTTAGATTAAGGTAAATTAATAAATTTAATGAATTAAATGCATTTAATAAACCTTTTTGAAATTTGCTTCCAGCACATTTACATTAAATTTAATGCATATTCTTTTTACAGTGTACTTTTTCAGAACTATCAATTAGGTAAACTAAGCACACTTTCCTGGAATAATTTATCCAATTAACCACAGTTTTTGAGCGTAAGCTGAGTGCATTCATAAGCTTTTCTTGTTTGGCTTTCATGAAGATATAATAAAATACACACCTGTAAATTGTGGTTAATGGCAAACATAAACTAACTGATATTTTATTTTTGCGGATTTCGTTTAAAAAATCATACTGTTCTGTATTTACGAAACGATTTTGAAATAGGAGGAGTAAAAAGTGAACAAAACTTTAGACCAAGTGAAATTTTATGATGGTAAAACTTCCGGCAACAGTGCACATTTATTTTTCTCTGCTCCAGATTGGTTTAATTTTCTTTTTTCAGGTGTTTTCGCTATAGTTGTAATATTTAATGGAAAATATGTTGTAATTTAAAACGTTTAAATGTGCTTTAGTAGAAGTTACAAATTCTACAGATATTGGTCGAAAAATACAGAAAAGTGACAAGTAACAATAAATTCGTTTTTTTTGAGAAAATTATTTGCGAACACCAAAAAAAAAAAACATTCGGATTTGTATTCTAAGACTCAAAAATAAGGAGTATGTAAAAATCATTTAAAAATTCTGTGTTTTTAGTATTCAATTATAACATCAATGAACTAAAATACCATATAAAAGTTTCCATTACCACAAGTTCTTTTTTTATTTAGTCTTCTACGTCTGTTCCAATTGCCTGACATTGTTATTTTAATTTTCCAAGGAATTTTTAATATAAACTTCAACGTTACTGCTCGACTTTTTCTGCAGTGATATATGAACTTTAAGTTAATAGAGATGTAAAAAGTCAATCGTTATATTTTTATAAACAAGAAAATTTAAAATTTTTTGAATGAATTTTGTGAAGTTATAAAATTAGTTTATAAAATTGATAGAAAGAATGGAAAACTAGTTTCTCAGTCATCACGAAAAATGTCAATGGATTTTCTACAACATTAATGACTGTAATTATCTTAGCGGTTTTTTAATTTTAAAATGAAATTCATTATAATATTCCTCAATTGTTATATTAACGACCTAATATTGTTGTGATGATTGATCATTGTTTCCTAATACTGTTTTTATTCCCTTCAGCAAAAAGTCATTGCTCAGTGGTTAATGTTTACAAAAATTGGTTCTATATAAATAATGAAAATATTTAATTTAATATTATTCAAATAATATATAATATAGATTTCTCTAATGATTAGGGTAAGTAAAATTACACAACAGCTTTGAAGCATAAATTTTTAACGGACTTCACAAAAGGACAACTCTATTTATATATAGTTTGAGTTGGGAAGAATGCCAGAAAGGAGTGTATTTGACACGTAAAAAAAACTCAAACCATTTTTCTATATTTTCAATTGTAAACACTTAATTATTATTACATTTTTTACTTTAAATAACACTGTAATTATAAAACCAAAGTATTGAAATTCGATTGCAAAGAAACAAGAACAACATTATTTCATGAAACGAAAGGAACAAAAACAAAAAGAAACACTGAAACTAAAAACAATTAAAAGTTTTTTAAGATGGTTTTCAAAATGACGGCCGTTTTCTCGAATGCAATATCAGCACAGTTTTGTTATTCTTCAAATTGTATTTAAAAGAATCATAGATCTATTATGAAGAGTTTAGAAGGCCAAACCAATTGCCTCACAAAGTTCCGCTATAGATTCATGTCTTGTTTTGTGCACTTGATTTTTCATAAAACCCCACAAAAATCCAAAACGGAAAGATCGGGAGATCTTGCGGGACATCTCACTGACCCATTGATACCTATCCATCTTTGAGGAAAGTTATTGTCTAGAAGTGGCCTTAACAGTCCAGAGTTGTGGCTCGGGACACCGTCTTGTTGAAGATAAATGGGATTGAAATGGGCCAAAGGAACATTTTCAAGCAATTATGGAATATTTCCCTCAAGGATGTCTAGGTATCTACGTGCTGTGAGACCCCTTTCATAAATCTTGTAGGCTATGCGTCGGCTCAAAATGAAACAAGAGACACCAAACTTGTTGTGTTCTTTCGAAAATTAAATGGTGATTTTCTGCAAACCAATGCTTCGTGTTGTCATGATTAAAAATTCCTGCAAATACTATTCATCAGACCAGATGACTTAGTGCTCATCATCTCTAGGGTGTAAATGTTGCAATATTTTAAATTTATATGGATGGCATTTATACTTTTTCAAAATCTTTCAGTGTCAGATTTTGCTACACCAACTTCTTTCTTTATTTTTCTACAGGATAAGGTTGTTGCTGCTGTGTAAAATAACACATTTGTTTCTTTTCTCCCCCCATCCATATGTTTTGGGATGCGGCTGAATAAAATATCCGTGTTCAACTAGATTTCCTTTTAAAAGAGCAAATATGTCTGGAAAGGGTTACCTTCTTTCTGGATACCTAACATGAACAAAAACGATCGCCAGATATGAGAAATTATCCTAATGAAAACGCTTTAAATACATTTCCTATTGAAATATAATTCAGAAAAATCTTGGGGATTTTCATTGCTTTGTATAAAACGTACTAACATATCATACTTTTCATAATTGTTATAAGCGGTCATTGTAAATGCAAAATAAATAAAAAGTAAAATAAAAACATCCACGTAACAAAAATATTTTATAAATAATAATAATCTGACTAAATTGTGAAATTTTGGACATCTGCCTTCTGTTTCTTATAAATTGACCATGGTTTACTGTTACAAATAAAGTAAATTATTGAAAATATCGAGTTCTGACCTTTTTTTTTCAAAACAAAACGAACACATTATATATTCTTGAAAAGTCTAAATTATAATTTATTAATATCTAAAATAATATACAAGGTGTCCTATTTAACAATTCATAAGTTTGAGTAATACCTCAAATCTAAACTTTTTAGATAAAACTGACCACGCCACTGAAATTTACGTAAAAACTCTTTAAAAATCAGTTTTTACCTTTTTGATAAATTAACGCATAACGGAAATACGAGATGTGCCTAAAAAACGAAAATTTTCAAAATCATCCTATAGATTAGAGACTAAGAGAGCCATGACAAATTTGACACCGGAAGCTCTCGTTTCATTAAAAAGTAGTAGACTAAAGTAAAAACTGCAACACTCTGTCTATGTTAATAACTCCAGTATCCCCTAAAAGTTTTTGAAAATGGGACAGACCGTACTTTTTAAGCTTAAAAATATTGTAAATCATGGCAGCAAGATGATAATTTTTTAATAATTTTTAAATGGCAATATTCTCACACAATTTATGCTTATCTTGTATGGCTTTGGAAATAAATTATTATTCATTTATTTATTTATTAGCTTAAACCGAAAAGAACTCAAATTCCATTCACTCTCTGACTTTCCACAATAATGTATGAGTCGTTATCAAAACTGAAATCCCCGGTCAAATAATACACTTTTTATTTAGACACACAAACACCTATTCCGGGACTCAAACCCAAAACGCAACGGTAAGAAGTCAAACTCTTGACAGCTACATCTCCGCGAGATATCATAATACAATAATGATATGAAAAAAATATTAATCTATCTAGAATTAATTTAAAACTTCTCATCATATACTACTTAAGTAAATAAATAAATGTGAAATTATTCAATCAATTGAGTGATACAACTAATAATTCTATTATTTACTTTTTAGCAATTTTTTTGGAAGTAGTTTTAGTTTAAAACAATTATTTATTGTCAAAATTTATTATTTAAAATGTTCTTTTTCTGAAATGAGCATGCTTTAAAAAATTGTAGAGAGAACCGCCCCATATCTATTATAACTTTTTCCTCTTTATTTCCTTCAGTTATACTAATATTTTACTGATTTTTTGAATATCTCCATTTAAAATTTTCGTGCGTATTTTCTGATACCGTAACACCCATTGTGCCCTTACATCACATCATATCAAAAAAAGCACCCTCTTCAACGCGAAAAGACATTTTGAAACACCAAACTTTTAATTTATTTTTGTTAAAGTGATGAGTAAAAATTTCAAAAGTATGTCGAAATCAATAAAGCAATTCGGAAATAATTTCCCTTTAGTACAAACTGCTGACCTAAGCATTGAGCAATTCCGAATCGGGTTCTATTTTTTCCTTAAAAGGGCGAATGACGAGTAAGATTAATTACCAAACCCTGTTGAAACTTACATCGGTCCGGGATTAGCGGCAATCGAATGGAATGGCGAAGTTTGCGTCGATGCTCGATAACTATTTCAGGTGATGAGAGAAATTCGAAACTTTTTGCATTAATGTATTCGATTGAAAGTGGGGTGCATTTCAAGGGATTTAACTTAGATTTTGCATGTTCTAGATTTTGTAGATATAAACTTAGGAATTTCGTCACAGAGAGTCGTATCTATTTACCAATAAAAAGAGAAGTAATCCTTTAATTTTACTTAATTAAATTTGATTACTACATTGGCATAACAAAGATTTGTAGTAGGGATATGGGGACGTTTCATCATGTGTGCATTATACAGGGAACCAACTTAATCTGCATTTGGAAAACTATATATCGGAAAATTTTGAAAATTTGACAGTATACTAATGTCGATGGGGGCAATCCTGCAAAAATATTTTCAAGATGGTCGCACTTCCGGTTATACTGGAAGTAGGTGTTAACTTTCTTATTTTAAAGGCAAATTCCTATATATTATTATATTTTTGGATTCTGCGCAAGATTCTAGGTACATTTTGTGTATCACGTCCTATATCTAAGTTTTACCGTGTTTGATATATTTAAGTTTATGTCAAAAATGACTTTATAAATTTTTTTTATAATATTTTGATAATCCATAGTACAGGGAGTTAAAAAAATAAGATTAAAAAATAAAATTGAAGGAATCGTCAAAGTCAATTTTTTCAAATGGAAACGACCAAATTTTTTAATTTTATTTTATTTAGCATTAAAAATTAGGATTGTAAATAAAACACTGTTTCTTTTTAACCGACTTCTAAAAGAAGGAGGATCTTCACTTCGTTGACTATGTATGTTTTTTTTATGTATGTACACCGATTACTCCGGAACGGCGGCAGCGATTTGAATGAAATTTTTTACGTTATATTCAGGAAGTTGCCATATATTTTTGGACGAAATTGGTGCAGTAATATTCAAGATAATATGGCGGCCAAAAAATTAATTTTGTTTCATTTTCTCCCAAATTGGCATGGGGGAATTTATTTTAAAAAATTCAATATGGCGGATCAAAGATGGCGGATTAAAGGTTCTACATCTCCCGATTTGGTCTAAAATCAGTATTGAGGTATTTTTGTTAGTGTTAATTATGAATTTAAAATATTTTTTAAAAAACTAAATCTGGCAGATTCAATATGGTGTCCTAAAAATTTTACATATTTCGATTTTCTCCCAAACTGATATAGGGGGTTCTTGAGGGTGTAAATTATGAATTTAAAAGTATTTTTTCAGGACTCAATATGGCAAATCCAAGATAGCGGACTAAAAATTTTACATTTTTCGATTTTGTTCAAAGGTGGACTGAATCGTTTTTGAGGATGTAAATAGCGAAAGTCTAGAAATTTTAAATTTCCAGATTTCATCCAAAATTGGTACTAGGGGGTTTTGAAAATTTTACTTTATTCGCAATTTTTTAGATTTGATATTAGAAAGTTTTCGGGGTCGTATATTACGAATATGAAGTTAATTTTTTACAGGTATTAGGTTGATAAGATACAATATGAGGGCCAGAAAATTTTACATATTCCAGTTTTGTCTAAAATTGATATTGTGGGATTCTTGAGGCGTATACAAACTCAATATGCATTATAAAATATATCGATCTAAGAAAATTACATCGATATTGGAAGGTTTTGTGGCCTATATTACCAATCTAAAATTAATTTGAAATTTAAGATAGTGGATTTACTATGACAGACTAAATATTTGTTTGACACAATTTCACTGGTATTTTGAAAACTCTAAGAACCAAAGAATTTTTATTGGTTCATTTTAGGCTGATTTACAACTTTGAATAAAATCGGTACTTCTTTGCCACCTTGGAGTCATTGCGAGGTACACTAATCTCGATTAGTGCTTAGTTAAAATAATTGATAGATATCATAATGTATTCTAAAACTACAAATAGAAACATAAAATTTTATAAAAAAATTGAATCGACTTCTAAAAGTGCGCTAAAAAGTGAAAAATAACTATAAATTTTTATATGAAATTGAACTGTTTGAAGTCGGCGCCAAATTATTTGTAAACGAAATAAATAACTACTAATATATACAAATTATGGTAAGAAAGCAATTACAAAAAAAGTATTTTTAATCTGTTTATGCAAATCACATTTTGTCAGGTATGATTTTGGCGCCGACTTCAAAAAGTTCAATTTTATATAAAAATTTGTAGTTATTTTTCACGCTAAAAGCGCACTTTTAGAAGTTGGTTAAATTTTTTTATAAAAATTTTATTTAATATTTCAGTAGTTTAAGGGAGCTAAAGTCTACGTATGTTTCGTCTTGTGAGGGCTTTTTCAAGAGTATATTTAATACTAAAGTTAAAGATGTTTTTTAATATTTATATTTATCCAGTTTTATTGTCTATTTTAAGAATCTAATTTTATTACTATAAATCTACGAAGGTGAGCATTATGACAACGTCAAATATGTGTTCATAATTGGGACTAAAAGAAACTTTTATTGGTCATTGATAGCTAGATGTGGGTTATTTTTTAAGGATCTTTTAATTTTAAGTTGTTCTAGTAAATTTAATATTTGGCTTTTATTTTCGGAATGGAGTAATGCAATTTTATTCGAATCTATGAAATGGCTACGATGTATATGGTGTGAGAATATTTAGAAGTTTTCTATTTTATTTATAATTGCTGTTCTATGTTATTTAGGTCTATTTTTTTATACTTCTATCACTTTTTTTATGTATATAGCATAGAAATTTGCACCACTGATTTTATATACTTCTTATCTATTTAATGGGTTTACTTTATATTTATTGTTAACTAACAACCTACCTACATTTAATTTATCTATACATGTGCTTTTACAATTTAAATTATTAAATCTATTACACATTTTATGACTAAGTTAGGTTGTGAAGTTACAAATTTCTTGTTAGCTTACATTATAGAATTCTTCTCTTAATAGTTTTTTTTTCTTTAGTAGACTGTCGATTAGGTTTTCTTTGTAACCGTTATCTCTTGTGAAGATTTTAATAGTACAGAGTTGTTTATCAAAGTCTTCTTTACTTAATGGAAAATAATAAAGCTATTTATTAAACTATGAAAGGAAAATAATTTTATCTACCAAGACTGGTTTGATGTATGATGCATTGGGTCAGTAGTTCTGGGTTTTCTATAGAAGTCAAATTTTAAGTGATTATTTATTTTTTCGATACTAATATCTAAAAAGTTAATTCCATTATCTTTTAATCTTTTTCCATTGTAAATTAAATTTTATTATTAAGTGAGTTTAGGAAGCATAAAAACTAATTCATGTTCCTCCTATACCACCTCAAATACAGTATGCAGACAATGTTTTTTTGTATTTGGGATGGTACAGAGAGGAATATGGAGCAGTTTTTATACTTTCTAACGAGTTCAGTAATAAAATCCAATTTACAAAGGAAAAAGGCAAAAATAATTAAATTATTTTTCATAATTTAATACATAGACTTACCACTTTTCTACTAAATTTGATAAAGAACTCTATATTATTAAAGAAATTGCAGAAAAGAACTAATCGACAATGTGCTAAACACAAAAGAAACTATTAAGAAAGGAATTCTATAATTTTATTAAAATAAAAGAAGTTAACTTCAAATATGTAAACTGCACCGTCCAACTTATTCATGACATTTTGAATAGATTAAATAATTTAGATTGTAAAACTATAAATAAATTGAATAGGAGTAGAGCAAAATATTAAATTTACTAGAGGAATTAGAAATTAAAAAGAAAGATCCTTAAAAAGCAGACCATCTAACCATCAATGACTAACAAAACTTTCTTTTAACCTTATTTAAAGATACATAATTGATATCTTTATAATGCTATATATATATATATATATATATATATATATATATATATTAAGAAAAATCTTTAATTATAGTATTACGTGTACTCCGAAGAAAGCCCTGAGAAGGCGAAACATATGCAGAGTTTAGCCCTCTTAAACTAGTTCAATATTAAAAAACAGTATTTTGTTTATAAGTATTGAAGATATATTTGAAGAAAATAAATTGAATCAACAATTTAAGAGTTTATAAGAGCAGAACGTATGTTTTTAGAATTTGTGTTTGTTTTTTGTTCAAGCTTGACGTAAAAACTACTGATTTGATTTTAATGACGCTTTTACTGTTTCAACTTTCAAAGATGGATTTACAAGTGGTGGTACGTTTCATTAAGCTATTTTTGTTTCCCATCTGTTATACAAAGGAAGTTGCAGATAAAAGGTAGTAAATATATGCAACAAGAGCTATCAGGAATTTTTTATTTCTCTTTCATATTTGACATATTTTAATTCGTTAGCCCATGTTGATCTCCTATTTTAAATTTTGTTGGTTAATTTAGTTTTTTTTTAATTTTTGGTTGACAACAATATACATACATTAATATCATTATAATCTTCAGTAGCATCATTATAATCATCATTATCATTATCATCATATTCATATTTTCCATCGCAGACACAACCAGTTTTCTTTTAGAAATATTTTCAAGCATTTTCTTACATAAAACTTTTATTGCCACTCTTTCAATATTACTCAAATTCTAGCAACTACCAGATAATTTGAAAGTGTTGTGATGCAAGAAAAATGTAGCAAAAATAATAGTAAAACTTCTAAAAACTTTTTTTTTCATATTCACTTTATTGACTTTAAAGCAACTGAATGGGTAAAAGATACTATTTTTCTCGCTATACCGTAGTGCTTCAACTTCCAAACTTGAATACGAATGTCAACTATTGTAAAATGGAGGAAAATGGATATAAAAAGTCTGCAGACAGCTATCAAAATACTCTTGACAAAGGCAGATTATTCTCATATCATAGAGAAAGAACATTGGTGGATATTGGTAAACAATTAAATTAGTGTTTCACAACCTTTTAGTATTTGTGATCTGAATTTCCGTACCGGTTTTAAGCATCTCCCTTGTAAAGGTTTTTGGAAGTTCTACCTGTATTTATTTTAATTAATTATTCTTTTCATCGCGAGTTTAATATAAATAGTAAAATTAGCCCCTTTTTTTGTTATGGTGCCTTCCTAAAGAGGGTGTGCCTCACAGGTTGAGAATTGTTGATTTAGACTAACAAATAGTGAACTAACGTGAATATTTCTACAGGTTAGCAGACTGTTCTATATCGATAATATACAAGGTAGACTATTAAACACCGTTATGGTTGTGAACAAGCCTGGTTGCAGAAGGTTGTTTATGGACGACACCTGAATAAGGTCATCTAGGAAAATGTCGATAAATTAACGTTGAACTACTGGTTGATGTCAGAAAATATGTTTATAGAGGCTAAACGGTACTTTATTAAAAAATTCTGAGCCAATCTAGCACCTAATGGGAGAATCTGTCGCTTTTACCATATTGGGATACAAGGAGAAATACAATGCAGCCACCAAGGTACTCCATTGAGGTTTACCAGAGAAGAAACACTTTTGAAAATCAAAAAAGTGTCATGCCGCAACTACACACAAAACCTATACTGAAAATAGCGACATCAGTGTGTATAGATGAGGCTGTGGCTTTTAACAGACCTAACCTATTTCGGTAGACAAAACATCTAGGCGAGGAACACTAATCGATGTCCCCATATCTAACACCTACAATCTAAGAGATAAACATAATGAGAAGATTGTCAATTACATTGACCTGGAGATACACGATTCCCACACTCCTTCCAACCGAGGAGTCGTCTTCATAACATAAAAGGATTGAGCTTTAGCGAATACTATTTCGGTAGACAAAACATCTAGGCGAGGAACACTAATCGATGTCCCCATATCTAACACCTACAATCTAAGAGATAAACATAATGAGAAGATTGTCAATTACATTGACCTGGAGATACACGATTCCCACACTCCTTCCCACCGAGGAGTCGTCTTCATAACATAAAAGGATTGAGTTTTAGCGAATACTCTTCAAAAGCAGTACTACTTGGGACCCCCGAACCTTAGGAGACTTTATGGGAAATGCAGTAGATTATAACGTTATCTATAGGCCTGATAATTGGAAAGAATTTTCATAAAGCTTGATTATTTTGATATCTTATTACATCTGGAATAAACCAATGTTCTCTAGAAGAAGTGGCTAAGTCTGTTAAATTAGTAATAGTAATTTAATACCACTCACTTAGGCTTTTACAAGTTTTTATATTAAGTTTCGAGAACATCATGAATCTGAAAATCTTCAGCTAATGTTAAATTAAACAAGACGACTTTTATGTTCTGATATGTTGTGTTCGATTTTGCAATCCAGCTAAATAATTAAATTAATTAATGTCCTGTACAGATTAAAAATTCTTTAAGCTGAAATATCCAACCTTTATATAAAAAATTTTTAATTTAAAAATAAATTTTTGTTTATATTGTATTTCATAAATCTGCTTCCTACTTCTGTTCTCGAAGTAGCGAATATTTCTCACATAATGGTTTAAAAACTGCCGACGAGGCGGAAACCTTAAAACACAAAAACCCAGCACCAGCAAATTTGTAATCTTTCCCGAAATATTCCCTTGATAGTTTCACAAAAAAAGGCGTCACTCCTCATATCGCAGAAAAGAGCCCGAATAAACTGGAGCTACACACAATAAATAAAAAAATCTGTCACATCCACATTTTCTTTTTATCGTTCGCTCACTTTGTAAAAGCTACAATGTAACGGAGCCAGAAAAAGTGCCTTATTCAAATTTGAAAAGCTATTCAGTTATATGAAAAATGTAGAAAGCAATATTTTTGAAAGGTACCTGCATTCGATATTGGGTGGGAAACACATTTTAAATTTTTAAACACACCGTTTCCACGGTAAAAAATCTTTTTATGAAAGGCATATGAATAAAAAAGTATATTTTAAATATGCACAGCGGCAAACGGAATGTTTGTATATATACGTAGTTTATTTAGGCGAACTTTTGTTTTGGCATGAGACGTGAAAGTTCCTAGTGAATTTTATTTTTCAAATTTATGTAGGTTTTACGTAATAAAATCTACGATTGCAATAAATCCAAAGGTGCGTATAAATATGGCGAGACGAGAGCGTGACGTGCCCGCGAGGAGTATACGACGAGCTTGTAACTAACCTCTTTGAAGTTTGCCGATTCTAACCCTTATCTTTGACGCCCGGCGCCAAAAGGGATTTGTAGCGTCCGGACCGTGTAAACCAATAAAAGGTAAAGAAAAAAAAATATTTAAGTTTTGGTTGAAGTCCAGCACACCAAGCAAATTTTTTAAGAACGTTTTAATTAATAGAAAGAGCGAAGAAAGTTGACATGTACATTAGTATTTTTCTAATTTGTGGTCCAACAAATATTGCTTCCTTAAGTTAAGTTTAGGAAACATTTTTTAAAGTATTTAAACGCATCTCCTTCTTTATCTAATGCTTTAATGAAACTTTTAATCAATCCCAATTTAATGTGTAATGGACGTAACAGTACTTTTTTGGGATCAACAAGAGGTATATTCTTTAAGTTAGCTTGACCTGGAATATATTGATCTCTCGGAAGCCATTCTTTTACTCCATAATGTCTCTTTGTTGCTCCACTGTCCCAAAGCCAAAGAAAACAACAATACCTCATAAATCCATCCTGAAGTCCGAGTAATAGTCCTATGACTTCTATGTCACCACAGATTTGCCACTTATATCTATCCTAGCTTATTGCATTTAGAATAAGTGACGTACTTTCATATGTTTCCTTCATGTCAACTGCATGTGCAAGAGGAATAGAGAGCCTTTTGTTGCCATTATGGAGTAGAACTGCTATTAAACTTATTTTAAAATAATCTATAAATAAGCGTCATTCGTCCGGATTATATGAAATTCACTATTTTTCCATAACACTATTTGGACTGACACAAACACCCATTTTATCCTGCAGAGTAAAAAACCAAGATGGCTCGTGGTTACGGTTCCTAAATATTGTAACTTTAGTTCCGGTGACTAGCAAATTCTATTGTTGTAACCTAGACCTTAATACTTCAGCATGTTCCTTGGACAAGTGGAGCTTCCGAACTGGATCATGTAATTCAGGTTGTTCGATTACATGGGGTGCCTTTCCTTAATTTTCAAGAACACAAGAATCGTCATTTTCTGGTACAATATCATATTCTTCCATATTATCATACATTTCCAAATCTTCTTCCCATTTTGCCTAGAGCGCTGAAACTGGTAAACCTTCTCTATAAAGAACCGGTTTTATTCCTGAGGAAATATCTGGATATTCAATATTTTGTTTGATCTTTCTTGAAAAACCAGACACTCTTATCATGCAAAAGTAACAGTCATTAAAATGATTTGTTGGTTCTCGCCAAATCATTTGAACTGCAGAAGGTATAGAAGAGCATTTGCCATTTAACCAGTTACTTAGATTAGCTGCACAAGTTTGACAACATATGTTAGGAGCCCAGTCCTGATCTTGATCGCCAACAAGACACCCAAAATACTTATGATAAGCTACTTTGGTCATTTTGTTAATTGTCCTTTTCTGTGATTCAGAGGTAAACTGACCACATAGATAACAAAACATATCCGCGGGGTTAACACAGCCACGTTTTTGTACTTTAGATATTTTTGTACTGTTGCCTACGTCAGTTCAGAGATGTGATACTACGTTTACAGGCATCAACTAACTTTATTCATCACAAAAATAACCCTAATACAAGGCTCTTACTATTGACTTGTTCGCGCACTTCGCTTCTCTATCTAATATTGACTACTACTCGTGCTTGGCACTTGAATTTTCTCAAAATTGACCATTTTTAAAACGGGTTACAAATTTAATTTTTCAAGTCAATTTACGTAAATAAAAATATTTTGTTATTTGTCAAATCTAAAGGAATAATAATAATATTTATGTAACTAAACACGCCTATGTAATGACATTTGTAAATTAATAAATAAGCTGTTTAATTTCCGGAAAACGCGCTTACCGATCTTATGAGGAGTGCATTTTGCGGAGGCAGAATCAATTTAATATAGTATATTAAATTACAGCTGCACGACGCTGTTTTTTTTTGAATTTCTTCTGCTAAAACTGCATATCCAGTGTAAAATAAATTATTCGTTTGATTTGGCAGAGGTTAAGAATATTTATTTATTATTTTCATCTATTTTTAGTAAGGGTAAGCTTCACCAGCGTCAGTGGTCAATATATTGGTGGTAAAATTTCAGCTCAATCGAACATGCAGAAGTGTGTGAAATACGTATGAAAAAATTTAAATACTGATAGACAAGTAGACTGAAGCACAAGTACAATTAACTAAAAACTTTTAAAAATTGTTTTCCCAAACGAAATTATTCTTTAAAATCTTTCAAATTGCCTGCACAATTCTATGGCTCTGTTTTAGTCAAATAACTTCTAAAGTCTGTTGGAAACAAGATGTACAATTTTCTAAATTTACCAAGGGCTATAAAAGTCTGCATCAAAACTATGGAAATTAGGCCAATATCCATAGTTAGACGTTACATCCTGTTACAGAAACGGAGTTCATTGCTAAATTTGATATTTTAAGATTTCCAAACATACCGATAAAAGTTGCGTCGTTTTGAGGATCCTAAGTAAATGCATGTAAATGGTGAAACGGGGCTTCTCTCATTTGTTTATTGTTCCAAGAAGCTTGTAAAATTTTATGTCATAATTTAGGCAATGCTGATATTAGCTGGTCGAAAATTCGTTATTTAAGGTATGCGAATTAAACATTTTTTGATTTTTTTTGTGGTTCATTAAATTCTTATCCGATATCAAATTGTCTTTCAAAATTGAATTCTGTTTTAACTTTCTACCGTGTGTTTTTAAAGTAAAAGGGAAAAAATTGAGAAAATAAAAAGTCAAAAAAATATTATTAAATATTACATTTTATCGAAAAATATTGAACCATTTAATTTGAACACATTTTTAGATTGGGTCAGCTAGTTCATGTTTTCAGTATATTTTATTAAATTATAAAAGTGTTTAAATAATATAAATAAAATTATTTCTGTTAGATTAGTAGTAGTTTTAACGCGACTATGATCGCAAACGTGTTTGAAGTAGTGAAATAATACCCTTTATTGAGAGATGTATAAAAATATGACCAATTTCATTCCTTATAAGAAAAATTAAGAAATTATCCTTGTTTTTTTGCAAAATCTAAATAAGCTTTTACGGTTTTAGAGTAAATTTAAGAAGATACCATTTTTCTTCTTCGGAACGTTATAGGAAATGTATTCGGTGTACTTGAAAAATGTTTTTTTCTGTCCAGCTATAGAAATTAGATACCTTTTTTACACGAGTAACCGAGCTTGTCCGAATTGACAAATACAGTTTCTTGGAGATTCAACATTTCCTTTTAATGAATATTTAATTAAACCATTTCTCCAAACACAAGTACAAGACGGAAATGACACATTTAACTACCTGCTGATCCGGGTCTGAAGGGTGTTCATATATGTAAACAGTAAATAAAAATACTTACTTTAAATACGGACTATTTATCTATTTTGTGATCATCGTGGTTATCCTTATATGCACCATTTTATCAGAAACTAATGGATTGAGTGTTTCATCAGGAAGGTTTAGATCATTGATTCCCAAAGTATGACCTACAAGAGGAAAAAAGTGGGGGAAGGGTGACACAGTTCTTCACCCATTTCATGGAAAAAAGCGATTCCTTTATCTGGTGCTGGTTATATTATATTATAATATAAGCAGCAGCAGATAGAGCACCTGCTATGATTGGGTTATTGTAATTTATAAGTCATTTAAAACAAAGTGTACACAACATTTGGTTGCACAAAAAATCGAATTTACAAATTGCATCAATCAATTCGTCCTAAAAGCAGTTAACACAATTCGGAGCAACACGTTGAATTTTAGGTTATTGTTGCAGTTATGTGAAGGAAACGACGAGAATTTTTATTAATAAATCCTCCATACTGAAGTATGGTAGTTGTCGAAAGACTTAAGTTTGACAAGAGTTTTTAAAATTTTTGAGATTGATTTCGAGTTTCTGGATGCTAAAAACCCATTTTAAAGAAAACTTAATCAAATGGAAACCAGATATTGCCTATCTGGCAGATTTGTTTAACAAATTTATCAAAGTTAACTTATATATGTCATGAATTTAATACAGCTTTGTAGCTTTTCTTACCAAAATCAATTTTATGAAGCAAAACACTACAGGGCGAGAATTTTTCTAGTTCCTTAACTTGTTACCAACATGCTGCTGGGACGATTATATTTCTGCCTACGTTCAACATTTAAATGCCCTATACACAGACTTTAAAACCAGATTTAAGGAAATTTTGCTCATGCAAATGTCATGGTAGATCATCAACCTATGTGCTAGGATTAAAGAGCCCAATGTTGTTACGCCTACTTTAAATTTTATAATTATATTAACGAATTTTGTGATTATTAATTTAAACTTTACTCCTAACATACTAAAGTTTAAAATTGTAAGAGGAACATTATTTTCAAATTTGCGACCCTACAAATTATTGATAATAATGCTCAGGGGATATCCAACCAAACTTATTACAAAACCTGTATAATATTCAAAGTTCAAATTCTTTTAAACATGATCAAAAAAAAGCCTGGAAGTTACAATAGTAACAAAACAAGATAAAAAAGTTGATCTGACGGTAGCAGAATACAAAAAAAAATGGTATGTTTAAACAGATAAAACTGGGTGTGTCCTTTTGCTAGTTATATAAAATATATACCAAAATATAAAAAGGAGTTAAGGATATGGTTAGGCAATTAATATAAAGCCTGTTGCTTCAAGACAATATGTTGCTAAAGGTAATTTAAGATTTGTCATCTTCTACTAAGACAAGGTAACATATGATAAGAAGAATAGTGGAGCTCCTTAAACTTAAAACAGATCAACAGGTGAAGCCAAATATAAAAATGAAGACTCAAATGTAGTCCCTCTGATAAAGTAGGTTAGAATTCTAGTATCCCTTTTCATATGGCTTTGGCCCCAATGTGTCGCGTAGAATGTTTGTTACCAGAGTACAATTTTATAACAGGTGTAATAAAATTACTTTTAGCAATGTCATATTACAAGAAGAACTGACCGGAATAAGTGCTAAAGCAGGACTTTAGGTGAGTTTGGAAATGATATCAGCAGTCTTGGATCCAGAGAAACCTATCTGTTACTTATCCAGCAACAAAGTTTTTGATAGCTTTTATATCTTCACGCACTAAAAAAAGAATCTGGTTGGGCATCACTCGCCGAGGAGATATGAGAATAAATCTAACTAACTTGAATCCAAATATTGAAAATTTTCTATTAAAGCATCACGCTCGTCCCACCTATAAAAAGTGTTTTATAACTATTGCTAAAGTTTATGGCACCGGAGATATTATGAAAAACATCAACAGTGTCAACAATGTTGATTATTTAATACTGATCCGACACGTGAAGCTATCAAAAGCACGTTTAAGTTGATATAATTGTAAATTTCAGTATTAAGAAGACATAGAGTGCTACGGAAAAAAAATTTTTCGCTTGCGCTAGAGAATCTAGATGGGGCTTACATGTATTATTTGTGGGTATTTTATATAAAATGAATTCTAGAAAAAAAATCTTTGGAGAATTATTTTCATGCTCCGAAGGATTTTTAAAATGATTTGAATGCATGAATCACAAGAAAAATGCTGTAATGGTGTCGACAACATGACGGATCGTACGTAGGACAGAGCAAGGGTTTTAATATCTTTTTGCTTCAATGACGCTAGGTTTTCACGTAGAATACTGACCGTCTCATTCGCCAGAAAGACCGTTACGTAGCGCTAACTAGGACACAGCGTTACGATGTTACAACATTTTTCATCAAAGCAGGTCAAAAATCTAAGTTCACTACTTTCTTTAATTATCAAAATGTGGTTCACACAGAATTTTTCCCGAAACGGTTCATAGGAAAGATTATTTAGCCACTGTGAGTCGATTGCATTACATTGCATAGCCAACCAAGCTCTAGAGGACGTCTTTAAAAAATTACAATGGGACAATTATGAGATCAACATAAACGGACAGCTATTGGATTACCTAAGATAAGGGGATGATAAAGCTTTAATAACAGATAAGAAAGATGAATTGTAAAAAATGTTTGAAGAACTGGACAACGAAGCGTCAAAAATAGGATTAAAAATGAACTATGACAAAACAAAAGTAATGATAAATCAAACTGAAGAAATAAAAAGAAGAGTCAGACTATCCTGGATATCATTTGGTAAACTCTCATGCATCCTAAAAGACAAGAAATATCCGCAGTATCTAGGAAGTAGGGTGTTCAATCAGTGCATACTACCTCTCTTAACATATGAATCCCAAACATGGACATTTACCAAAGAGAATATAGATAGAATTGCCAAAACACAAAGAGCAATGGAGAGACAAATGCTAGGTAATACACTTATAGGTAAAAAGAAGAACACGTGGATACGAGGCAAAACAAAAGTAAGCGATATCTCGACACAAGTAGCCAAGCTTAAATGGAAATTTACCGGTCATACTTTAAGACAGAAAGACAATAGATGGAATAAAATAATCCTAGAATGGAGACCCTGACAACACAACGAAGACGAGGAAGACCGCAAATAAGATAGACAGATGACTTAAAAAAGCAAGCTGGATAAAGATGGATACAAACCGCTCAAGATAGAGAACAATGGAGAAAACAAAGGGAGGCCTGTGTCCAAAGATGGATGCTTGAGGCTCATTAGATAGATAGATAGATAGAGTCATTTGCATGAGGTCATACGTAAAAAACGGGTGAAAATATGGCACGGAAATTGTTGATTCTTGCCCCACGATAATGCACGAGCTCACACGTTACCTATTTGTGGTTATTTGGTAAATAATTTCGGTACGGTACTTACCTGATAGGACATCATGCATGTGTGTATCGCCTCCACTGGGGAATATTTTGAAAGAAACAAAACATTTTATGTGTATTTTTTTTCAGAAGTTACGTTTATTTCCAAGCAGAAGTTATGTAAACTCTTTTATAGTCGTTGAAAAAATAAATCTATAAAAGCTTACAAAAAAAAAGGAATTAAATAGAAGCAATAACCATCCCTTTTCATCTAAAAATCAACGTTCCTCCTCGTCACAGAAACAGTCTGAATCGCTAAATTTGATGTCTTAAATATCCCAAGCACAACGACAAAATTTGCGTTGTTTTCCGGGTCTTAAGTAAATGAAGACAAATGGCAGACATTATTACCTTGGTCGAGACGGGGCATCTGTCACCGTTTTCCTTCTCCCGTTGCATATCCCAAATGGGCCCCTGACTACTTTAATCCGCTTTTATCAGTCTTTTTTCCTTGTCTCTAGTAAATAGAAGCTTTTACTTTATCCATTTTGGGATTAATTTAACATGTTGTAGGATTATGTAACATTTAAGGGGACACTTACAGGAAAGTAATAGGTATGTTTAAACTTTTATCTTATGTTATACTACATTTACAGCCCGTTGCCTAAAAATTTTGTCAGGTGATTAACTAATTTAACCAAATGGAATAAAACAGGAACATTTCCGAGTTTTTATTATGTGGTTTCTAAGAAATGGTGGCTAATATGTTGCGATTTTGTTTTCCGTAGTAAAAATTTGAATTGAAAATCTCCATCCAAAACATACATGTGAAAACCGGTTTGGCAGTTATGCAGGACAGTAATTTATATTTAACGAATTACCGATTAAGCCACTTATTGTTAGGAGCCCTGTTTACACCGACGATTTTATAACAGTTTTGTGGCCGAAACTCTAATGGTGCAGGTTAAACCCCACTCTGCATTGTATTAAGCTTATGGTGTTAATATTAGAATTGCAAGACAAAACAGGAACAGTTATATGATGAGTACAGAAAAAATCCACATTGACTGGTGAACAAAACGAACATAACAGAAACATTTCAGTATGTATAACAAATAAGTAGACTAACTATAAATTTATATATGATTGATGTGTATATTCGATTGACGCTGACGTTGGGCAAAGGGAATCTATAGATTACCGTTTTGTTGTTCTGCACCGTAGTCGTACTTGGGGAGAGTATCTTATTCCATTTATAACAAGTATCAGCGCATCTACCATGATTAGTTCTAATTCTGTTTTGGGCAGACCATGTCTTGTGATCTAGTTCAAACCCATGAAATGTCTCCACGATATATTAAATGATGACCTCATGAAGCTATGGCTATGTTCTTCCCTCCATTCGTTCATAGGGTAATAATTATAATTGACTAAGAGATGTTCGGCTGTTTTCAAAGGAGGGTGGCTTGAGAGAAGTCTGATCTTATCCGCTATGTGCCAGTAGTTGTACATTTGTTATTAACTTGTTCTCTGAGGAGGCGTCTTACCTACGATATCTAGGAGACAAGATATGAGAAAGTACAATGAGCCACGTTGCTGGGGTAGATCTGCGTATTATTTAGCCATACACGGTTGCAATATTCAGCTACAGAGCCCCACGAGGAACATGCATGATGATATTTTGCGTTTTACGTTTTGCTGCGGTATTTGTAAATAGTTGCCCTAAAGAAACTGTCTGACTTAAGGTAACCCCTAGGCATCCTGGATGATTATCGTGGCGCAGGCAACTGTTTCCGTAGATCACACTCTTTATTCACTATTATATTGTTTAATTTACGTTTTATTGCAACCTCTATTTGCAAAAAAAGATTCCCAGGTGTCCAGGTGGGGTTTCTTCAGTTTCCCCCATGGATCTGCTTTCAATTGCTATAGCCTAATCTGTTAGATTGGCTTTCGGGCATGTCAACGATGTGTAAACTTAACAGGAATGGAGCATCTATTGATCCCTGAGATAGGCCATTTAATTTTTTCTGTTATTTGCTATTCTTCAAACGTTATGCCGCTTAACAAGTCGTAGAATGAACTTGCAGGGGATTACAAGAAGTAGTTTGTAGAGAATAGTCTGCTCCTATTTTATAAACTGCGGTTAAGTCAATAAATGCGACAGAGGGTTTAATAAGTTTTCTTTCAAAACCTGCACAAAACATAACTTGTGAATGAAAGTACTTGGTCAGGGTAAGTTCTGTCAGATCTAAAACCTACCTATTCTATGGGTATATGTTTTATGTTTTTGGGACTGATTATGTTGTACAGGATTCTCTCAAAGAGCTTGTAGCATATACTTGGTAGTGCTCTTGAGCGATAGCATCCGGGTTTGTGATTTAGTTTTCCTGGTCTCAAGATAGCAATGATTTTGATGTAAATGAAAGAAGCTAACAAGTTACAGATATAAAAGTTTTTCCGAATGTAAATGGAACTCTGAATGTATACCTGTTTATTGGCGGCTTTAAATATAAACTCCTAGCCAGAGGAATGGAGATTGTTTATAGACAGTTCAACATTGAGTTTAAAAGCAGTACTATTGCATATAGGAAATAGTTTACTGTCTATTCCTGTTGGATATGTAGTTCACTAGAAGAATCATACGACAATATGAAGTACTTATTGACAAGTATAAAATACGATGAGCACCAATGGCAGATCTTTGACGAACTAAAAGTGATTGCACTTTTACTTTGGTTGCAGCTACGCTAGATCAAGTTTTGCTGCTTTTTGTGTGAATGGGACAGTCGGACAAAGGCACTTCATTACAAGAGAAAAGACTGGTCCGTTTGAGTCATTAGAGCCAGGTAACAAGAATGTACAACATATGCCATTGGTAGACCCCAAAAAGATGTTGTTGCCACCACTGCAGATCAAATTGAGCCTAATAAAAACTTTGTTAAGGCATTACATACAGATGGGATAGCTTTTTAGTACTTGCGTAGGGTTATTAAATTCCATGTAACAAATAAAATTTTCCTAGCCTTCTCTGTTTTTGATATACAGGGTGAAATTGAAAATATCGCTAGTCGAACGACATTCATACATTCACCTGAGTAGTACGAAATTTAAGAATTAAAATTTCAGGAATAAATACATAAACAAATCTATTTCTGCCGCGTTTTATTAGTTGCCAATAAGAGAATACATATGAATAACTATTTAAACACGGCAGAAATAGATCTATTTATTTATTTCTATTTGAAATATTAATTTTTAAATTCCACATTACTGCGGTCCATGTATAGATGACGTTCGACTGGCGATATTTTTCAGTGTGACATCGAAAAGTCGGTAGTTTTAATAACCTGCTGACATGTCCCTAAATTTATATATTATATAGACCATTGTTTCCTGCATATGTTGCTCTCGGTTCAATATAGTTGCACTGACGTGACCATAAGGTTGTTAAAACGCCTATAGAGGGAGAACCAGAGTTATATTTGCAGAAAATGAACTGTTTATATATATATATATATATATATATATATATATATATATATATATATATATATATATATATGTAATATTTTCTTTTTTTCTTCTACTTGGAAGGAGAATACATAAAGACAATTTTTTCAACACGGCAAAAATAGTTTTATTTATTTATTTCTTTTCACTATAAATCTAAAATTTTAATTTTCTTGAAAATTAATTTAAAATTAATTAATTTTTAATTTTCAGTAGGACATGAATATTGAATACATATCGTATTAATATTAATACTTTTGGGACAACGTCTTGAATATTATTTATAACTTAGTTTCAAAGTTTCTGAGATTATCTAAATATATGATGGTTTAAGAAAGATAAGTTTTATTGCTGCTGTAAATTTGGATTGCTGGATATAAAAAAAAACAACGCAGAAAATGTAAATAGGCTGCGTCCACTGCGGAAAACAAAAGCTTTATAATTGCCACAGATATATAAGTAAAATTTATAGACTGCAGATCATATAGAAGTGTGTGGGCTCACGCTTAGAAAGAGACAGGGCGTTTTTGATGGCGCTCAGGTGAAAGAAGTATTCAGTGGTGTTTGGGATATCATGCTTAGCTCCGTCCATAGAAAGGGAGGTACTACTCATTGGAAACGCCTTGTCTTTTTCTAAGCGTGAGCCAACGGGCTTCTAGAAGATACGTAGTCTATACACTTTACTTTAATTTCTGTGATAATTTTCTCACAATTTGACCAGTGAACCTTTAGATTAGATTTGAAATAGTATGGTAAAGAGATTTTTCACTTGCTGAGTATTTTTATAAAGTTTTAATATTCAATGACTATCCAAAAGTATAAAAATTATGAGAAGTATGACATGCTAGTGTTAGTATACGAGCCAGCAATAGATTTTCACGACCAATTTGCTCTTGGGTGATAACTTGTAAAATGCTTCAGACGGTTGTGCTATAAAGCCTCGTGAGCGTCAGCTGCGGCTGCGCGGGTGGGTGAAGCAGCGGCAGCCTTCCACTCGCGTTAAAAAAAATTGTTTTCCCGACTGAAAATTTGTCAAATAATAGTTAACACAATTATTTGAAGATAAAAAAGTCATTTGGCTGTGCCGTGGTGGATTATACGTCAGCTGGTCACACGAACATGCAAAAAAAATTTTTTTTCCAGTGATTTCCTCTCAGTTAAAAATTTGTCAGAGGATAGTTTACATGCTACTTTGAATAAATAAAAACGTCAGCTGGTTCTATGTTGGTGGAAAAATCGTCAGCTGATGCAGTGAAAGGTGCAGCGTGGACGCCAGATGTGAGCGCCTACTTAAATACGTTAAAAACTTATATTTATATATTAACTAATTTATCACAACTTTTATTTATTTATTTATTTCATTACGTTTCATGCAGGCCCTCTTATCTGCCAATCAAATCAATATTCTTAATGAGGTGCAATATTTAAATATACGCACTTTGGCTAAAACTCAAATACGTTAAAATTTATAAATATTGAAATAAATAAATAATGAAAAGTTGTGATAAATTAATTAATAAATTTAGTTTTTAACGTATTTAAGTAGGCGATTTGAGCTCACGTCTGGCTTCCACGTTGCAACTTTCACTGCATCAGCTGACGATTTATCCACCAACATAGAATCAGTTGACGTTTTTATTTATTCAAAGTAGCATGTAAACTATCCTCTGACAAATTTTTAACTAAGAGGAAATCACTGAAAAAAAATTTTTTTTGCATGTTCGTGTGACCTGCTGACCACGGTACAGCCAGCTGACTTTTTTTATCTTCAAATAATTATGTTAACTATCATTTGACAAATTTTCGGTCGGGAGGAAATGATTAAAAACATTTTTTTTAACGCGAGTGGAAGGCTGCCGCTGCTGTACCCACTCACGCAGCTGCAGCTGACGTTCACGAGGCTTTATGGCACAACCGTCTGAAGCATTTCACAAGTTATCGCCCAAGAGGAAATTGGTCATGAAAATCTGTTGCTGGCTTGTATACTATGTGTTTTATCCAATCGAATGAGATCTCTCACGAGGCTTCTAAATTATTTTTTTAGCAAGTATATATAATACACATTTATTGTTTTCAGAGCTGCGATGAAATATTGAAAAATCCCTTATAGTTATTCAGAAAGGAGACAGCCAAATCTAGACTTATTTTCTAGATTAAAGAAAAAACTTACTAAACACAAAACCTTTACGCAGCCACGGTCCAAAATGTATAACAAAGAAGACATGGACCGAAACGAAGTGAATGTCCTGACATGTGTAGGAGCAGTGCCTTCAATTTCATGTAGAAAGATAGAAATGATAACTGAAATCATGAAAAGTCATGTACAAACAATATAAAAAAATATTTGGTACCACCTCTATAAAGTTTACATTTTACAAGAGTATGGAATAAGTCAGACTCAGAAACAATTTTGAAAGATTGTTGATATAGTCTAATGAATATTATTTTACAAATGCTCATATTTTTTCAGATACAATATCAGATATGACTGACTCCGTAGCACTACAACCCAGGGTGGGTCTTGGCTGCCTCGACTATCTGCCTCCACCTGGAACGGTCTCGTGCCAGCTCCCTCCATTCTTGCTGGTCAACTTCAAGGATAGCTAGATCCTTGTGGACGTTATCTCTCCATTTAAGCCTAGGTCTTCCCAGTGGCCTTTTTCCTTGTGGTGCTTCCTCCCATACCCGTTTTATTAGTCGATCGTTTTGACTCCTTTGTATATGACCTGCCCATCGTAGTCTTTTGGACTTTATTTCTTGAATGATGTCAGGGCTTTGATATATTTGCACAAGCTCTATGTTGCTTCTCATTCTGTGACGGTCTGTTTCAAGGTCTCGTTATGGACCATATATTATGCGCAGGATTTTTCTCTCAAACCTTCTTATCAGCTCCGTATCGTGGACTGTCAGGGTCCATGTTTCACTTGCGTAGATTGCTACTGGTCATATTATTGTTCGATAAATTTCGGTTTTTGCCTTTCTAGTGATAAATTTTGATTTCAGTATGGCTTGTATCGCAAATGTATATTTATTTACTTGTGTGATGCGCTGTTTAACCTCTTCCTGCATATTATTGTTTGCCGTTATTACTGCGCCCAGGTACTTGAAAACACGCACATGCTCAAAATTATAGTCATCCATGGTGACGTTCTGCCTGATTCTATCTCGGGCGGGGTTGCGGGAGACATGCGTGTATTTGGTCTTGACTTCATTTATTCGGAGCCCTATTCTCTGAGCCTATTTTTCTATCTTTATGAAGTTTTCCTTCACACTGACTGCCAAAATAAGGTTAGGGCCACTTGGCACAAAAATCGCGTCAACTGATACTGTTCTTACAGCTTTCTCCAGTGCAAGGTTAAACAGTACTGGCGACAAAGCATCTCCCTGTTTTAATCCTCTGTGGATAGAAAATGTTTGGCTACACTCTCCTTCAATTTTGACACAGCTTTTTGCCCCCTCCAGACACGCTCTACACAGTCTAATCAGCTTGTGCGGGATTCCAAATTCTTCCATAGCTTCCCACAACCTTATCCTAATAACACTGTCATATGCTTGCTCGAAATCTATGAACACGGTATGTAAGTTTTTGTTAAACTCCCAACATTTCTCCAGCATCTGTCGGATAGTGAAAAGCTGGTCAACTGTTGATCTTCCGCTTCGAAAGCCACATTGGTAGTCTCCGATAATCTCCTCGGTATACGGAGAGAGACGTTGAAGGAGAATGCTGGAGAATAATTTATAGGCGTGGCTTAGTAGAGCAATACCTCGGTAATTTTTACATTGCATTTGGTTCCCTTTTTTGTGGAGTGGAATTATTACCCCTTCTTTCCATTCATCAGGAATGATTTCTTGATTCCAAATTTGTTTCACGAGGTTATGTATTTGTGTGATTAGGTCGTTCCCTCCATGTTTCAGACTTTCTGCCAAGATATTATCTCGACCTGCTGTTCTGTTATCTTTGAGCTTTTTAATAGCTCTAATGGTCTCTTCCATGGATGGAGGTGGGATATTAACCTCTACCGTAGCAAATACTATAGCTCCAGGTTCTTCCTGCGTCTGCACGTTTAATAGTTTATCAAAGTAGCACTTCCACCTGTCCAGTACCTCCACTTTTGAGGCGGTGATTGTGCCATCGTTAAGCTTTAGCATTGTGGCACTTCTTGGGCGGAATCCCTTTTTATGCCTCCCCACTTCCTTGTAGAACCTCCTAGTATTGCCGTTCTGAAAATCAGCCTGTAAGTTAAGCACTTTTTCTGTCTCATGTTCTTTTTTCTTTTTCCTGATCAATTTACGTAGCTGTGTTCTTAGTTCGTTAAACCTAATTGTTGTCTGCTCTGATGGGTTACCAGATATGGGTCGGCAGAAAATTCTCTTCATTTAGGAAAGGGTTCGACAAGGGCGAGTTGGATTTGGTATCGCTTGCTTATGACAGGGGCCTCATAGCAAACCGCTATCTAAAAATTTTAGATGTTATCTAGGCGAAGTATGATGTATATTTCTAGCAAAATGGTGCATCGAGTCACAACCCTCAGATAGTGTGACATTTTTAACCGAATTCTAAAAGAAGGAGGTTCTAAATTCGACGGATTTTTTTATGTATGTACGTCCATTACTCCGAAATGGCGGCAAATCAAGCTATTACTAAAATAAATATTTACAAAACTAAGAACTTTTGGACTAAGGTATAATGGGCATGATCCTCTTCAGGAACTTGGGCTAGCATTTTTTACAGACCTTTTAGAGACACCCTGTATAAGTACTAGCCGTTAACTTAAGCATTCTAATTTATATTCTATATAACGCTATTTCTCCACACATAATTTAAAATTATATTTTATAAAATCCTCAAATTAACATTTGGGAATTAAATATGTTGTTTGTCGGGTATTAGGTAAATGGAGATAAACGGCAAGCGTAATTATCTTAGGAGGTTAGGAACATCTGTCACCGTTACAGGTCTCCTGCTGCGTATTCCTGTTGGACTCCTACTTTAACTGGTTGAAGTTCCTATGCTGAAAATTAATGTAACAGTGTCATCAGTGGAACAAATTATGTAGCAGTAAATCAAAAGCATATTTATTATAATATTTAGTGTTTTTTTTATTAGTATTTATATTTGTTTATCCACCTTTTTTTAAGTATATTGTTCGTTATCAAACAAGTAATACTACAAGAAATATATTTTCTGATAAAACTAAATACCTACTTTATCCCACATGTCATAACAGTTTCAACCTATATCCCTTTAATATATTGGAAACCAATACCATTATTTTAAATTTTCTATTTTCCAGAAAATAATACGCAATTTTTTCTTTTCAGGTATGTTTTTACAAACTTTATTCGAGTGCAATCGCCATAAAATGGTATGTATAGACATATATTTAAATACAATTTTATTTTATGTTTTGGTATAAAGTATATAAAGATTTAACAATTTTTTCTTTATGTGTCTTAATTTGCTACTACTTTTTATTGATTTTGTCGATCTTGTGACGCATTAACTAATCTACAGATCGGATTTCTGTAAGAGATGAATTTTAAGAGAAATTATTTTATTTTGTGCACCAGACGGTATAAAACTTTTGAACTATTTCCCACTGCATTATCATTTTATAAGATGTAAATGAAAAATTTTCTATGTCGCCCATTATCTTGAAAACAGAGAAAGCTAGGAATATTTTGTTTATTGAACCTTTTATT